>JAZKJV010003609.1:0-150910 GCA_037367405.1 Ottelia alismoides | reverse complement strand
TTTTTTAGGAACAATATAATTTTTGAAGCGTGTTACAAATACAAAAGTATGATTAAATATAAGTAACAAATTGAAGAACAACAATTACCTGAGGAAGAGGAAGTGCTGCGAACAGGTCAATAAAGAAATCAGTTTGCAAATATCTCTTCGCAATCTTCCTACGATCCATGACAAGTTCTCCCCTGCCAAAACCCTTGAACTCGGAGCAGTATATGCCGTACGGAATTTGACCACTATGTGCAGGATATAGAACATATCAGCAAGCGTGCGGAAGATGGTTAGAATGGTACTCAAATTCGGGCTCAACTTCACAACATGGAATTCGTTCCTGCATTCTCCACTTTAGGAAGATAGAATAGAAGGGATCGACAAACAATGCAACCAGACAAGCGCCGAGGAAAATCCGGTTCCACTTCAACATGAGATCACTCCCAGGATCCAGAATGCCTTTCTTCCATGGTTCATGGTCTTCATGGAAGACCTTCGAGCCTCCAGGCCCCCCGCTGCTGACTCTGCGGAAGTTAAACGCGCCATGTTTACCAAACAAGTGGGGGGCTTTCACAGGGAGTTGCTTCTCATCAGAGAAGAACCTGAAATAAACATCACCAAATATTTACTACAACATCGTCAAAATTTTAAAGGATTTAACGTCTGATCAGCTCCACTCCACTAACACTGCGAACTCCATCAGACTGGCAGCTTACTATAGCAATTTACTAATATAACTTTTTTATAACATCTACAAATTTGACAGACTAAATCAAAACTTCTGGTTAGCTTTAACTCCACTAACATCATGACCTCCAGCAACAAAATAAATGCAATCATAGTGCCAGCTGGGATTCTTCTTAATTAATGAGCACAAGCACAAATACCAGTCAAGCCGGCAGCTTAAAATAGCAATTACCAATCTAATTCTTAATAATATCTGAACATATTTAAATTCTACAACCAAACACTACAGATCTGAAGAAACAAACACGTCTCCCACACTCACCGACCAAAAATCCAATTCCTCCATACCTGATAGCCTTCTCCTTCATGGACTCCATCTCGTCCTCAACCCTTGAAGAGAACATCGAAATTCTCCTCCTCGCAAGCCTCAGACCGACATCAACAACCGAATCCTAGGTGACCCATCACGGGATCTTAGAAGATCTACAGAAAGGGCAGGTACCCAACTCGTTCTTGACCCAGAAGGTGTAGAATCAGAGCTCAAAATCGGATCTTTTTCCAAGGGAAACGGGGACGCGCGCCTCCAGAGAGTTGCCAAGATTGGATTTTTACGGGTGCGGAAGGTGGGAAGAAGGGGCGGCACGGCTTAGGGTTCCTTGATCTCCGCTTCCTGGCGTTAAGACTGGAGTTGATGAGGTCGCTGAGGGCCCATTTATGGCGAGTGGACTTTGACCAAGTGGTGAGAAATCGGTCGCAAAGGGAGAGAGAGAGGGATCAAGAACAGGCGGCGCTTAAATGGTGTTGAGATCTATATCTTTGTGGATGTGATTTAATGGTGATTTGGGTTCTTTCTTTGGATCTTTGGTGTTTAAAAATTACGAGAGATTTGGAGTTGGGAGGATTTGGGTGATGTGAAGTTGTTGAACAGATGAGAGGACTGTTTCGAGTGGGGAGTGGAAAAGGTGTGTCCTTTTTCTCTCTCTCTTTTTTTTTGAAACGTTTTATCTTTTTGTGGATTTTAACACTTGTGCCCTTATCTGTTTTGCTTATACACTATAACTCATTTAGATATTGAAGTTATGATTTTGCCCGTGTTAGACCAAGCTTAATTCTACGAGGCCGTTTGGCCTATTCCGATACATATCTACGAGGTCGGTTTTTCATGAAATTGATTTGTTCCAAAGTAAAGATATCTATGATGTCGATGTGGCCTATTCAGATACTCACGATCAAAAGACCCTCATATCATACCAGCATCTCTTTCAGGTAGGGCCTAGAGAAGTTCCCAATCGAAAGATATTTCCGTTTCTACCTTACGGTGGAGTGGGTTGCAGCTGACTTTACTACTTTTTATGTTGAGGGTCTCATATTCTGTAAAACCAATCACATCCTTGATAAGGAATGCCACTAGGTTTATAAGCCCCTCGTTGGCTAGAACCTCTTTGACTTGTTGGATCGATGCGTAGAGTATTGATGCGTGAGAATGTTAGTGGAAACAAGCAATTCACAGGAAGAGGGATGCAAAAGCTGACGCACATTTTTATTTGAGCAATCACAACTATATATATACATTGCGGGGGGAAATGAAAAGACACATAAAAACGGACGTAGCCCACTATCTCATGTACGTCCTCTCCATAAGTTGAATCATGAATGAAACAACTATTAGCCACATAATTGTCTCATATGTTATGCTCCAAAACACATGTCAATAGTGGTGCACGTCCATTATAAACACCATGCATAGCACTAATTTTAGCCCTTAAATGCGCGTGCATTGATTTCAATCCATGCAAGGTGTGGGAGGAAGGCGAGAGATCACAACAAATTCCCCCCTTCATAAGCCTTCATCCCAGCAATCTTCTTGCATTCTTGGAGCTTCGACTGTGGTAGTATCTTAGTGAACATATTAGCTCCATTGTCATCTGTGTCCACCTTATCCAGCTGCAAATCTTTTCTCTCCAATGCATCACGTATCTAGTGGTGTCGTAACTCAATGTGCTTTGACCTGGAGTGAAACGTGGGATTCTTGCTAAGATAAATAGCACTTAAGTTGCCACATAACAATATGTATTTATCCTGTATAAATCCCAAACCATGTAGCAACTTCTTGCACCACAGAAGTTCTTTGCCAGCCTCTGTCACGGCCATGTATTCGACCTCTGTAGAGGACAATGCCACACTCTTTTGTAGCATGGATTGCCAAACCACAGCTCCTCCTGCGAGAGTGATCAAGTATCCTGATGTTGACCTTCTACCATCAACATCACCTGTCCAATCCTGAATCTGTGTATGCCTCCATGTAAGCTTTACTTCCTCCGTAACAAAAGCATAGACTGGACGTGCCTTGAGGTACCTCAGAATCCATATCAAGACCTCCCAATGCCTTCTTCCTGGATTCAACATGTACCTGCTCACAACTCCCACGGCATGTGCAATATCTGGCCGTGTGCATATCATGGCATACATCAATGACCCTACAGCAGAAGTGTAAGGTATATGGGTCATACCTTGACGCTCTTCCTCAGTCTTGGGTGCATGATCCTTTGATAACTTGAAATGGACGGCATGTGGGGTGCTAACTGGTTTGCATCCATTCATATTGTATCTCTCAAGTACCTTCTCTGCGTACTTCTGTTGATAGATCCACAACTTGTGATTCACCCTATCACGGGTTATCCTCATACCAAGGATTTGTCTCGTTGCGCCTAAGTCCTTCATGGCAAAGGACTTGCTTAGATCTTCTTTCAGCCTGTTGATCTTAGTCTTATCCTTGCCAACTATAAGAATATCATCAACATATAGGAGAAGAATAAGTTTCTCATGCTCATTACCTCGCACATACACACATGTGTCAGCAATTGTTTCTAGTGAAGCCTTGGTTTGACATGAAGCTATCAAACCTCCTGTACCAATTCCTGGGTGCCTACTTCAATCCGTATAAAGACTTCTTTCAATCTGCAAAACAAGGGTGAGTCTTCTTCCTGGATTAGAATCCCTCTGACTGCTCCATGTACAACTCTTCCTCAACATCACCATGGAGGAAAGCGGTCTTCACATCCATCTGCTCTAGTTCAAGATCTAGAGATGCAACTAGAGCTAGAACCATCCTTTTTGAGCCAGCAGCTTCGCATTTTGAGCCTAAAGATTCACCTGTTCTTCAAGGCTCTGGCTCCTTCGGGCAGGGGCACAAGGTCGAACACCTTGTTCCTTTTAAGAGCTTCCATCTCCTCCTGCATTGACTTCAGCCAGTATTCTCTATCGCTATGTCCATTTGCCTCATCAAAGGACTCGGGCTCACCATCATCTGTGAGCAGAAGAAACTGGTCGAGTGGGTTTCTCATAGACGGTCAACTGACCCTTGTTGAACTTCTCAATTGAGGTTGTTGTACTGCTTCTTCAACAGGCTCTACCACTGTTTCTTCAAGGGGTGGCATCCCCCCCTTCAACGCAGTCTTCTATGACCTTGGATTGCTCCCTTGCGCCATCATGGAGGGCTTCTTCAAATAGGGAGGCTCATCATCATAAGTGACAGGAGGTTGCGATTGTGGCTTGAGGATGTCCTGGATTGTTTGGTCCTCAACGAACTTGACATCTCGACTTCTCACAATTTTCCTTTGAGTAAGATCCCACAACCTATACCCATACTCATCCTCACCATATTCTCGAAGACGCACACCCTCGTCTTCGAGTCAAGCTTGGTGCGTTCATCACTGGGTACATGAACATATGCAACGCACCCAAAGAATTTGAGATGATCAAATGAGACATGTTTACCTCTCCAAGCATGTTCTGGATAGTCTCCATCCAAGGGGTGAGACGGAGAATGGTTGATCACATATACGGTCATGTATAGTGCTTCTCCCCAAAAGCTCTTCGGAAGGATTCGATGAGAGAACATGGCTCGTACTCTCTCCAACAAGCTGCGATTCATCCTCTCCGCACCCCATTCTGATGTGGGTTCTTTGGCACCGTCTTCTCATGCCGGATGCCATGGCTCCTGCAATAGCCCTCAAACGGCCCTCGATATTCTCCACCGTTATCAGATCGTATGACCTTTAGTCTCCTTCCGATCTCTCTCTCCACAACCAAGGTGCCATGTTTTGAAGACGTCTAGTACTTGGTCCTTCGTCTTCAAGGCAAATGCCCACACCTTCCTCAAGTGGTCGTCAATGAAGGTTACAAAGTACAAGGCACCTCCAAGCGTCTTTACACCCATGGAGCACACGTCTGTGTGCACAAGATCAAGTAGGTATCTTCTGCTTGGACGTTCTCATCTGAAATGATGTACGCCTTTGTTTTCCAACCATACAATGACTGCAAACCTCCGAGAGAACTCCGGTGGATGGAATGACATTTCCTTGACGAGAATTTGCATACCTTTCTCGCTCATGTGTCCGAGCCTTTGATGCCAAAGAGTTGTTTCATCTCCTTTAGCTGCATAGGAGCTTCCACATAACCGACCATGAGTCATGTACAATGAGGCTTCCTTCTTTCCTCGGATAACTATTAGAGAGCCCTTGGAGAGTCTCCATTCGCCTCCGCCAAATTTGATGGTAACCCTTCATCATCAAGTGCGTCAGTGGGACAACAAGTTCATGCACACTCTGGGGACGTGCCTCACATCGTTTAGGCTGAGTTCGATGTTGTCTGTCATCTCCAGAAACACTGTCCCGCGACCAGCAATAGGACAACTTTGATCATTGCCCATTCTCACCACGCCAAAGTCACCAGGCGTGTACGAAGAGAAGAGCCCCTTCCTAGGCGTGATGTGGAAGGAAGCACCAGAATCCTCCACCCAAGTGGACTCTTGAAGTGAGATATTGGCTGATCCAACATCCCACATGATAACAGCTTCTTCTTGGCTAGCCCACGGCTAAAGAGCTAGACTCACCGATCTCCCGTGCATCTTCTCTTCTAGGTTCTTTGCAGAACCTCTTGATGTGCCCTCTCTTCCCACAGTTGAAGCATGTGATGTCTTTGCGGGGCCTCAACATCAAGCGTCCTCGAGACCTGGTGCTCTCCTTGAGAACCATCACCACGACTCTTATTGTGGCCTTTCCTTTCATTCACCAAGGCTTGTGAATGATCCTCACCGTGCTCCTTCCTCCTCAGCTCCTCGTTCATCATATTGTCCTTCACGGTGTTGAGGGAGACGTGTCCACTTGACGCGGAATTGCTTAGGGAAACCACCAGCGTTTCCCATGAATCAGGTAGTGAGCTCAAGAGGAGAAGCACCTGCATCTCATCATAGATATCCATCTTCAGACTGGAAAGTTGATTTACACAATCTTGGAATCGACTAAGATGCTTGCTGACGGAGGAGCCCTGTTGGTACTTCAGATTCACCAATTTTCGGATGAGGAATGCCTTGTTTTGAGCCGTCCTTGGCTCGTATAAGGCTGTAAGCTTCGTCCACAGGTTGCTTGCATTTGTCTCTGTCGAGACATGGTGGAAGACGGAGTCCTCCACCCATTGGCGAATGAATGCCATGGCCGGCGATTAAGCTTGGCCCATTCTTCATCCGATTTATCATCTGCCTCTCTCGTCTCCTTTGATGGGGTCGTACATCCTCCTACAAATAAGAGATCCTCCATCCGTGGCTTCCAGATGGAGTAGTTGGTGCAATTCGGCTTCACCATGGTCGTCAACATCAATTGGTTGATCGTGCTTGAATCCATCTCCTCCTTCTATCAACACCACGACGTAGCGATCCCGGCTCTGATACCAGTTGATAAGGAATGCCACTAGGTTTCTAAGCCCCTCGTTGGCTAGAAACCTCTTTGACTTGCTGGATCGATGCGTAGAGTATTGGTGTGTGGGAATGTTAGTGGAAACAAGCAATTCACAGGAAGAGGGATGCAAAAGCTCACACACATTTTTATTTAAGCAATCACAACTATATATATACATTGCGGGGGAAAATGAAAAGATACAAAAACAGACGTAGCCCACTATCTCATGTACGTCCTCTCCATAAGTTGAATCATGAAAGAAACAATTACTAGCCACATAATTGTCTCATATGTTATGCTCCAAAACGCATGTCAATAATGGTGCACGTCCATTATAAACACCATGCATGGCACTAATTTTAGCCCTTCAATGCACGCAAGGTGCGGAGGAAGGCGAGAGATCACAACAATCCTTTATTTCTTCCTCCTCGATCTCCACTCCTTTACTATGTCATCATTTTCATCAGTTGCATCATCATATGCATTGCATGTCTTTTGTCACCCTCAAAAATGAAGCCTTCACCTCGCCTAGGTGAGGGGGGGTTAAGATGCAAATAATTTCATATAAGCGACTCTCTATGCATTTATTTTATGTTGGTCATTTGATTATTATCTCTTACAATTTCATGAATGAATAGATGTTACTAGAAAGGGTACAAGTGTAAATATATCTATTAAGATCGAAATAGTTAGCATCAAAAGTGTACTCATATTGGGTCACATGCTAGAGAACATTAAAATGATTTTTATTGTCATGGATGAGGCAATCTTTTGTGACAATGAAAACACCACAACAAAAAATATTACATAGCATCTGAATTTTTAGTTGTGGAGTTAAATTTCAATTTGTGATGATTTTAAACACCGTACAAATTTTGTTACTAGAAGTAAAATAGTCTTAGACCTTTGCCACTTCTTTCATGAACGGATGTAGAGGGAGGCATGGCAAGATGTGACAATTGCCACCTCTTTCATGGACACATGTAGAGGTAAAGATAAGGTCTTTTTATTGGTTTTAGGAAGCCATAAAAATAGTAAGTCATAAAATATCTCAAGCAAAATCGATTAAGAAAAATTTCAACTTACCGATGTACTGATGCACAAAAAGACATATCCCATATATCAAGGGAAAAATACACTATAAAAATAAGTTCTACGGATGTTACACAAATGTATATTGGTGCAAAAACTGTTACAAAAGTAGGTGCATTGAAACGATTATGTTAAAAGGTACAATGTTCAAAAGTGTACCGATGTACATGGGTATGTAGCAATGCAACAGTAAGTGCATTACTAAGAATTGAACTTATCAAGATATGTACTTGTATGGCAAATCGTAATAATGCATGTTACTACTATGTACCAGTGCATGAGGGTCTTGTATTGGTACAATTGTAACTAAACTTATGCGAGATTTGTGTGTTCAAGCATATACCAATTTACATGGCTTGTGTTTGAGTTGTTTATAAGTACTTTTACAAGCACATCACTATAATTAGTATTATAACAGACAAACTCAGTAAAGAAAGACGAGATAACACGCTTGATGGCACTTATCGTTGGGCAACAATATCAACAACTTTGAACAAATCATTACTTTGATCACGATCCTGAGACATTTGTGTTTCTTCTTTCAATGTAGTACATAAATAATAATGATTTGTAGTATACATCAAAGTTTTCAGTAGCATAAAACAATAGGCTGCTAAAAACTTTTTTATATGACTTGATATTACGTAGTATGTTGATTATAATGCTTCATTCTTCAAAACACTTAAAGAGTGATTAAAAACTCTTTGAGGGCAGATGTTTTGATAATATTATATGACCTTAGAGGAGCCTTTTTTTCTCAAATCATAATGAAAATATCATTAACATTTGCCAAAATTAAACGACATGATACACCTCAATTATAACCACACTCTTCTACATGCATGTAAAGTAACAAGTATCCAACCTCATCAACATTAGTACGATATGTAATTGAGTAATAATATCCAATCATAAGATCAATTAATTCTTCCTTCTTCTAGACGGTGCATATGGATGAAAACGGATCGGATATGGATCAGATATGCATATTTATATATCTATGTTCGCTTCAATTCTATCAAATACGAATACAGATATGATTTGAATATGCATTAAGGGAATCATATCCTTAAAAAATACATATACGAATTCGAATCAAATATTTATCGAATCCGGATATAGAGGACATGAATACGGATTGAATAAAGCGTCAATGCAAATATGAATCGAATAAAGAGTGAATACAAATATGGATCCAATAAACATAAAATCTAAATACGGATCAAATAAAGACCACGTACAAATACGGATTGAATTTTTTTATCAAAGTTCATAATGATTTTATAAAAATGATAATGAAATATAAATAAGTCGAGTCATAATAAAAGGTAGCATCGAGGTGACATGAGTTCTTTATCAGAAGCAAAAAAAGGGGATAGGGTTCCGTAACTTTTGTTTGTGCCCATCTCCAAACAAATGGAAGTTTATTGATATCATTAATATATTGTATTATATAATATATATAATACTAATATAATAACATGGGTTGTGGCTTATATCACATTAACTAATATATAAAATAATATTAAATGTTATATTGGATATCCGGATATTCAAGCTATTACCATATCCGTATCTATATCCGAAAAATTTTTACAACTCATATCCATATTCGATCTATATTTGATTAATATTCGGATTATCAGTATCAGATAATTTTTCAAATACGGTAAGTGGATATTCGGATATATCCGTATCCATTTTCATGCCTACGTGTGCGTCGCATAAGAAAATTAAATTTCCAAATATAATCACGTATACAAGATGGAGCCTATATTTTCCAACCACCACTTCGTTAACTTAGGAATAAGGGAGAAGGGAGGTTTGAGCTCGCACATAAAGAAAAAAATGCAAATAAATTTCAAAATCATTTTTCACAAACCAAAGGCTAAATGTGTATCTGGTGGGGAGAGGATCTTATTGTTTTGATTTTCCTGATCCACGCTTGCATGAGGGGTTTTGTCTTCCATCATTGATTAGGAGTTTACTGAATTTTCTTACCATGTTATTCAAAAACATAGTGGTACCTACTGGGAGGGGGGCCTAGAAAAACCATTCAACATGGATTTATTTCTTCCAATATGCTTCACACCAAAGGCAGACAACCGACAATATAACAAGATTTCCAATTCATCAAGAGAGGAGAATGAAGTTTATACAAGAGATTTGTAAAGTTTCTTGGTTCTAACCTTTGCGATGATTTACCTCTTTGATATATTCCAATAATATTCGAAAGAATCTTGCCCAGATTCATCTTGTAAAATTTCCTTCAACCAATCGAAGGGTTTTATGTCCTTAAAGAATTCAATGACGAGACAACAAAGTATCTACCTCTTAACTTGAAGAGATTCAAAGCATAACTCAGCATGCCACTAGGAGAAATAAACCGTTCTGGCTTAGATTTTGCCTCACAAGAGCGTGGCGAAGATGTACGTTGGTCGAAAGAGAGACCTTAAGGTTTGTGGGAGTGGGGCTAGTTATGTGGTCTTTGGAGTGTACCTGTGGTGATTCATCTGGATGAGAGATGCTTCTCTTTCTCTTTCAGTTGGGAGTCGGAGGTGTTTGATGACTTGTTTGGGTATGTGTTGACTAGGACCTATCGTTATGTTCTAACAAGCTAGCACACTCCATCGTTGCATCGATCGATCCCAAATCAAAAAATAATCAATCCACAACGTCTCTCAAATAAAGTGCATGTGAGTCAAAATTTATTATAACTGTATATAAATATGTATAGGCATAAGTATGGTAGAATGTAGAACAATGGGAAGCAAAAGGTGTTGAGAATTACTATTATTTATTGCTAATAATATTTTTATTTTTAATCTTTTTTTTTGTTTTATGTGGGTTTTTTAATTATAATTAATTTTATTATTTTTAGTTGTTATATATATTTTATTTATTTATATTTTATATTTTATAATTTGTTTTTTTGAATTTTTAAACTTCTTTTAAATGAGATAATTAATAATGTTTAGATATTTGATGAACCGCAAAAATCGAGGTGGCTAACATTAGGTCTTGGAGGGCATGTTGTGTTCGACAGGTCGGATTCAACAATCATTGTATCGACGCATCTCTTGGCTCTCCACACTCAACTCAAGCGTGTCAATCAACAATCAACTCACAAAGTAAATAAGCAATGAATCTAAATGAGATGAAATTTATTATACCCTACGAGTAAGTATGTATAATAAGAAAGTGTAGGGATCGAATTACAAAAAGCAACGGGGATAGGTACATAAATTAACAATTAACACAAATTATCAACAAATATTTTTGTGTGTTTTATAGGATTTTCCTAATTTTTATGGATTTTTATTTGTTTTTATTTTTTATGAATATTTTATGTTTTATTTTTTTATTTGATTTTTTTAAGTTTTTATTTTCATTTTATATTTTTTTATTTTTAATTTTTTTCCTTTTAAGATATAATAAGTGTATATATGTTAACATGTACAATATAAATATTATGATATATATAATAAATATAGACAAAATCATAAAATACAAATAATTACAATCCTTTTTTTAAGGATTTAAATATATTTATAGATATTTATATGAATATTAATATTAGATATATAGATATATATATAGTATAATAGTCTATATGAGGTTTTAAGTTTGTGAATATAAATATATATACTCAAAATTTATAAAATAAAATGTTTTGTGGTTTTATGAATTTTCTATATTTTTGGTAATTTTTGAATACCTTTTGAGAATTTTTATATATTTTTAAGTAAGGAAATGCTTAAAATAAATAAAATAATAGATCAGGAACTTTGAAATGGGCTTAATAAATATTTATTAAATTAGATTGAGCTCAATTTCAATTTTCTAAACTATAGGTAATCTAAAGAAAATTTGGAAATTTAAAACATTTTTTTGTGATTCGTTTATTAATTTTATAATTTTTATAAGCTTTTGTGTGTTTTTCAATTTTTAGGAGTTTTTGGTAATTGCAAAAATAAAAGGACAGAAATTAAGCATACATAAATAAACACACATGAAAATTTTTGGAATTTTTCAAGGCATTTTATAATGTTTATGGATTTTTATATGAAAAACATGAGAAAAATGCAATTTTTTGTATTTTTATAAATAAAAAATTATTTTAGTTACCCTATGAAAATATATGTGATATATTATGGTTCCAAACACTTAAGATAATTTTCCTATAATTTTTAGATGCAAAATGATATTCTTAATAATTAAAATAAAATAAAAAATTAAATCTACAGTATAGGGGCCTAAAAGTAATTTCTTGAAAGTGTTCGAGCATTTAATAACACATTACATAAGTCCAAGGTTATATATAAAATTTTTCCATAATTAAAATATTATCCATACTAGCAGGGGTATAAATGCAAATATTCAGAATAATACAACCTAATATCCAAAATACCAAAAATATTACACCGATATGGAAAATTTTTGGATTAAAAATAAATACATAAATATGCAAGGGTATAGGTGTAAAATATCCAACCCCTTCATGCTCACAAGCACTTGAGGTGACGTGGATTGGACCTAATTGCTATCAAAGGGAAACTCAGGTTTCAAAACATAAAATATTACAGAAATATTTGAACTACAAAAAAAGTTTAATGACTAAAAATAAAATACAAAAACGGAGGGGCAAAGGATGCAATACCCTTCCTAAGCACGTTGATGAATGGCCCGATAAGATATTTTTAAGCGATCAACGACTTGGATTGATGGATGTCCCTTTGTCGATGAAGGGTCAAGATTGGCACCTCAGCTTGATATGACACCTCATGTGGATCTCGATCGAACGATGGGGCTATGATCTGGTGCACTTTCAAGATCCAATGGTTGTTGCTCTTATTCAAGAATGGGGAAGAACAACCGCCTGAACCTCCTTCCTCATGCCAAATCTCCGATCTCTGGCCATCTCCGAGGCTTGGACATGGCCCAAAATGTTGTTACGCTCCTGACCTCACTGGAAGAGGTCTGGAGCTCAGGGAGGGCCTAGAGCTATTTTGACAGGGTCGAATCACTCCTAGATGGGGTCGTTTGGCCTTGGACCTGGTTAAAAAAATCGTGACATGCAGATGGACCTATGGGTCCTAACTGTTAGTAGAAATGGGGAGTGGATGATGTGACGGTGGAGATCTCTGGCAAAGCGGTGGAAGGAGATCGACTCACTCGATCTATGCAACATCGAGGGGGCGATGGGGCTTTGAGATGGAGAATGTGTCGGGGAAGATGAAGGAATGATTGGTGGCTTGAAATAGGGGCATTGGGACGATGAACAAAGGATAGAGCCAAGTGCTCGTGCTTTCTTTTTGGTACCTTAGTGATTGAGAAAAACTCAAATGGAATAAAAAGACAATGTTAACTATTGATTGTTCTATGAATCAAAAAGACAAGGTAAAATAGCTCACCTGTCGTAGAATGGTCGGGAGCAAGAATCACACGGAGGAGCTCCGACGAGGTGTGGACCAACTCCTCCAACACTTCTCCTCATTGTGATTCAACGAGCGTCACTACCTAT
This sequence comes from Ottelia alismoides, assembly GCA_037367405.1. NCBI lineage: Eukaryota > Viridiplantae > Streptophyta > Magnoliopsida > Alismatales > Hydrocharitaceae > Ottelia > Ottelia alismoides. The sequence goes on along the minus strand of JAZKJV010003609.1, from coordinate 137,884 downwards.
CACGAAGGACTACCCAGGGACTCGATTCAAGGGGCTCAAAGGTCAGGAAGGAGGATCAAAATTGAACCGAAGTCCTGGGTTCGATTATATAGCAGTGACGAAGAGAGGGTATTGAGCTAGGGTTTTCTCAGGGCTCGATGCATGTTTGACCAAGAGATTGGTCTAGTGAGATACTCCAAGGATCGGGGTATCGATTCATCAAATGTTCAGGTCTCATGGAACATAGTGTCGAATGGAAAAAAGGGAAGAAAATCAAGGGAAGTGATGTCTGACAGCCATTCGTCCTAGGGTCAGAGAGTTGACCCGAGGTGAACTGAAGCTTGACCCTGATTGGGCCACATAGGCTTACTAAAACACAAAACAAAGAAGAAATATGAAACAAAAGAGAAATAAAATAACATATGTTTTTTTTGTTTTTTTCTTGAAACATGAAAGTTGTTCCTTATTTTATGTATTATTTTTAAGTAATTTATTTTTATAAACATATTTGTTATGTGTTAATTTCTACAAGTATAATTATAGGTATAATTGCCTATATATGATGTATTAAATTTTTATTTGTATTTTATAATTTATATATTTATACCTTATTTAATTATACATTTAAATGTTTTTATTTATTTTTCTGAACTTATTCATTTACTTATATAATTAAGTATACATATTATATATGTATAGTTCATCTATGTATTTTTATACTTTATTTATTTTTATGAATTTTTAATAGTTGTATTCTAATTTTACTATTTGCATATCATTTGAATAATATTTACAAATATATAAAAATGTCAGATAGCGAAAAATATAAAGAACAAATAAGGACCCAAAAGCAAACTTCTGTATCTTAACTCCAAATTGAATGAAACCACCTTCATTAAATAGATAATTTAATTTTATGAAAAATAAAGGTGAATTTGGTTAATTTTGAATCAATATGGAGAAGATATATGCTTGGGAAGTTTTCTTTGCAGTTTATTATTCTGTGTGTCTTGGGCACACTATACATTATTTTTTAATAATATTATTTTGGTATTTTCTTTGTATTTTTATGTACAACATTCATATAGAGGGTTTTATTATTTGAGGTGTAAAAATAGGAAAATAAAGTAGGTCCCAAAATGTAATGTATTGACAAGAAGAATTAGGGTTTTTAGGTTGTTTTCTGTACAATTGATTTGCCCTATCTCCCCTACTTTATTCATTGTTGAGCACATCATCATGATGACCTAGTCTCAAGGTCTAGGGTCATTCAATATCTTTGATACTTCATTTTTTCTTTTCTTTCCTTTATTCTTTGATTTTGATATTAAATACAGTATTATATAAAGTATTTATAAGTCAATAAAGGAGTGTTATTTTGATCAAATTAATGTTATATACATGTATTTAGTTAGGGATTTAATGCTAAAATGAAAAAAATAAAGGTGATGAAATAGATATTCATCAATATTATATCTCATATAGAGGTAATATATATTATATAAATAATGTATCATTTAGATTTTTATATAAGTTAAAAAGTCAAAATAAATAAAATGAAATATTTTTGAGTTATATAGGTTTATATATATATATATATTTGGTAATTTTTATGCCACTTCTCAAATTTTTACAAATATGTAAAGTTGAAAATATACAAAATAGTGAATATAGTAATTACATGAACTTCTTTAGCATTTAATAAATATTTATAGGTCCAAACTTAACCCTAAACTATTTTTACTATATATAATAAAGAAAATTCAACACCATAAAGATGTATTTTGGATTTTTAAATCTGTTTGCTAAATTTTATAAGTTTTTTAGGGTTTTGACGTTTTTTCATTTTTTATGTTTTGTATTTTTTAGAGATTTTTGAATATGGGGTAAATATAATATAATATAGTTAATATTTTTTGGAATGTTGAGAGATATGTTTGATTTTTTATGGATTTTTAGTTGCTAAATAGGGAAATAATGCATGTTTTTGTATTTTTAAAATAGGAAAATAAAGTTTAATGGCTCACAAAAATTATATGTAATCAACCAAGGTTCCAAGCATACATCATAATTTCCTATAAATTTTGGCATAAAATATACAATTAATAGAAACAAAATACAATAAATAAAATATACAACAGAACAATGACCTATTTACAAATATCTGTAACTAAACTTTCATTTAATAATAGGTATTAAAAATTTAAGGTAAAATATGCAAAATACCCAAAGTGCCTCACAGGGTGGACCACATGAGGTGACCTGACAAAGGACCTAAAATGTAAATATAAAAGAGTTTGAGGTCCAAACTGCAAATTAACCTACTTATTTTACATGTTATATTTTATTTACAGGATTAAAAGTAAATACAAAAATGTGTGGAGGGCTCAAATGAAATATACCCCAAGGATGCATGCATGGCATGTGCATATGATCCAACGGTCCACGTGTGTTCACTTAAACTTGATCCATCGATGATGATGTGCCATTTCATTTCGATCCAAGGGCAAAGATTAGACTTGGCATGGGGTGGTCATCTGACGGTGGTTGTTGCTTAACAAGAACAAGGAAGAATACAACGTTTGGAGAGCTTCAATGTAACATACGGATCCACACAAACCCGAAACTGACTCGATTAGGAGTCCGAGTGGTCAATTACATTCAATTAATATTGAATAAACCCTAGATTGATTAATAAGTCATGAAGCGAAAGTCATTCTGATGAAATCGACCAAAATCGATCGTATCGTAAAGCGTGTTACGGAAAAGCCGCAACGTGAATTTGGAAACTGCGAAACAAATTGAGATTGTCATAAAATCTGATTCGACAAAACAAGACTAACAGAATTGACCGTTCGCCAATCGAAGATCGTTTGACATTTTAATTTCACAAAAATTAATCCCAAACCAAAACCGTATCGTGAAAATTTCAGGGTTTCAAACCCGATCAAAAGTATATCATACTCATATTGATCGTCATTTAGAGACAATCAAATCGAGATATATCGTGTCAAAATTGGAGGCCCGAGATGTGAACTCGGTCAACATTTGTATGTCAAATAAAAGAAGAGAAAAATGATTTCAAAAAAATAAATAAAATAAAATTTTATTTTTGTACAGAGCGTTGTATGTACAACAGATGACCCTCAATATCTCTCCCTCTCTCTCTGACCTCTTCTCCTTTTCCCACTTGATTTATTGCTATTTCCACTTGTCTAAATAAGAGCACAACCATCCCTTATAAATATCCTCAAAACCCCAAACTCTTCTTCTCAAAATCCCCGTTCGAGAACCTCATCATTCCTCTAATTTGCTAGAAACCTCTTGCTGCAATCTTCAATCAAGAAGCAACTTCTCACTATTCCTCTAATACTTAGAGGTACTCCATATGCAACTATAGTTGTTGATACCTCTTCATTTGAAGCTGCTACTACCGCTGGAACCTTCCCTATAGCCCTGTTGCTGCTGATTTTGGGGATTTCCTGCATGAAATTTTGATTTCTATTCTAGAGAGCAAAAGGTACAATCCTCTTCCTTAACTCCTCTTGCTGCCATGCATTCACAATTTAAACACCTCTTTGCTGCCACATATGTGAACTTCCACATAATTTCAGCTTTTGCTTGTGTTGAAAAAAGTCTATTTTGATATCTCGAAATTGATTTGTAACTTTAATACAGTGGATGGAACCATGAAAGGTTAATAACTTGATTTAAATCCTCATGTATGATTATTTTATTCTATATTTTTTGCTAATGATTGGTTATTAGATGGAACTATCAAATTCACACATGATGTATCTGTCTGGTAAAAGATATGTTACTACGGTTGTACAAAGAGTTTAGGGTTGAGATTTTTTATCTTCTTGCTCAATAAATTTCCTCACTAGATGTTTAATTGTACGAAAGACAAAATTAATTAAATACTGGATATCCTTAAATTTCGATTTTCTAATACTGGACATCGAGTTCGGTGGGAGTTGTATTCTGACATTCTTGTTGTAAAAAAGATCTGATTTGGAACCATCGCTCCTGATTTATGAAAATTAAGCTCATTGGGTTGGCTTAGCTCAATTTAACAAATAATAACCTTTATGGACCCATATCATCTAGTCTCTGCTCTGGAAATTGTATAAAAATATTGACTCGACAATAATTGATTAAAAGGTATCTTCCTATTTAGAATATCAAGAACATCAAGGGAACTTTTTCATTTGTGATCATTCATCTATCTTGTTGAAAGTAGAATCTCCATACTGTGAAATGTTACTTACATTTTTTTATCTAGAATACAATGATCAACTCATGTATTATTATCTTTTCTTGGTTACAAACTATATATATATATATATGCGCACCAGGATTCCATTTCCAAATCAGTAACTATAGTTGTAAACTAATTGACAGACATTACTAATCCTATTTAGTTTTGGATAGCATGCATTGATCATGTGGTTTAGGTTCTACTTTCTTATTATGCTCTTCTATTTTAAATGTATCTTTCCATTACTTGGTAAAATTGTTGTTCAGTTATAACAGATAATATAGCGGAGTTCATCCAATAAATAGAGGATTTTAATAATTGTTGTCATTAAATGCCTCCATCTAAATGAGCCCAGAGACTTCTTTAAACCACACTCCAACAAGTTGGTATTTAGATAAGTTTAAACATGAGGATTCTCTTTCAAGTTTACGATGGTATTACTAGGTAATACTACTCATCAAGAGAATGATTGATTTGTTGAACATGCTGTTCTTACTTCTAATAGAGAGATTACCCATTTAGAAGTTTAAGTCATTAATCTGGTGACAGGGGTATAGATCAAGAGAATGAATAGAGTGGATGCTCACTCCTAATGTCAGCAACCAAGAAGTAGGGCACAAGTAGTAGAAATGAATCAAAGGATCATCACTGAAGCAGACGAGGGAAAGATGGCTTGTTGAAACATAAGTCCTACATGGGCATTTACAGATTATCATTTGACACGACTTGTTGTTGTTTTGGATGAATTAAATCCGTGATCAAGTGCATCCATAAGAATATGAATTAGTGATACCAATTAATTATACCGATCATCGTGATCCTTACACATGACTGTGTGAGGGCGCGGTGACCCTCAACTAGGTGGAGGAAAGGAAGCCCAGTAAGGGCAGTGTCTGCCAAGTACGCAGGTCTAGGATATCGATCCTTGTTACGATTTTTACGCGAGCTCGCAGTGTTTTATGCCTCGTTGGGATTCTGACTTTGATCAACTCCGTTGACCCTCTGTTTTAGGATATCCATGTGGTTGATCCTTGGTTTTAATTTTTCATACAAGCTCGTTTTCCCGTACTAGTCCGATTGGTTTTTAGAGTGACTTTTCCAGGAAGTCTCTCTCGCCCATTTAGTGGTGCAGTTTTGGAGTAGATCTATCCCTATATTGGACCGCACTTCCAATTAGAGGGCGAGATAGAAGAGCCTCTTAGGAGGTTACTCCACTGCTTGAGTTTTGATTACTTTTCTACCAATAGGATTGGCGATGCTAAATCTACATCATCTAGGGTTACATCTGAAATAGTTACAGTTAAATTGAAGGAGTTACAGTTGAACTCAGAATGAAGAATAATGGATCGTGGTTAAAAGATGAAATCAAGTATAAGTTGTGTTGGCTAGAGTTGTTTCTAATCAAGGTAGTTGACATGTTGGGAACTTAGTTAGGATGCATCATACCCATCGCATGCCTACGGAGGCACCTCAATCCTAAGGCACTCTTCATGCCTTAGAGTCATAGTGTGAGGTCATATACATACCAATACCATAAACTATCCACTAGACTTGGAAAGATAGATAGAATCAACATTTAGATCATAATCTTCATCTTTTCCATCATCAAGAAATCAAGAATTAGATCAGCATCTCCGCTTCAAAATCCATAACATGATCTCAATAACAATAAAGTAACTTCTACATATGGGCCATAACTTTAAAATGTATATACATATATAGAAAATATTGGGATAATGGGTGAACAAGGGAGGTACATACAAGTAACTTGAAAACATTTTTGCATTTCAAGTATATGTAAATTTAGATGTTTACGCTTTTCTACTTGCTTCTTTTGTAACCACTTTAAATGCATGTTAACTTTAATAAGTTATCAGGAAGTACCGACGCTCGCTGACGTCTCTTATACCTTTCATGTATGACAAGCAAGTAGCCTGCAACAAAGTAGCTGGTTGATGATTCCGGACATCCGTTGTTATTATAGATGGTACAGTTACTTTTGTTCAGTTTTTGATATAAATACTTTCCTTTCTCTTATGCATATTATGGGATAAATATATACACCGTCATCTCTTTTATTACATGATGTGTGTGTATGGAAATTTTAATGAAATGACATATTTGTGGCACATCTTCTTGTTATTCTGTAGTTGTGAATATTGATTTGAATGTCATGATAGAAAAGCGAAAAATTTCCCCTCATTTTCAGCAACTTAATGCAATCACTTGTGAATATAATATTGTGAATGCAACGTAAATGTGTGCTCGGATCCAAGGACATCACAGTTTGATATTAGAGCCGCAACACCCTGCTACACGCATTCACAGTATTACAATTCCGATCGCATTATGTTCTCAGATAGCAACAGTCTTCCGACTTGTCGTGAGTCCGAGAAAGGAAATACGACATTCAAATTCAATTACCACATATGTCACCAATTTCATTAATTTTCATATTACATCCCAAGAAGAGAAAAGCATATATCATAGTATCCGCGAACAACAAATTCTATGACTAATAATGGTTCTCATGTAGAGCCATGACATGCAGAGCTGCACAGGATATGACTGACTGTTTGGAGCGCATTATGACTGCACTCATCGACCTCCAACAGCAACATGCTACCATGCAAGGTCAACAGGATCATATATTGGCACAGAAGACAAAGATTGCGTACCGACAGACCAACATCGAGATGAGGTTCGAGGAGCTATCAGATCACACCTACCATCCATCTCATGATGGAACCAAACAAGACCAGCCTCAGTCGGTTGAGGTACAACGACCTCATTTCGATGATCCACATGAGGAGATGCCAGAGCATGGAGCAGATGATGGAGACTATGACAAGGAGCAGGAACTTGTAGATTTTGTAGATGAGGATGCACACGCGTACTCAGCTATCCACAGGCACCAATCACTTTTCACATCTTACCAGCGGACCAATGTACCCATGTTCGAGGGCATAGGGACATCAGATGTGGTTGAGCAATGGTTCAAGAGGGTCATGAAGGTATTGAGGATGACTCGCACGCCACGAGGCACATGGCTATCTTTCGTGGAATATTCACTGACAGATTTCACAGAGAGATGGTGGGATGCAGTAGTTTCTGAGTTAGACCGCGAGCCCACATGGGATGATTTTGAGACGCGATTCGATCCCACTTCTTTTCTGCGAAGTGGAAGGAGTCCCGACGCTGCCTTTTTGTAGAGCTTCGTCAGGGAAGGATGACAGCTAGAGATTACTTCATCCTATACACCAAGCTATCTCGACACACTGTAGTAGCTGCCGCATTTCCAGATGAAAATATGGAAAAGTTCATCAGGGAGGCATATTATAGTCTACATCATCATGACTCACAATGCGAGTAGTGTTTTAAGGGCCGATCATAGCCACTAAGGCATCATTCTCAGGACCCTCACGAAGCATTTCTGGTTCTTGACGAAGATGATCAAAACATCACATCGCATGGAATCACACAATCCACCGCTAGCCTACTCGAACCAGAAGAATGAAAAAAGGTGCACGTACTTCTCTGCGCACGGAAAGCATTCGATAGATCAGACTGACTCTCATCCTGATTCCGAGCTAATATTCAAGCCAAGGATACAAAAGCAAGCCTATCCACATATGCAGGTGGGGTAATAGGCCGAAATTGCCCAGGTTTCCCGAGCTTAGGGATATGGGACCGGAACATTGGTACAATACAAAATACATCGAAGTCACACAATCCCACAACTCTGACGCGGGAACAGACAATTGAAAGGTGGCGATCCCACTGGGAAAGCATTTCGATTGCAATAACTTGAAGTATATGAAAAATATCATCATCCCTTGGAAAAAGAACTGCCACCTTAACCTCAGTCGAGACCCAACCTTCGACTCCGTCTAGTCTAGCACTCAGACTCCCCCGTCAAAGGCTAATATATAGGACGTCATTATAGCTCGCACCCACCTCGCGCTAGCTTGCAGAAGAATCCCTGCCAACTACTTCTCTATAGCGGAATACATCACATCGGTCATTCTAGCCTTGCTTGGAAATCTCGTATAAGAGGGGGTTGGAAAGTAGTCCCCTAGGGGGTCTTGGAAGGTGACACCAGAACCTTTTGGGGGCTTGATGAATCTACGTTTCATCATCTTTATTCTATCATTTTGGCCTTAAAAACCCTAGTAAATACATGTAAATAGCATTAATTCATGCATTTTAGCATTCATGTATATGTATGTAAATATTGTATAAAATACGGTTTTTAATGCCAAAATTATAGAATAAAGAAAAGAAAAGAAAAAGAATAAAATATTGTAAATATTTTATGACCCGAAACCCCGAGACCTAGGCATCTTGATGAATAGGTCGACAAGGAATAAAGTAGGGGGAGATAAGGGTCAGAAATACAGATAAAATACCTATACTTTTTATTCATTCTTTATTCATTTTGGGACCTATTTTTGGTTCCACTTTTTGTACATCAAATAAAGAAACTTTGTACATAAAAGTTGTAGATAATAAAATAAAGAAAAATACAAAATTGATTTCACAGAAAAATAATGTACAGATAAAAAGTTATGGTCTGAATAAAAATCCAGAATGCCAACTTCCCAGACCCGTATCTCACAAACGGAAACTCCAAATGCAGCGTACTCACCTTTAATTGTATATAGAAGAAAATAATCTAATTAATGGTGGTGGTTTCGCATTTGGCGGAGCTACGGTTTGAAAGTTGACTTTTGGACCCTCATTGTATACTTGTACATATTAAAATATTCAATTTATCATTTATTTATTATTTTTATAATTTTATATTTTTATAATGTTGTAAATAATACTTGTAATAATTATGTATATTAAAATCAGAATAAAACCATCATTAAAACTCAAATAAAAATACCTGTATATATTTGATACATAGGTGTTATACATACACTTATACCTATACAAAACATACTTGTATTTTATTAAATATACAAAATAAATCAGAAAAATAAAATAAAAATATATTTATGTACATAAAAGTATTTTATAATTTTATAAAATAAGAAACAAAAATAATAAAAATAAAATACCTAAATAAAAATAAAATACTTAAGTATATAGATATAGATACCTATAGGGGTATAAATGCAAACTTGTAAAAATAAGTCTCATAAAAATAATTAAAAATCGTAATAAAATAATTTATAAAATTACAAATACTTTTTATTTTATGACCTAATTAAAATAACATCATTTACTAATTTAAAATGATTTTATAAAAACTTTTTCCTGGTTGGTCCACGTGGACCAACCAGGTGGTCTGGACAGTTGACCGCGGGTCAACTGTCTGACCTACTCTCTGTTGCCTGTCAGAGTGGTTTTTTGTCGTTTTTGACGATTTTTGGAGACCACGTCTTATATCCTTTCACGATGGTGTCTTCTACAATTTTTCTCCCCTTGGACTGATCTATCACGCCTACTTGTTATCTTGGGGAATGGATCAAAGACGCGCCCGTGATACCTCGTTGAAAGTGCCTCCTCGACCAACTTTCAAAAACCCCCCAAACCCCTCCATTCGAATTTGAACCCTTCTTTGACCTTGCTGCCCCCTTTCTTCTTGTGTTCTGGACGGGAGGCCGTGACAGGGCCTCCTCCAACCATCCAGGAGGGACGCGCGTGGCCGGGAGGTGCTTCCACCATCTCCGGTGGCGAGCCGCCGTTGAGGTCCAACTTCGGGTACACCACCCTCGAGGTCGTTTTTCTTCCTTTTTTTTTATATGCTTTAGTTCCTGGTAGTCTTAGCTTCATTTCCATACCCTCCATTCTGATTCAGATCATCCCATTCACCGCATCACCACCTCGTCGGAGCAAGCTCCGACGAGCTCAATCTCTACCACCCACATCTTTTTTGAGCACGCTGGAGGGTCGCGGCAGTTTGCCCACGACCCTCTTAACCTTTCTTTTGTAGGAACTGGAGACAAAGCGCGCAGCTGGGCAGTTTTTGGGACCGAGGACAGCACCTGGGGCACAGCAGCTTCCACCTCGTCGTGGGAGAGCTCCGGCACCGCTCGCGTCATTCTGTCGTTCCCAGCCATCAGAGGAGTGTTCCAGCGAGCTCGTGGGCCTCATAGCAAGTGCAGATCACGGCGGAGGAAGGAGACCGTGCCGATTCATCGTCGCCGGCCTGCTGTTCTTCGTTTGTTCTTGCGGATCGACTCGTAGCCGTTGGATCCTTGCCAGTTCCTCCAGGCATACAGCCGTCGTTAGATCTGCTCGTATTGCATCCGTCAGATCGTCCAACCAGATCTAATCGCGGCAGTTGAATCGAAGGGGCATCGGCGCACATCTGTTCGACACGTGGTTAAGTGGGATCTCTCCCACCGTTAGATCGCGCCCAAAGGTTGGGCATTTTGCAATCCTTACCCAGCGCCTTTTTTGTATTTTATATTAGAGCTAAAGACATTTATCTGCAGCAGTACTTTTTGTAAAATTTGCAACAGTGCCCCCTCGGTTTTTGGCATATTGCGAAGTCGCCCCTCCCAGGCGCGCGTGCTTCTGCACGTGGGGCTGGGATTTTTGCGGGAATATCCTTCGCATTTTGTGTATTTCCTAATAGTTCAGAAACTATTTGCTTTAGTATATTATTTTGTGAGAATTTTGCACATCAGCCCCTGTACTTTTTGAATATTGCGAAAAAGCCCCTATATGGCTTTGCATTGTTGAGCCCTTCTTGTATTTTATGCACGCATCTAGAAAACCCTAAAAAATCCATAAAAATTAACTTAAGTCCCTGTTGCATAGTACTTCCACGCCATATTTTTATTTTTCATGATTATTGCATTTTTATATTTATAAAAATTCAAAAATAGCCATTTTCAGCACTGCTTGCATTAGAAAATCACTAAAAAATATAAAAACTTCTCAGAAAAATTCCAAAAAATATATTTTGTGTCTTTTACTTTGTTTTAACTTCCAGCCAAAAATCATTAAAAAATATAAAACCAAACTCCTAAAAATTGCAAAACTCTAAAAACCTTCATAAAAATTTATAAAATCCATAAAAAATCCAAAAATAGTGTTTTCTTTTCTTAAATTTTCTTGGTTTCATTATCTTTCACTGAAAATTAAGTTGGGGAATTTTTGCCACTGATTTCTATTTTATTTCTCCATTTTAAGTTTCAGACTTGCTGTTTACTACTGTTTTCTTTATTTTGCTAAGTAAAAATACCAAAAACATTCTAAAAATTATCCAAAAATCACAAAAACAGTAAAAAAGTATAAAAAGACCAAAAAGACTTTATTTCCTTATTTTTGAGTATTTTTATCCATTTTTATAAATACTTTAGTTTCCCTTTTATTACATTGTCTTTAATTTCCAATATTGAAAAAGAAAATATAAAAATATAAAATATAAAAAGAAAATATAAAAATCAGAAAATTAAAAACCAAAATACAAAAATATAAAATTAAAAATTAAAAAAAAATTATAAAAATTAAAAACCCACAAAAAAATTAGCATCATAGACTCTTGATCACATACACACACATTTTTGAGCACTTGTGCCCCGTTCTACCTGTCTGCTCCCTGTGTTCGACCTCTACAATACTTGCACTATACACATCTTTGTTGTAGAGTTATAACAAATTTTAACTCCGCACATTTACTTTCATTGTTTGATTTAATTGTTGTGGGTTAATTGTTGTTTGAATCGGGATTTCGAGCGGTCACCGCATCGACTGCGGTTTCGCCTTGTGAAACCGTACGACCCTCTATTTCTCGGTTCAACAAATGGCGCCGTTGCCGGGGATTTCGAGCGGTCACCGCATCGACTGCGGTTTCGCCTTGTGAAACCGTACGACCCTCTATTTCTCGGTTCAACAAATGGCGCCGTTGCCGGGGAGCAACAGCGCGTAGTTCGGGTCTTGTTTGTGTTTGTGACTTAGTGTCTATTTCGCGGCTTTTATTTCTGCTTGTTTTATTTTGCATTATTGTTGATATATCTTTTGAATTGTCTAACCACTCTCCTTGTTTGGATTTCGTGCGAGGTACGCGGATCGAGGGAGGAGCCCCTCTTGGAGCACCTTGGCACCCACGTGAAGCGGCTCTAGCTGAGCACGAAGAAGAACTGGGAGGATTTTGCAGGACAATTTCTTAGCATTTATTTTCTTGCATTGTATTTTGTAATTTAAGTGAGAGAGAGACCATTAATTGTAATAATACAGGTACCCCCGGACTTGGACTTTAGAGCCTAATTTCCAAGTGATTGTTCACTTGGAGGCTCTCGCGGTTTTTGTCGGCTTTTTGTCGCATTTTTTTATTTTGTTTTGTTTTTCGATTTTCTTTCTTTTGTGTGATTGAGCCCCTAGCTCTAGGATTGCTTGCGATAGACTAAGGCCAAACACCTAATACCTTGCATGCTCCTATAGTATCGTTTGGACTTAGTCAAATTTAAACAGTCGCGTCGTCATCTTCTAACCCGTGTGCCGTGAGCGAGCCCCATCAAGCGCTACTCCTGAACTCGAGTGTGTCGAGAAGAGGAGGGGTAAGCCAAGACCGGACTCCAGGGTTGAGGATTGGTGGTCGACTTGTGGTGCTTCCCGCTAATAGCAATTTCTGAAACTTAGGGCGATTTCATCGGCTTGCATTTGCATATAGATAGGTTTCAATTCTGCTGAGCATCCTTGCATGTAGAGTGCTGGAGGCAAGGTGAGCATTTACGCTTTAGCATCCATCATTATTTGCCGCTTGCATTGCTTTTCCGACTCTACCTCTGATTTTGCCAACCTAGGTGCTTAAAGGAATTGAATCCTCGTTAGGCTCGTGCATTTCTAACTAAAAATCCAAAAATAGTGATAATCAATAAAATTGGGACTGCTAACATTACTCGACCCTAAAAACAGCCAAAAAGAAAAAAAATTCTCTTGGGGCGAGTAATCCCCTCATTGTCTTCGCTTTTATTTGCTCGCGCACACACTAAGGTTAGAGCCCAAAATCCCATTCAGCCCCTAAGTGTGTGTGCAATCTTTGACTTCTCACCTAACTCTAAAACAGACAAGATAAAAAGACCGCATTTGTGGTCTTCACCGAGTTGAGTAGGTGAATTGAGGGTTTGAATTATTTTTAATTTTTGTCTGTGATTGTTTTGTGTGTCCTAGATCGCTTCTGCGCACTTGCGCCTTCTTCTCCACTCTCTTGACTTGACCGTCGTGCTCTCCCGATCATTTTCCTTTTGTTTTCGAGATGGCCGACTGGAGCGTATTTTATCCAGACTTTGCGGATCATTCGCTCACTCCAGCCGGCCCACCTCCTTTTTTCCAGGAGGACTTTGCTCCTGATTTTTGTACATATCCGACCAACCCACTATTTCAGGATCCGGACTTTGACCTTCACCAATCATTTCCACCACCTTCGCCTACACATTTCGACAACCCGCTCTTCCTTGAGTATCCTGATCCGGAATGTGATTTTTGTCCGCACCCACCGCCCACATTCGACTCACCCGATCCTGAGATTTTGGAGTCACCTTTCATGGTATCCACACTTGAGACTTTGAATCAGATGATGGAGCATATGAATTCGAGGATTGCCGATCTTACTAGTTTCAATAAGAACCAGAATGTCGCTCCATTCTTTGAGGATGGGGATTCAATTGAGGACGACCATGAGAGCTTGCAATCGCCAAAAATACAAAAAAATGAGAAAAATTTAAAAACACAAAAAGATTTCGGGAGACACACGATCGAGTCAGACTGTGAGGAGAGAGACCACTTGCCAGATCCTTGGTCCACACATACATTCACATCCGGTCCCACCTTTGACCCCGAGGATGCCGCTGTTCAGACTGCTCTTGGCATACCTCGTGTATATGCTGATTCCGACTTCCTCCCTTGTATGGAGGAGGTCCAAAAATTCAAAAAAATGCTGACTGAACCCGAAGTGGTGGCCACCATACATGAGATTATCCGTGCCCCACTTCACCAGGCCATGACCGATTCATCTGCTCCTCTCCCCAAGAAGAGAAAGCGAAGGAGCAGATCTGAGCGTCATATCTTGACCATGGCCACTGCCCATGCCATCTCACATCGTCCCATTCCTCGGAAGAAGAACACTGCCACACCTTTCATTAGCTGCACAATCTCTGACCACACATGTGATCGCACTCTCCTAGACGGCGGTGCTTCTATTAGCATCATACCCTTCTCGCTGGTACAGTCTCTTCACCTAGGGCCTCTCAAGAAAACCAGGATGATCGTACAGTTTGCTGATGGATCAATAAAGAGGCCGAAGGGTATCCTTGAAAACGCTGTCATATCGATTCAGGGCACGAGCCACAATGTTGATTTTGTCGTGTTGCCCATGGAGAACTCCACAGGGGAGCATTCTCCAATCATCCTGGGACGACCATTCCTTGCCTCTGCGAGGGTCGTTATCGACTATGGATCAGGAGAGATTCGCTTCCGCCCTGCTGACGAGGGCGTAGCAGTGATCACCGCACCCACTGCCGACCAGAGACCTGCACCTGATGTGACCACACCTATCTTGGCTGACCTCGAGGACCATGACCTTGATGATACTATCAGAGAATTTTGTTGTCTATTGGATTCCACTGAGACCCGAGAATTCCTCTCGGTTGAGGAAAACTTGGAAAGCATGGACCTCGACGTTCCTTCTTCTGGGACTTGGCGTTGTGTTGATGACATCCGCGGGATCTACACGATTGATACCATTGAGCGGAGGGCAGATATAGAGACTATACAGGACGGACATGCTTTGACTACTTCCACTGATGAGTCCGCTCCTGTTCATGTAGATACTGATGAGACTAAGGCCGAATTTGATTTTGTTGCTTTTCTTCAGAAATTCGGGCCTTTTGATGAGAAAGATGATCCGATTGAGATTATAGAGGACGAACAGAGCTCGACTACTTCCACCGATGAGTTCGTGCCTTTTGGTTTTGACCTGGATGACTCCTCGCAGGACGACTCTGAGTACACTACTTCCGATGATGATGAGTTCGTCCCATTTCACTTTGATATCAGCGAGACTCCCAAGGCCGGACCTAGCCGTACTTCTTCCACTACCCCGTCTGTGCCTTCACACCCTAGGGCCCCCGAGGACTTACACCCCGTCGACCCTGATCGGATTCCGTCCACTGTGGACCCCGATGTCGACCTGCACCACACTAGATCTATTCCTCAGCGGTCTCGCAAGAAGGTTCGCTTTCTACCTTCTTGACCCTCTGTACATCCATCCTGTTGTACATTCGTGTTGTGTACTTCCGTCTCTCTTCCGTATTGCTCGTCCTCCCATTCTCGTGTTTGCCTAGCTTAGGACGCACTTTGTCCTACGTTTAGGAGGGGTGGACGAGCCGAGTGCTCTTTCTTCGTCCGTGTTATCACTCCTGTTGTTGCCTATACTTAGGGCTTCTTTTACCCTAAGTATAGGGGGAGTGGTTTGTACATCCTCCGATCTCTTCTCCTATATCACTCTTCTTCCATCTTCATCTCTTTTCTTCTTTTCTTCTTTTCTTCTTTTCCTCTTCTATCTTCTTCATCTACTGAAAAAGTGCCGCCCCTTGTAGACAGTTTTCTATACTTAGGACGTACTTTGTCCTAAGTATAGGGGGGTGTGCACCCTGAGTGGTTCTCATTCATTTCGATCCTCTCCATTGTCTCCTCTTCTTGTCTATACTTAGGGATATCTTACCCTAAGTATAGGGGGAGACAATCTGAGTACGATCTGTTCATTCCCACCCTTGACCCTCCCTGCTTTGTGTACAGTCTGCTATACTTAGGATTATTTGATCCTAAGTATAGGGGGGACGGTCAACTTCTCATTGATTCATTCATGTATTCTTTAGACTTGCCTATACTTAGTACGAGTTATGTCTTCTCTTTTCTCTCCGATCTATGAGGACATAGCTCAAGCTAAGTATAGGGGGGTCGTATATACTACGTATATACTTTAGCCATAACTCGTACTTTCGTAATAATATAGCTACTAATTCTTTAAAAATCATTAAAAATTCTTAATAAAAAGATGTAGTTATTCCTCAAATGCTTTTTGTATTTACTGATTAATAAATCAGGTGAAAATGTTTTTTGCAAAATGTTTGAAAAATAGTTTGAAAATCTTTGTGAACATCTATTGAAAACTATTTTGAAAATATTTTGTTTCATATTTTCAACCTGTGTGAAAATGTGTGTTTTGAAAAACTTCTTTTCTTTGTGTGAAATAAAAATGTTTGAAAAATGATTTGCAAATGGTTGGAAAAATGGTTGCAAAAATGATTTGAAAAATCTATATATACTATTTTGAAAGCCTTTGCAAAATGATTTTCAAATGTGTGTAAAATGTTTGTAAAAACTATTTTGGACTATAGTTTTCAAAAATTGTGTGAAAATTGTTTTCAAATAAGTTTGAGGAATATTCACATCACACCAGAAATCCACTATATATATTGACCACTTATCCTTGTAAATTCTTAAAATCCATTTCTTGTTTATATAAGAAGCACTCCCGTGTACATATTTTCACCTAGTTTTTAGCCAAAAGCTTTTTGTTTTCAAAAATTCCCAAAAACATTTGCAAAATTAAAATCCAAAAACATTTGAAAAATCTTTTTTGAAAAATACAAAAAAATGCATCTGCATCATCATCATCTTTTCAAAAAAAATCCATAAAAAGTTCAAAATCTTGAAAATTGCATCACAAAAATATTTTCTGCATTGCATTGCATAGCATTAGCATTTTTCGGATTGAGTTTGATAGTTGAACGAGTCTAAGTAAAATCCGGAGATTGGAGCTTGATTGGACCTTATAATCTACCTAATAACAGGAACCTTATAGGAACTTGGTTTGAGGTACTTCAGGTCTAGTTGACTTAATTCTTTGAGGATCACGAGACTGGGTTCAATGGATTCTTGACTGCCTAAGTAGAGTATTTCGGAGCACATGCACGACTCTTGTTGATAATGACCTAACTTGGACACCTGCACCTTTCACATGGCTCAACTCAGTTGGAGTGATGAGGGGATTGGATTTGCCGGTATGAGACGCACACAAGTGGAAACACTTGTCCTCCTCTAGGGAGGGAAGTGCACCCCAACCCGTCCAGTGATTAGGAAGTCTAAAGACAGGAGGCTATGGGTTGCGATAAAGCTTCAAAAGAGGGATAGTCTACTTGCTCAAGAGGAAAAACTCCTTATGTAAATGCTGCTGTGAATAGTATTTCAAAAAAAAAAAAAAAGAAGAAGGAAAAAAAAAGAAAAAAAAAAGAGTTCAGGCATGTACAAAAGTAAAAAGCCTGCAAAGTATGTACATATGTTGTAAAGTCAATAAGCAAGCTTGAGTTCCAAAGTCATATCATGTGAGCCTGCAGCTGGATGACTTGACTACACTGGTCTTGCATCCTCGGATAGGTAGCTACACTGGCTACCGTCCATTCTTCTCTTCACCCCCTCCTCTTGAGCTGGTTGCCACTTGAACTTAGAAGGGAATACCCCGCTCCTCGAGGATGGAGTTGCTGGATTGGGGAATCATTGGGTTGTCGTACTGGAGAAGTCAGTTTCTTTGTCATTCTAGTTGGGGAGAGCCACCATCACCTACACTGTACGAGTCAGATTCATAGTCGTAAGGGTTTGCGTATGAATTGAGATATTTCTGACCTGGCTATTAAGGAGACTTGGACAGAGTTTTGGGATTCTCAAGGACTGTTGGATTTCAAACACGGTTCTCACTAAGGTTCCGCCCGCACTAAAATTCCAAAGGTCCTATTTAAGCTCCAAACTTTGATTTTGTGAAGACAAGTTTGATAATTAAACTTAGTCCACCTTTCTTCTTTTTCTTTTCTTTGTTTTTCTTTTCTGCACTTATTGCATAAGTGTTTGCTAGGGACTAGCAAAGGCAAGTATAGGGGGATGATGAATCTACGTTTCATCATCTTTATTCTATCATTTTGGCCTTAAAAACCCTAGTAAATACATGTAAATAGCATTAATTCATGCATTTTAGCATTCATGTATATGTATGTAAATATTGTATAAAATACGGTTTTTAATGCCAAAATTATAGAATAAAGAAAAGAAAAGAAAAAGAATAAAATATTGTAAATATTTTATGACCCGAAACCCCGAGACCTAGGCATCTTGATGAATAGGTCGACAAGGAATAAAGTAGGGGGAGATAAGGGTCAGAAATACAGATAAAATACCTATACTTTTTATTCATTCTTTATTCATTTTGGGACCTATTTTTGGTTCCACTTTTTGTACATCAAATAAAGAAACTTTGTACATAAAAGTTGTAGATAATAAAATAAAGAAAAATACAAAATTGATTTCACAGAAAAATAATGTACAGATAAAAAGTTATGGTCTGAATAAAAATCCAGAATGCCAACTTCCCAGACCCGTATCTCACAAACGGAAACTCCAAATGCAGCGTACTCACCTTTAATTGTATATAGAAGAAAATAATCTAATTAATGGTGGTGGTTTCGCATTTGGCGGAGCTACGGTTTGAAAGTTGACTTTTGGACCCTCATTGTATACTTGTACATATTAAAATATTCAATTTATCATTTATTTATTATTTTTATAATTTTATATTTTTATAATGTTGTAAATAATACTTGTAATAATTATGTATATTAAAATCAGAATAAAACCATCATTAAAACTCAAATAAAAATACCTGTATATATTTGATACATAGGTGTTATACATACACTTATACCTATACAAAACATACTTGTATTTTATTAAATATACAAAATAAATCAGAAAAATAAAATAAAAATATATTTATGTACATAAAAGTATTTTATAATTTTATAAAATAAGAAACAAAAATAATAAAAATAAAATACCTAAATAAAAATAAAATACTTAAGTATATAGATATAGATACCTATAGGGGTATAAATGCAAACTTGTAAAAATAAGTCTCATAAAAATAATTAAAAATCGTAATAAAATAATTTATAAAATTACAAATACTTTTTATTTTATGACCTAATTAAAATAACATCATTTACTAATTTAAAATGATTTTATAAAAACTTTTTCCTGGTTGGTCCACGTGGACCAACCAGGTGGTCTGGACAGTTGACCGCGGGTCAACTGTCTGACCTACTCTCTGTTGCCTGTCAGAGTGGTTTTTTGTCGTTTTTGACGATTTTTGGAGACCACGTCTTATATCCTTTCACGATGGTGTCTTCTACAATTTTTCTCCCCTTGGACTGATCTATCACGCCTACTTGTTATCTTGGGGAATGGATCAAAGACGCGCCCGTGATACCTCGTTGAAAGTGCCTCCTCGACCAACTTTCAAAAACCCCCCAAACCCCTCCATTCGAATTTGAACCCTTCTTTGACCTTGCTGCCCCCTTTCTTCTTGTGTTCTGGACGGGAGGCCGTGACAGGGCCTCCTCCAACCATCCAGGAGGGACGCGTGTGGCCGGGAGGTGCTTCCACCATCTCCGGCGGCGAGCCGCCGTTGAGGTCCAACTTCGGGTACACCACCCTCGAGGTCGTTTTTCTTCCTTTTTTTTTATATGCTTTAGTTCCTGGTAGTCTTAGCTTCATTTCCATACCCTCCATTCTGATTCAGATCATCCCATTCACCGCATCACCACCTCGTCGGAGCAAGCTCCGACGAGCTCAATCTCTACCACCCACATCTTTTTTGAGCACGCTGGAGGGTCGCGGCAGTTTGCCCACGACCCTCTTAACCTTTCTTTTGTAGGAACTGGAGACAAAGCGCGCAGCTGGGCAGTTTTTGGGACCGAGGACAGCACCTGGGGCACAGCAGCTTCCACCTCGTCGTGGGAGAGCTCCGGCACCGCTCGCGTCATTCTGTCGTTCCCAGCCATCAGAGGAGTGTTCCAGCGAGCTCGTGGGCCTCATAGCAAGTGCAGATCACGGCGGAGGAAGGAGACCGTGCCGATTCATCGTCGCCGGCCTGCTGTTCTTCGTTTGTTCTTGCGGATCGACTCGTAGCCGTTGGATCCTTGCCAGTTCCTCCAGGCATACAGCCGTCGTTAGATCTGCTCGTATTGCATCCGTCAGATCGTCCAACCAGATCTAATCGCGACAGTTGAATCGAAGGGGCATCGGCGCACATCTGTTCGACACGTGGTTAAGTGGGATCTCTCCCACCGTTAGATCGCGCCCAAAGGTTGGGCATTTTGCAATCCTTACCCAGCGCCTTTTTTGTATTTTATATTAGAGCTAAAGACATTTATCTGCAGCAGTACTTTTTGTAAAATTTGCAACAGTGCCCCCTCGGTTTTTGGCATATTGCGAAGTCGCCCCTCCCAGGCGCGCGTGCTTCTGCACGTGGGGCTGGGATTTTTGCGGGAATATCCTTCACATTTTGTGTATTTCCTAATAGTTCAGAAACTATTTGCTTTAGTATATTATTTTGTGAGAATTTTGCACATCAGCCCCTGTACTTTTTGAATATTGCGAAAAAGCCCCTATATGGCTTTGCATTGTTGAGCCCTTCTTGTATTTTATGCATGCATCTAGAAAACCCTAAAAAATCCATAAAAATTAACTTAAGTCCCTGTTGCATAGTACTTCCACGCCATATTTTTATTTTTCATGATTATTGCATTTTTATATTTATAAAAATTCAAAAATAGCCATTTTCAGCACTGCTTGCATTAGAAAATCACTAAAAAATATAAAAACTTCTCAGAAAAATTCCAAAAAATATATTTTGTGTCTTTTAGTTTGTTTTAACTTCCAGCCAAAAATCATTAAAAAATATAAAACCAAACTCCTAAAAATTGCAAAACTCTAAAAACCTTCATAAAAATTTATAAAATCCATAAAAAATCCAAAAATAGTGTTTTCTTTTCTTAAATTTTCTTGGTTTCATTATCTTTCACTGAAAATTAAGTTGGGGAATTTTTGCCACTGATTTCTATTTTATTTCTCCATTTTAAGTTTCAGACTTGCTGTTTACTACTGTTTTCTTTATTTTGCTAAGTAAAAATACCAAAAACATTCTAAAAATTATCCAAAAATCACAAAAACAGTAAAAAAGTATAAAAAGACCAAAAAGACTTTATTTCCTTATTTTTGAGTATTTTTATCCATTTTTATAAATACTTTAGTTTCCCTTTTATTACATTGTCTTTAATTTCCAATATTGAAAAAGAAAATATAAAAATATAAAATATAAAAAGAAAATATAAAAATCAGAAAATTAAAAACCAAAATACAAAAATATAAAATTAAAAATTAAAAAAAAAATTATAAAAATTAAAAACCCACAAAAAAATTAGCATCATAGACTCTTGATCACATACACACACATTTTTGAGCACTTGTGCCCCGTTCTACCTGTCTGCTCCCTGTGTTCGACCTCTACAATACTTGCACTATACACATCTTTGTTGTAGAGTTATAACAAATTTTAACTCCGCACATTTACTTTCATTGTTTGATTTAATTGTTGTGGGTTAATTGTTGTTTGAATCGGGATTTCGAGCGGTCACCGCATCGACTGCGGTTTCGCCTTGTGAAACCGTACGACCCTCTATTTCTCGGTTCAACAAATGGCGCCGTTGCCGGGGATTTCGAGCGGTCACCGCATCGACTGCGGTTTCGCCTTGTGAAACCGTACGACCCTCTATTTCTCGGTTCAACAAATGGCACCGTTGCCGGGGAGCAACAGCGCGTAGTTCGGGTCTTGTTTGTGTTTGTGACTTAGTGTCTATTTCGCGGCTTTTATTTCTGCTTGTTTTATTTTGCATTATTGTTGATATATCTTTTGAATTGTCTAACCACTCTCCTTGTTTGGATTTCGTGCGAGGTACGCGGATCGAGGGAGGAGCCCCTCTTGGAGCACCTTGGCACCCACGTGAAGCGGCTCTAGCTGAGCACGAAGAAGAACTGGGAGGATTTTGCAGGACAATTTCTTAGCATTTATTTTCTTGCATTGTATTTTGTAATTTAAGTGAGAGAGAGACCATTAATTGTAATAATACAGGTACCCCCGGACTTGGACTTTAGAGCCTAATTTCCAAGTGATTGTTCACTTGGAGGCTCTCGCGGTTTTTGTCGGCTTTTTGTCGCATTTTTTTATTTTGTTTTGTTTTTCGATTTTCTTTCTTTTGTGTGATTGAGCCCCTAGCTCTAGGATTGCTTGCGATAGACTAAGGCCAAACACCTAATACCTTGCATGCTCCTATAGTATCGTTTGGACTTAGTCAAATTTAAACAGTCGCGTCGTCATCTTCTAACCCGTGTGCCGTGAGCGAGCCCCATCAAGCGCTACTCCTGAACTCGAGTGTGTCGAGAAGAGGAGGGGTAAGCCAAGACCGGACTCCAGGGTTGAGGATTGGTGGTCGACTTGTGGTGCTTCCCGCTAATAGCAATTTCTGAAACTTAGGGCGATTTCATCGGCTTGCATTTGCATATAGATAGGTTTCAATTCTGCTGAGCATCCTTGCATGTAGAGTGCTGGAGGCAAGGTGAGCATTTACGCTTTAGCATCCATCATTATTTGCCGCTTGCATTGCTTTTCCGACTCTACCTCTGATTTTGCCAACCTAGGTGCTTAAAGGAATTGAATCCTCGTTAGGCTCGTGCATTTCTAACTAAAAATCCAAAAATAGTGATAATCAATAAAATTGGGACTGCTAACATTACTCGACCCTAAAAACAGCCAAAAAGAAAAAAAATTCTCTTGGGGCGAGTAATCCCCTCATTGTCTTCGCTTTTATTTGCTCGCGCACACACTAAGGTTAGAGCCCAAAATCCCATTCAGCCCCTAAGTGTGTGTGCAATCTTTGACTTCTCACCTAACTCTAAAACAGACAAGATAAAAAGACCGCATTTGTGGTCTTCACCGAGTTGAGTAGGTGAATTGAGGGTTTGAATTATTTTTAATTTTTGTCTGTGATTGTTTTGTGTGTCCTAGATCGCTTCTGCGCACTTGCGCCTTCTTCTCCACTCTCTTGACTTGACCGTCGTGCTCTCCCGATCATTTTCCTTTTGTTTTCGAGATGGCCGACTGGAGCGTATTTTATCCAGACTTTGCGGATCATTCGCTCACTCCAGCCGGCCCACCTCCTTTTTTCCAGGAGGACTTTGCTCCTGATTTTTGTACATATCCGACCAACCCACTATTTCAGGATCCGGACTTTGACCTTCACCAATCATTTCCACCACCTTCGCCTACACATTTCGACAACCCGCTCTTCCTTGAGTATCCTGATCCGGAATGTGATTTTTGTCCGCACCCACCGCCCACATTCGACTCACCCGATCCTGAGATTTTGGAGTCACCTTTCATGGTATCCACACTTGAGACTTTGAATCAGATGATGGAGCATATGAATTCGAGGATTGCCGATCTTACTAGTTTCAATAAGAACCAGAATGTCGCTCCATTCTTTGAGGATGGGGATTCAATTGAGGACGACCATGAGAGCTTGCAATCGCCAAAAATACAAAAAAATGAGAAAAATTTAAAAACACAAAAAGATTTCGGGAGACACACGATCGAGTCAGACTGTGAGGAGAGAGACCACTTGCCAGATCCTTGGTCCACACATACATTCACATCCGGTCCCACCTTTGACCCCGAGGATGCCGCTGTTCAGACTGCTCTTGGCATACCTCGTGTATATGCTGATTCCGACTTCCTCCCTTGTATGGAGGAGGTCCAAAAATTCAAAAAAATGCTGACTGAACCCGAAGTGGTGGCCACCATACATGAGATTATCCGTGCCCCACTTCACCAGGCCATGACCGATTCATCTGCTCCTCTCCCCAAGAAGAGAAAGCGAAGGAGCAGATCTGAGCGTCATATCTTGACCATGGCCACTGCCCATGCCATCTCACATCGTCCCATTCCTCGGAAGAAGAACACTGCCACACCTTTCATTAGCTGCACAATCTCTGACCACACATGTGATCGCACTCTCCTAGACGGCGGTGCTTCTATTAGCATCATACCCTTCTCGCTGGTACAGTCTCTTCACCTAGGGCCTCTCAAGAAAACCAGGATGATCGTACAGTTTGCTGATGGATCAATAAAGAGGCCGAAGGGTATCCTTGAAAACGCTGTCATATCGATTCAGGGCACGAGCCACAATGTTGATTTTGTCGTGTTGCCCATGGAGAACTCCACAGGGGAGCATTCTCCAATCATCCTGGGACGACCATTCCTTGCCTCTGCGAGGGTCGTTATCGACTATGGATCAGGAGAGATTCGCTTCCGCCCTGCTGACGAGGGCGTAGCAGTGATCACCGCACCCACTGCCGACCAGAGACCTGCACCTGATGTGACCACACCTATCTTGGCTGACCTCGAGGACCATGACCTTGATGATACTATCAGAGAATTTTGTTGTCTATTGGATTCCACTGAGACCCGAGAATTCCTCTCGGTTGAGGAAAACTTGGAAAGCATGGACCTCGACGTTCCTTCTTCTGGGACTTGGCGTTGTGTTGATGACATCCGCGGGATCTACACGATTGATACCATTGAGCGGAGGGCAGATATAGAGACTATACAGGACGGACATGCTTTGACTACTTCCACTGATGAGTCCGCTCCTGTTCATGTAGATACTGATGAGACTAAGGCCGAATTTGATTTTGTTGCTTTTCTTCAGAAATTCGGGCCTTTTGATGAGAAAGATGATCCGATTGAGATTATAGAGGACGAACAGAGCTCGACTACTTCCACCGATGAGTTCGTGCCTTTTGGTTTTGACCTGGATGACTCCTCGCAGGACGACTCTGAGTACACTACTTCCGATGATGATGAGTTCGTCCCATTTCACTTTGATATCAGCGAGACTCCCAAGGCCGGACCTAGCCGTACTTCTTCCACTACCCCGTCTGTGCCTTCACACCCTAGGGCCCCCGAGGACTTACACCCCGTCGACCCTGATCGGATTCCGTCCACTGTGGACCCCGATGTCGACCTGCACCACACTAGATCTATTCCTCAGCGGTCTCGCAAGAAGGTTCGCTTTCTACCTTCTTGACCCTCTGTACATCCATCCTGTTGTACATTCGTGTTGTGTACTTCCGTCTCTCTTCCGTATTGCTCGTCCTCCCATTCTCGTGTTTGCCTAGCTTAGGACGCACTTTGTCCTACGTTTAGGAGGGGTGGACGAGCCGAGTGCTCTTTCTTCGTCCGTGTTATCACTCCTGTTGTTGCCTATACTTAGGGCTTCTTTTACCCTAAGTATAGGGGGAGTGGTTTGTACATCCTCCGATCTCTTCTCCTATATCACTCTTCTTCCATCTTCATCTCTTTTCTTCTTTTCTTCTTTTCTTCTTTTCCTCTTCTATCTTCTTCATCTACTGAAAAAGTGCCGCCCCTTGTAGACAGTTTTCTATACTTAGGACGTACTTTGTCCTAAGTATAGGGGGGTGTGCACCCTGAGTGGTTCTCATTCATTTCGATCCTCTCCATTGTCTCCTCTTCTTGTCTATACTTAGGGATATCTTACCCTAAGTATAGGGGGAGACAATCTGAGTACGATCTGTTCATTCCCACCCTTGACCCTCCCTGCTTTGTGTACAGTCTGCTATACTTAGGATTATTTGATCCTAAGTATAGGGGGGACGGTCAACTTCTCATTGATTCATTCATTTATTCTTTAGACTTGCCTATACTTAGTACGAGTTATGTCTTCTCTTTTCTCTCCGATCTATGAGGACATAGCTCAAGCTAAGTATAGGGGGGTCGTATATACTACGTATATACTTTAGCCATAACTCGTACTTTCGTAATAATATAGCTACTAATTCTTTAAAAATCATTAAAAATTCTTAATAAAAAGATGTAGTTATTCCTCAAATGCTTTTTGTATTTACTGATTAATAAATCAGGTGAAAATGTTTTTTGCAAAATGTTTGAAAAATAGTTTGAAAATCTTTGTGAACATCTATTGAAAACTATTTTGAAAATATTTTGTTTCATATTTTCAACCTGTGTGAAAATGTGTGTTTTGAAAAACTTCTTTTCTTTGTGTGAAATAAAAATGTTTGAAAAATGATTTGCAAATGGTTGGAAAAATGGTTGCAAAAATGATTTGAAAAATCTATATATACTATTTTGAAAGCCTTTGCAAAATGATTTTCAAATGTGTGTAAAATGTTTGTAAAAACTATTTTGGACTATAGTTTTCAAAAATTGTGTGAAAATTGTTTTCAAATAAGTTTGAGGAATATTCACATCACACCAGAAATCCACTATATATATTGACCACTTATCCTTGTAAATTCTTAAAATCCATTTCTTGTTTATATAAGAAGCACTCCCGTGTACATATTTTCACCTAGTTTTTAGCCAAAAGCTTTTTGTTTTCAAAAATTCCCAAAAACATTTGCAAAATTAAAATCCAAAAATATTTGAAAAATCTTTTTTGAAAAATACAAAAAAATGCATCTGCATCTGCATCATCATCATCTTTTCAAAAAAAATCCATAAAAAGTTCAAAATCTTGAAAATTGCATCACAAAAATATTTTCTGCATTGCATTGCATAGCATTAGCATTTTTCGGATTGAGTTTGATAGTTGAACGAGTCTAAGTAAAATCCGGAGATTGGAGCTTGATTGGACCTTATAATCTACCTAATAACAGGAACCTTATAGGAACTTGGTTTGAGGTACTTCAGGTCTAGTTGACTTAATTCTTTGAGGATCATGAGACTGGGTTCAATGGATTCTTGACTGCCTAAGTAGAGTATTTCGGAGCACATGCACGACTCTTGTTGATAATGACCTAACTTGGACACCTGCACCTTTCACATGGCTCAACTCAGTTGGAGTGATGAGGGGATTGGATTTGCCGGTATGAGACGTACACAAGTGGAAACACTTGTCCTCCTCTAGGGAGGGAAGTGCACCCCAACCCGTCCAGTGATTAGGAAGTCTAAAGACAGGAGGCTATGGGTTGCGATAAAGCTTCAAAAGAGGGATAGTCTACTTGCTCAAGAGGAAAAACTCCTTATGTAAATGCTGCTGTGAATAGTATTTCAAAAAAAAAAAAAAAAGAAGAAGGAAAAAAAAAGAAAAAAAAAAAGAGTTCAGGCATGTACAAAAGTAAAAAGCCTGCAAAGTATGTACATATGTTGTAAAGTCAATAAGCAAGCTTGAGTTCCAAAGTCATATCATGTGAGCCTGCAGCTGGATGACTTGACTACACTGGTCTTGCATCCTCGGATAGGTAGCTACACTGGCTACCGTCCATTCTTCTCTTCACCCCCTCCTCTTGAGCTGGTTGCCACTTGAACTTAGAAGGGAATACCCCGCTCCTCGAGGATGGAGTTGCTGGATTGGGGAATCATTGGGTTGTCGTACTGGAGAAGTCAGTTTCTTTGTCATTCTAGTTGGGGAGAGCCACCATCACCTACACTGTACGAGTCAGATTCATAGTCGTAAGGGTTTGCGTATGAATTGAGATATTTCTGACCTGGCTATTAAGGAGACTTGGACAGAGTTTTGGGATTCTCAAGGACTGTTGGATTTCAAACACGGTTCTCACTAAGGTTCCGCCCGCACTAAAATTCCAAAGGTCCTATTTAAGCTCCAAACTTTGATTTTGTGAAGACAAGTTTGATAATTAAACTTAGTCCACCTTTCTTCTTTTTCTTTTCTTTGTTTTTCTTTTCTGCACTTATTGCATAAGTGTTTGCTAGGGACTAGCAAAGGCAAGTATAGGGGGATGATGAATCTACGTTTCATCATCTTTATTCTATCATTTTGGCCTTAAAAACCCTAGTAAATACATGTAAATAGCATTAATTCATGCATTTTAGCATTCATGTATATGTATGTAAATATTGTATAAAATACGGTTTTTAATGCCAAAATTATAGAATAAAGAAAAGAAAAGAAAAAGAATAAAATATTGTAAATATTTTATGACCCGAAACCCCGAGACCTAGGCATCTTGATGAATAGGTCGACAAGGAATAAAGTAGGGGGAGATAAGGGTCAGAAATACAGATAAAATACCTATACTTTTTATTCATTCTTTATTCATTTTGGGACCTATTTTTGGTTCCACTTTTTGTACATCAAATAAAGAAACTTTGTACATAAAAGTTGTAGATAATAAAATAAAGAAAAATACAAAATTGATTTCACAGAAAAATAATGTACAGATAAAAAGTTATGGTCTGAATAAAAATCCAGAATGCCAACTTCCCAGACCCGTATCTCACAAACGGAAACTCCAAATGCAGCGTACTCACCTTTAATTGTATATAGAAGAAAATAATCTAATTAATGGTGGTGGTTTCGCATTTGGCGGAGCTACGGTTTGAAAGTTGACTTTTGGACCCTCATTGTATACTTGTACATATTAAAATATTCAATTTATCATTTATTTATTATTTTTATAATTTTATATTTTTATAATGTTGTAAATAATACTTGTAATAATTATGTATATTAAAATCAGAATAAAACCATCATTAAAACTCAAATAAAAATACCTGTATATATTTGATACATAGGTGTTATACATACACTTATACCTATACAAAACATACTTGTATTTTATTAAATATACAAAATAAATCAGAAAAATAAAATAAAAATATATTTATGTACATAAAAGTATTTTATAATTTTATAAAATAAGAAACAAAAATAATAAAAATAAAATA
Source organism: Ottelia alismoides (assembly GCA_037367405.1). Classification (NCBI taxonomy): domain Eukaryota; kingdom Viridiplantae; phylum Streptophyta; class Magnoliopsida; order Alismatales; family Hydrocharitaceae; genus Ottelia; species Ottelia alismoides. The sequence goes on along the minus strand of JAZKJV010003609.1, from coordinate 109,010 downwards.
CCTAAATAAAAATAAAATACTTAAGTATATAGATATAGATACCTATAGGGGTATAAATGCAAACTTGTAAAAATAAGTCTCATAAAAATAATTAAAAATCGTAATAAAATAATTTATAAAATTACAAATACTTTTTATTTTATGACCTAATTAAAATAACATCATTTACTAATTTAAAATGATTTTATAAAAACTTTTTCCTGGTTGGTCCACGTGGACCAACCAGGTGGTCTGGACAGTTGACCGCGGGTCAACTGTCTGACCTACTCTCTGTTGCCTGTCAGAGTGGTTTTTTGTCGTTTTTGACGATTTTTGGAGACCACGTCTTATATCCTTTCACGATGGTGTCTTCTACAATTTTTCTCCCCTTGGACTGATCTATCACGCCTACTTGTTATCTTGGGGAATGGATCAAAGACGCGCCCGTGATACCTCGTTGAAAGTGCCTCTTCGACCAACTTTCAAAAACCCCCCAAACCCCTCCATTCGAATTTGAACCCTTCTTTGACCTTGCTGCCCCCTTTCTTCTTGTGTTCTGGACGGGAGGCCGTGACAGGGCCTCCTCCAACCATCCAGGAGGGACGCGCGTGGCCGGGAGGTGCTTCCACCATCTCCGGCGGCGAGCCGCCGTTGAGGTCCAACTTCGGGTACACCACCCTCGAGGTCGTTTTTCTTCTTTTTTTTTATATGCTTTAGTTCCTGGTAGTCTTAGCTTCATTTCCATACCCTCCATTCTGATTCAGATCATCCCATTCACCGCATCACCACCTCGTCGGAGCAAGCTCCGACGAGCTCAATCTCTACCACCCACATCTTTTTTGAGCACGCTGGAGGGTCGCGGCAGTTTGCCCACGACCCTCTTAACCTTTCTTTTGTAGGAACTGGAGACAAAGCGCGCAGCTGGGCAGTTTTTGGGACCGAGGACAGCACCTGGGGCACAGCAGCTTCCACCTCGTCGTGGGAGAGCTCCGGCGCCGCTCGCGTCATTCTGTCGTTCCCAGCCATCAGAGGAGTGTTCCAGCGAGCTCGTGGGCCTTATAGCAAGTGCAGATCACGGCGGAGGAAGGAGACCGTGCCGATTCATCGTCGCCGGCCTGCTGTTCTTCGTTTGTTCTTGCGGATCGACTCGTAGCCGTTGGATCCTTGCCAGTTCCTCCAGGCATACAGCCGTCGTTAGATCTGCTCGTATTGCATCCGTCAGATCGTCCAACCAGATCTAATCGCGGCAGTTGAATCGAAGGGGCATCGGCGCACATCTGTTCGACACGTGGTTAAGTGGGATCTCTCCCACCGTTAGATCGCGCCCAAAGGTTGGGCATTTTGCAATCCTTACCCAGCGCCTTTTTTGTATTTTATATTAGAGCTAAAGACATTTATCTGCAGCAGTACTTTTTGTAAAATTTGCAACAGTGCCCCCTCGGTTTTTGGCATATTGCGAAGTCGCCCCTCCCAGGCGCGCGTGCTTCTGCACGTGGGGCTGGGATTTTTGCGGGAATATCCTTCGCATTTTGTGTATTTCCTAATAGTTCAGAAACTATTTGCTTTAGTATATTATTTTGTGAGAATTTTGCACATCAGCCCCTGTACTTTTTGAATATTGCGAAAAAGCCCCTATATGGCTTTGCATTGTTGAGCCCTTCTTGTATTTTATGCACGCATCTAGAAAACCCTAAAAAATCCATAAAAATTAACTTAAGTCCCTGTTGCATAGTACTTCCACGCCATATTTTTATTTTTCATGATTATTGCATTTTTATATTTATAAAAATTCAAAAATAGCCATTTTCAGCACTGCTTACATTAGAAAATCACTAAAAAATATAAAAACTTCTCAGAAAAATTCCAAAAAATATATTTTGTGTCTTTTAGTTTGTTTTAACTTCCAGCCAAAAATCATTAAAAAATATAAAACCAAACTCCTAAAAATTGCAAAACTCTAAAAACCTTCATAAAAATTTATAAAATCCATAAAAAATCCAAAAATAGTGTTTTCTTTTCTTAAATTTTCTTGGTTTCATTATCTTTCACTGAAAATTAAGTTGGGGAATTTTTGCCACTGATTTCTATTTTATTTCTCCATTTTAAGTTTCAGACTTGCTGTTTACTACTGTTTTCTTTATTTTGCTAAGTAAAAATACCAAAAACATTCTAAAAATTATCCAAAAATCACAAAAACAGTAAAAAAGTATAAAAAGACCAAAAAGACTTTATTTCCTTATTTTTGAGTATTTTTATCCATTTTTATAAATACTTTAGTTTCCCTTTTATTACATTGTCTTTAATTTCCAATATTGAAAAAGAAAATATAAAAATATAAAATATAAAAAGAAAATATAAAAATCAGAAAATTAAAAACCAAAATACAAAAATATAAAATTAAAAATTAAAAAAAAAATTATAAAAATTAAAAACCCACAAAAAAATTAGCATCATAGACTCTTGATCACATACACACACATTTTTGAGCACTTGTGCCCCGTTCTACCTGTCTGCTCCCTGTGTTCGACCTCTACAATACTTGCACTATACACATCTTTGTTGTAGAGTTATAACAAATTTTAACTCCGCACATTTACTTTCATTGTTTGATTTAATTGTTGTGGGTTAATTGTTGTTTGAATCGGGATTTCGAGCGGTCACCGCATCGACTGCGGTTTCGCCTTGTGAAACCGTACGACCCTCTATTTCTCGGTTCAACAGGGCTTGTGGTTTTTTATATGAGGAGGCAATGGTGGACTGACACTAGGGCCCGCCGAAGAAATGGCTCTCTTGTTATGTCATTTCTCACTTTTTTCCTATCAGTGCTCTCAGGGGGTTGGATAGGTTACCTATCTCTTTTCGGTATGCCGCTCTGCGAGCAGAGCGAGAGAACGAAGTGGGCTGTGGTGATGTTGGAATTTTCACCTATTTGTATCTATTTAATGATTAGTCTGCTAGTTTCTTTGATCCCACTCGATCTTCCTTTTCTATTTTTTTTTTCAAATAGTTCGACCTATCCAGAAAAATGGTCGGCCTACGAATGTGGTTTCGATCACTTCGTTGATGCCAGAAGTCGTTTCGATATACGATTTTATCTGATTTCCATTTTCTTTATTATCTTTGATATGGAAGTCACCTTTTTTTTCCTTGGGCAATATCTCTCAACAAGATTGATCTGTTTGGATTTTAGTCCATGATGGCCTTTTTATTGATTTTGACGATAGGATTTCTCTATGAATGGAAAAGGGGTGCTTTGGATTGGGAGTATGCGAGAGGAAGTACAGGAGAAGCTGGTCGAATTACACATCACTTCCATCTCTGAGGCTACTTACGCAGTAAAGAAGTTTGAGGATATCTAGGGGAGACATTTCAGGAGTTCATCAGGAGCAGCACCTAGACCACAGTGATCATTTGGGCTGATACGTCGACTATACTAGCAGCAGAGGTCAGCCAGGCAGTTCTGACCTACAAGGTCGTCATTCTCAGACAGTGCTCGCTCATCTGCATCGACTACTTTAGGAGGAGCACTTGCTAGACGTGGCACATATTCCGCTCGAATATCTAGGTCGTAGCGAGCAAACAGACCTCCAGCAGAACTGACTTGGAGCATATACACGACCACTCCATCTACCCGAACAGTCCGATGTTACTTATGCCATGAGTGGGGACATTACTGAGCTTAGTGCCTAAAGACTGTAGGAGAGCCTCGACCACAGCTACAACCACAACATACAGGGAGTTTCCATAGCAGGAACTTCAACTTCAGAATACCACAGAGATAGAAACAAATGTGGTAGGTTCCAGTATTACTCTAGCCAGGAAGGGTCAGCTACACGTAGTGACCGAGGAGCAGGCTCGTTCAACAGCTACTGTGGTGAAAGGTATGGTCTCAGTCCTGGGTCAATCTTTTCAAATTTTGTTTGATTCTGAAGATATGCATTCTTTCATTGCTTTGAGGTTACTAGCTTCATTGGATAGAGTTTTTGAGGTCCTATATCCTCTTTACCATATCCGAGGGTTAGGTGACCAGTTGTTTATCATTTCACTAATAGTCAGGCACTTTCCAAACTGATTGACAATCATGAGATGATCACATATTGTATACTATTACAACTTGATGAGTTTGATTTGATTTTGGGCATGGATTGGTTTTCATCTCATCATGCTCTTGTTGATTGCTCTAGGGAGACGGTTGTCTTCGGGATTTCAGATTTGCCTGAGTTCACTTTTGAGGGTACACTATTGATGAATCTGCATTTCATCATCTTTATTCATTTATTTTAGCTTAAATATCCTTATAAAACACATGTATACATTAATAAATCCATATTCTTACTAACATACATCTGTGTAAATATTGTACATATATTATTGTTTTAACCATAAATAAATAAATAAAGGAAAAATAAAGAATAAAAATAAAAAGACAATATATATATGCAATAGATACAAGCTGTCCCAAACCCCGAGAGAAGGTCAAGACTAGACTTGATTGTCCAGTAATAAAGTAGGGGGAGATAGGATCTTTAATCATAAAATAGAAAAATGTGTTTTATAAATACTCTTTATTTCCTCATTTATTCTGTGTATATTTGTATAAAACTTACACTAATTTATTTGTCCATAAATTGACCTCAAATTAAATAATTTTCAAAACAAAATTTGTAAATAAAAGTGTTTACTAAATAATAAAAATAATTGTAAAATAAAATCATGTACAAATAAAAGTAACCACATCCGAAAAAAGCCATAAAGCATTAATTGAAAGACCAATTCTGGGTCCTTATGAACTTGAATTGAATCAAACTTACTTCCATTGTATTTTAAATTAAATTATCTTTAAATGACATTAGTTTCATAATTTTTGGAGTTACAGTTTGAAAGATGGTTTTCTAGGGTAGTTTTACAATTTTACCATTTAATTATTGTATATATTTATTTATATATATATTGTATTTTTTAAATAAATGTATATATTTTTCTAATAATTATTTTCTAATAATTATTTAAAATAAATATAAAAATAACTTTTTTAAAATATAAAATAAGCTAATTTCCTTATTTAACTATGTATATAATGTACCATACGTATATAGTATATGTATATAGTTGATTTCCTTAAATAAACACCACAAAAATAAAAAAATTAGCAATTATTATTTAATGTAATAAAGTGATGAAAATAATTAATTAATGAATTTATTATATAGATAATGTCTTCCATTCAAATTTTGAAAAATAGAATTCTATTTTCCCTCTATTTATTTGGATCCTCCTCCCTCATTCCAACTTGATCAATCTTTTTGTGAAAGGAGCCTATTCTCCAAGAATCATCTTGTCGTAGAAAGGTGTCCATCTTCTGAGCCGTCCGGTGACATCGTGTCAGTCCTCGTCGAGGCCATCACAACGTTCTCCGTTCCCATTCAGTGAGAACCATTTTTTCTTATTTTTAATCTAGGTTAATCGTAGTTTAATTTTTGTATTTTTAGTTTCATTTTCATTTTTTATTATAGATCTTAGTTAATCATTTTTAATCAATCATCATGATTTGATTCGTCCTCGATTTCGATTTCATAATCATTCTCTTAATCCATGCGTACATTCACATTCTATCTCTCGCAATCTCTCATCTCCAACCATGTATGGTGGCTGGAGACTCGGTTCCCATCTATTACCTCCGCCAGAACTCTCTCGCCCACTAATCCTTTTTTATTTTATTTTCTTAGACTGAGCCATCGTGCTCAAGTAGGTTATTTTTTATTGTAGGTTTAAGGATTTCAAAAAAATTACAAAAAAATTGTAGCTACTGTTTAAAATAAAGGAAAAAGGAAAAAAATAATAAAAAGAGCCACCGTTAGAAAAAGGAAATTAAAAAAAAGATCTCGGCGACAACGCCGGCCGCCATCCATCCCCTCCGCAGCGGCTGACCTCTGTCGCGCTGCCCATCAGGAGCCTGTCGACCTACTGCACGGGTCGCCGCTCCTGTCACCTAGAGAGGAGGACCGTCACGGGCCCCCTCAGCCTGCGATCCACTCCCCACGCTGACTGCCGTCTGCCTTCGTAGGACCTCCGATCTCCCCTTCCGCGCATGCCATCGCCACCCCCTCCGTCGCCCAGGTCGTACATCCGTCACTGGAGCATTGCACCCTCGATCCACTATCTGGAGCATCACACTTCTGTCCACCACCACCTACGCAAGAAGCATCCACCGCACCGCGAGCGCCACTCCCTCCGTCGTCGGTCACCGCCCTTTGCTTGCAGGAGAAGAAGAGGGGCAGTGCATCCCTTTCTTTGGCATAAAAACGATAGAATGAAGGCCCCACGATGAAACCCTAGGGAATAAAATAATTTATTGGAAAATTTGCATCTAGTCCCCTAGAACTTCCTCTAATTGCAATAAAGCCCCCAACCGTAAGCTTCAAGCACGTGCTTTGCATGTTTTTGTGGGTAATTTACCACTTTTCCCCTACAATTTTTTGTTATGTTATTATGATACGCAGACAATGAATAATTATATTTTAGTCAAGTATTTCCAGACTTTGATTCACATTCTTTTCTTGTCAAAATAAATATTTTTGTTGATCAATAAGTTCTACGATAATCATGTTATGTTCCCGATTTATGTCTCTTTATAGTGTAATTTTATCATTGTAATCTATTATCATTTGATATTATTAAAAATTCAAAAACACCGCATTTTACCTTGTTTGAAATTTGAAAAACAATAAAAATTCAAATATTATGTCAAAAATTCCAAAGTAATTAGAATAATTTATTTTTATGAATTTCTTATACAAATTTTATGCAATAATTATTTTAAAACTCAACAAAATTGCAAAATGTTAAAAATATAGAAAAGTCATAGAAAATTCCAAAAATAGTGATTTCACTTCCTGATTGTAGATAATTTCTTATAGTTTTCTGAAAAATAAAATAAAATTTAGTAACCTTTTGTTTTGTTTGCTATTTTTAAATTGCAAAATAGTCTTGTCTTTTTGTTGTTTGAATTTTACTCATGTTTTTATTTATTTGAAAAATCCTAAAAAATATTTGAAAAATTATAAAATAGTAAAAACATCATTAGAAAATAGGAAAAATCATAAAAGTGCAAAAAATATTTTTATTTAACTTTTCTGGATATTTTTATTATATTTGAAAAATCCAAAAAGTTGTGTTTCTTTCATTTATAAATTTTCTTAGAATAATATTTTTTAGAAATTTAAAAATTTACAAAATTAAAATCATAAAAAAATGAAAATCAGAAAATAGAAATATATAAAAAAGGAAAAAATCATAAAAAAATAAAAAGATAAAAATCCCACAAAAACCAAGATAGTTGACATTTGAGTTCCCTTATTCTTTTATTTATTTTTCGATTATTAGAATAACCCTCAGGATTTGTAGCCTACCTGAGTTCGATCATGTTACTATACATGTAAATTAAACAGCAAAATTCTCTTACTACATTTAATCTGTAATTATTGGCTTGAGAAGAAAAGATTTTTTTTGTTGAGGGATATTTGGGTTATGACGACACATTATTTTCTTTAAATTCGAAAAACTTGAAAATTCATGTCCAACAAAATGGTGCCATTATCGAGGATGCACGACTAGGTAGTTAGGTTTCTTTTTTAGCCTATTATTCTTGGTTGTAAATTTTTTGTCTATATTTTTTGATATTCTTTCATTGTCCCTGTTCACTGTATTTATTCATTCATTTGTGGTCCTATTTTTATAATTAAGTTTCTTGCATATTTTTCATTTCCTCTTTATTGCGAGGGCCTAACAAGCAAGGGCGACTTTCTTAGGAGAGATAGTGCACCCAAGAGAAGAAGAGACTGTTTGATTCTTCACTAAGCCACATGAGAGCGTGAGAGGAGGAGAAGAAGATTTGAAGGAGACCAAGCTTTGAAAAGAAACTCTGCATAGACTTTTTATTTATTTATTTCTAGCATTTGAACTCTTGTAAAAGGACATTCATTTGTTGCAGGCCTGTTTCACCAAGTGCCGGTGCACTTGAGGAACCTCTCAAGTTTTATTTTTCATCGCCTTATTTTTTCTTTGTTTCACACGGATTTCGTGAGACACCTATTGATTGCTTTAATTATTTTGGTTGAGATCGGTAGAACTAAGGTCCAAACACCCTAATAGAATATATGTTCCTATAGATCACGTTCAGAATTATTCAAATAAAAAGTTAACTTAATTGGATTAGAAACCACGCGCCATGAGAATTTGCATACAACGCTAGCAGAACCCGTTGTGGCGGGCACTGCGTGACTTTCATAAATAGAGAAATTTACCAAGGTCATGTCAATCCACAACGCAGAAGAACAATCGCTGAAGTGACCTCAGATGAAATCCCCGACTAATCAACAATTAACCCACAACAAGAATCAAACAATTAATATAAAAAATATGGAGTTAAAAATTATTATAACTCTACAGTAATTGTGTATAGCACGTAAGTATGTGTAGAGGTCGAACACAAGGAATAAACGGTAGGAGGCACAAATAATGCTAAAAAATTTATCTTTTGACTCTTGTCCATTTTATTATTTTTGTGGGTTTTTAATTTTGTACTTTTTATTTTATTTTTGTTTTATATTTTTTATTCGATTTTTTATTTTCTATTTTTATGTTTTCTTTTTATATTTTTATATTTTTATATTTTCTTTTTCTCTTAGAATATAATATAACATATATAAGGCTATATATACAATATATTGTAATCTAACTATATATACTAATAAATTGAAATAAAATATAGAATATAAACAGTTTTTGGGTTTTATATATTTTCTAATGTTTTTTTTGTAATTCTTGCTAATTTTTTGTATTTTTAAAGTTAAAAATATCCTAAATAAAGGATTTTAATAATATCCAAGATTAATCTGGATTTAAAAAAGTAAATAATGTCTAAAATTATCCAAAAAAAATTATATATATAGATAATAATATATTGAAAATTACAAAAGTATAAAGAACATTTTTGGCATTTTTCTAAATTTTTTATATTTTGTTGATGAATTTTGTAGCTTTTTAATTTTTATGCCTTTTCTTTTTATATTTTTAGGGGGTTTTGTTTTCTAGACTCAATAAATACCATAATATGAAATATATAATTTTTTGTATATTTCGAAAGGTTTTTTTGTATTTATAAATTAAATAGGGAATAAATGGGCTCCTTTTCATTTTTAACAGATAGATAAAATGCAAAAAAATACGAATAAAAATCAGGGCATGAAAGTACATGGCATGAAGCATTTTATCATATTTTTTGCATTTTTTAGGAGCATAATAGGTATTTTTAATAAATATATAAAGAGCACAAAAATATATGTCCTTGCAAGGGCATTTTCGCAATAAAAATAAACATTACGATGCGTAGTGCAAATATGCCAAAAATATACAACGTTCATTTCATTTTATTAAACTATTTCATAATATACAAAAATACCAGGGCCAAATATGCAAAATAACCATCACGTGGGACTACACGTGACTCGACTTGGGAAGGACCAAAGTGTAATTACAATAATTACAGGGGTCACATTACAAAATTTCCCATTTTATTTACACTTTAATTTCTATTCACATGACTAAATACTAAACACAAAAATTGTGGGTTAAGTTTGTAAGTTACCCCGATATAGGCATGATCCAACGGTTGCACCTCATCCAACGCTTCTGATCAGATCATGGGCTTCATCGAACAGTGGAGGCATGGCGATGATGGACGGTGGAGATCAAAACTGGAGGTGCGACCTTGATTGGACGACAACTACTCTCTTCGAAGAATAGGGAAGAACAAGAGGCTCCCCTTCCTTCAATCGTTGATTTCTTCCTCCTTCGGTGGCTTCTGACGATGGTGTTTGGCTCTAAACTTCCGAGGGAGTGGTTCGCAGCCGTGGATGGTTGCAAAGAGGTCCAGAAGTCCAAGAATGGCCTGGCAAGCTCCGGGAAGAATGGAGCTCCAAAAACCTACATGTTGACTCGATTCGAGCCCAGAAAGACTCCTTGGTGCGCTTGACCTGCACAAAAAGGAAGAGTGGCTCGAGGGGGTGCTCCTCGACTAGGCGTAAAGCTGATCTGCTTTAGAATGAAGGTGGACAGTGAAGCTCCGATGAGGGGTGGTAGGTGAGCATCGATTCACATAACTATAGGAGTTCTGGTTGGTTAAAGTGATGGAAAACGTTGAGCATGAGATGAGGAAGGGAATGAGGTGGTTACGGGGGTCGGAACACAGTGAACATGTTCGCCGGAGGCTAGCTCCAACGAACTTCGATTGGGGATAACTAAGCTAAACCTAAGGTCTAAACGATAATATAAATGTGTAATTAAAAATCGGAATTGAAAACTAACTAAATAACATAAATGCGCAACTCGTACCTAGGTTTTGGCCAGGGAGCAGAGGTGGTCGTCGGAGCGCCGCCTTAGGTGCACCTCCATCGCCCTCCAGCCGTCACGAGCTTCAGGGGACCTCCCCATGTCATGGGGATGGACGCTAGGCCGAAACCACATGGCTCTAGGGTTTAGAAAATGACCAAAAAATCAATGGAGGTCGGAGGTGTTTATTTATACACAAGAGCAGCACCCTTATTTGACCAGATGATTGAAGGAATTCGAGCGTATGTACAATGGAATAGAGGGGTGGACATGTATCTACAATGACCAGAGAGCATATCTTCTGAAGAGATCGATGGAGATTGAGTGATGTAGCGGTCGGGAAAAATGTATGAAAATGCATGAGGAGACGGATTTGATGCCCATGCGCTCAGATGGGACAGTTGACCAGAGGTCAATAGTCTCTACGATGGGATTGGTCCATGTAGGCCCACTAGGCGACAAAACATGCTTATTAAATCAAAAATAATTATTTAAAAGTAGTAAAAAAATTATTATTTTTTTATTATAAAATAAAAAATGTTTATTATTTTATTTAGTATTTTATTATGATTTTTTTATTTTTTGACTTTATTTATTAGTAGTTAATTTTTAATAGTGTATTTTTAGGTATATTTACCAATATTTCAGCTATTTTATTTTTATTTTGGAAATTTTATTTTATTATTTTATTCCTTTATTTTATATATTTACAACTTACTTTAGGTGAAACATATTTTTATTTTATTTTTATGTTGTTATTTTTATACTTAAATAAATAGATATGTATAATATCTAGGTATATTTATAGGTATTTTACCTATGTTTTATATACATTTTTTTATTTAATTTGTTTTATTTTATTTTATCTTTATATTTTTAATATAATATGAATATTATAAAATATTATAAAAATATAAGGAATAAAGAAAAAAGAAAGAAATCCACTTTTATTTATATACGAGTAATAACATAGGTATTTTGTGTATGTTTTCCCATAGACTTATTTTATTTTATTTTTCTTTTTGGTTTTTTTAATTTAAATATGTACATATGTTAAAAATAATTATTACAAAATTATAAAAAAATATGATTTTGTAAAAATAGTGAAGAATAAATAAATTGAACAGTTTATCCGGGTACAATGTACAATGGGGGTACAAAACCTAACTTTTCACACAATAACTCAAAAAAATATGAAACCACTCCATTAAATAGCTTGTGAAAGGTTATGTATAATTAGAGTGATTTTGATATGTTTTGAGTTTTTATTCGGAAGATATGGGTCTGTGAAGTTGGATTTTTGGCTTTTTATTTTGTGTATAAAATGCACATTGTATATTATTTTTGTACAAAATCAATTTTGTATTTTTATTTACATTATTATCTACAACTTTCATGTACAAAATTTCTTTATTTGATGTACAAATAATAAAGAATAAAATATGTGTCAAAAATGAATAAAGAATGAATAAATAAATGGCATTTTTATTGTATTTTTAGCCCTTATCTCCCCCTACGTTATTCCTTGTCGACCAACTCAATTCTTGACTTGATCTTGGGGTTTAGGGTCATAAAATATCTTCGATATTTTATTCTTTTTCTTGTCTTCTCTTTATTCTATAATTTTGGCATTAAAAACCACATTATTTACACAATAAATGCAACAAATCATGAAAGCTATTTTGTACAAATTAATGCTATTCACATGCATTAGCTAGGGTTTTTAAGACCAAAATGATAGAATAAAGGTGATGAAATGGAGATTCATCACCCCCTATACTTGCCTTTGCTAGTCCCTAGGAAACACTTATGCAATAAGTACAAAAAGAATAAAGAAGAAAAGAAAAAGAAAGAATCAATGGAATTGATTTCAATTATTAAACTCGTCTTTAAAAAATCTAGATTTGGAGCTCAGGTTAGACCTTGATGTGAGAATGTGTGTGGATCCTAGTCGAGAACCAAATTTGAAAAAAACAACAGCCTTTGAGAATCACAGAACTCGGTTCAAACCACCTCAATATCCAAGTCAGAAATATCCTACATCATATGCAAACCCTTATGACTATGAAGCTGAATTTGTACAGTGTAAGTGATAGTGGTTCTCCCCAACTGAAATGACAAAGGATCTGACTTCTCCATAATGACAACCCAATGATTCCCCAATCCAGCACTTTGTCCTCGAGGAGTGGGGGTATTCCCTTCTAAGTTCAAATGGCATCCAACTCGCGAGGAGGAAGTGGAGAAAAGAATGGACGGTAGCCAGTGTAGCTACCTATGTTGGGATGCATGACCAATGTAGTCAAGTCATCCAACCGCAGGCTCACATGGTATAACTTTGATGTTCAAGCTTGCTTATTGACTATACAACATATATACAAACTCCGACAGGCATTTTATTTTATTTTCAGGCCTGCCCACTTTTTGGAGTTTTTTTTCTTTTCTTTTCTTTTTTTCCTTTTTTTGAAATACTATTTACAACAACATTTACATAAGGAGTTCTTCTTCTTGAGCCAGAAGACCATCCCTCTTTTGAAGCATTATTGCAACCCACACTCTCATGTCATTCAACTTCATGGCTAGTGGACCAGGTTGGGATGCACTTCCCTCCCTAGACGAGAATGAAGGTTTCCACTCGTGTGCGTCTCAGACTGGCAAATCCAACCCCCTCACCACTCCAACTGAGTTGATCCAAGTGAAAGGTGCAAGTGTCCAAGTTAGGTCACAACTGACAAGAGCTATGTTTGCATCTTGAAAAGTTCTAGTTAGTCAGTTGAGATGACTTGAACCCAGCCCTACGTCTCAAAGAATTAAGTCCCAATGAACTTGAAGTACCTTAAACCTAGTTCCCATAAGGTCTCAGTGCAGTTAGGTGTAGTAAGGTCCAACCAAGCTCCAATCTTCGACTTTATTGGACTAGTTCAATCATCAAGCTCAATCTGAAAGAATTTGAATGTTATGCAAATGCCATGTACAATGCAGAAAGAATGACGCAATTTTTCAAAAAAAACTTTGAAAAGAATTTTTGCACATAAATTCAAAATATGCACAACTATTTACACAGACGTGCTTCTTTTTATTTATTTACAAGAGATAAGAATTACAGAATTTAAGATATTATTTATAGGTATATATACAATTTATAAAGAATTTATTATTTTGTATAATTATTTTTATTTAATAATGCATTTACTCCTCAAATTTATTTGAAAACAATTTTGAAAACTATAGTGAACAATAATTTTTGCAATTATCTACAAACATCTGAAGCCATTTTGCAAAGATTTTTCAAACAATATATATAGATTTTTCTGAATATTATTACAAACATTTTCAAAATCATTTGCAAATAGGTTTTCAAAACTTTTATTTCCCATAGAGAAAAGAATTTTTACAAATCAAAACATTTTTTAAAGGTTGAAATCAATTTACAAAAAGTTTTCCAAACGGGTCAAACCATTTTTCAAATTATTTTGCAAAAAAATATTTTTAACCTAATTTATTAATCAATATATACAAAAAGAATTTGAGGAATAAGAATGCATTTAATTGGGTTTTAATGGATTATATAAGATTTTTAGCCATATTTATTAATAATATGAAAGTATGAGTTATGGCTAGAGTATATACGACCCCCTATACTTAGCATGAGCTATGTCCTCATAGATCGAAAAGAAAAAAGAGAAGACATAACTCCTGCTGAGTATAGAAAAGCCTATACTACAATGACTGAACAAGAAATGAAAGAATGAAGAGAGAAATGAATAAGAAGTTGACCGTCCCCCTATAGTTAGGATCAAATAATCCTATGTATAATGGGTTGTACACAATGCATGGAGGGTCAAGGGTGGGAATAAACAGATCATAGCTCAGGCTGTCTCCCCCTATTTTTAGGATGAGATGATCCTAAGTATAAAAGAACAAATCAACAAGAGAGGAGACAGTGGAGGGGATCAAAGAATGAGAGAATCCAGGGTGCACCTCCTATACTTAGGACAAAGTACATTTAAGTACAGAGAACTGACACAAAGGGGCGACATCTTTCTTACAGAAAAAGAAAAATTAAAAGGAAAAGAAGAAAAGAAGAAAAGATAGAGATATACATATAGATGAAAAGATCATAGAGAATGTACGCATCACTCCCCCTATACTTAGGGTAAAGGATCCCTAAGTATAGGGGGAGTGATGCATACATTCTCTACGATCCCTAAGTATAAGCAACGACATGAGTGATAAAACGGAACGGAGAAAGGACAACACGGTGTGTACCCCCCTATACTTAGGACAAGGTACGTCCTAAGTATATACACATAGATATGGCAAAAAATCTGGGGCACACATGACATACGGGAGAAAGAAGGAGTAGAATACACAATATGTATATACAATAAGTAAGATTGGTGAAGTGCAGGACGGTATCTGATATGTGAATATTGTACTCTTGTCATCGTCTCCCTATGAGACGAGGACACAGTTAGAGATCAAAGAAGACACCCGGGTATATAATCAAGTGGGTGTTCACTACTGGAGATATATCGAAAATCAGATCACTGGCTAATAAAGGAAATGATGAGTGAGCGAAGTCGATACCATAAGACATGGAGGAGGAAGGAGCAATGCAGATCCCACCATGTCAATCATGGTCACAGATAGGTCTAAAAAGTGAAGAGCAATTGATTCTCAATGCAGCGTGATATGCGCTGGTCATAAGATCAGAAGGTCGCAAGAACACACTGAACAACACAAGACATGTCTCACCCATGCAAGGGTCCTTAAGGTGAGCATACTCAGATGAGTATAAGATCTCAAAATAGTCCAAAGATTCAGCTCCGAGCTCCAACAGATTTGAGACACAACCAGAGAGGAGACCGAGGATACAAATCAGAAGGCTAGGCTTCATTCTCCAACAGATAGGAGACACCAAAAGTGAAACTGAGTACCAAAATGTTGTACCCTCCCGCAGATAACCTTCGGGGAGAGGTACATACTAATCAATGAATAATCAAACAAAGCTCACCCTTGCGAGGTGACAGATCATAATTTCGGCATCTTTATTAGTCATTTAAGTGCGTTGTAGTTGGCCAAATCAGATGCATCAAAAACCACTTCAATTAATGTTCAATTAAATGCAAGCGGTAGATTTTTTACTTGGGCAAGTCCATGGTCGAACTCAGGGAGGCAACTTTCTCCTTAGGTCAATTCTCAGTTAATTCGGAGGTATGATTTTCAAAAGAATATTTTTGGTCTTTTTGTAAATTTCATATGCAATTTGAAGGGAAAGATAGTGCAATTTCAAGCCAAATTTTAATGTTAAATTTGAAAGATAGTCAGATTAAGTCCAAAAATTATGAAATTTGGTCAGAATATGATATGCAATGAAATGGAGCTACTGTAATTTTTGTTTGGAATTTTTCGACTTTAAAGGAATTTATTATGATTTAAAGATGATTACAGGGTGATTTTTGCAAAATTAATTTTAATAAATTCCAAAACACATTGTTTCCAGAGATAAATATTATCCTAGATAGATCTAAATAAGAGGAATCCAGGAAAATTAAGAAACCTAGAAATCTATGTGAATTGGACCTATTAAAAATTAGTTAGGCAAATTATTGTTTGATTTATTCAAGCCTCGAGATGTGTGCAAATTGAATAATTTTTGGGCACAATGTAGAGCTACCTATCCTAGGTCTAATGTGATTTTATGATGATTTTTGGCGAAAAATGAATTTAATATTAAATAAAAGGCACACAGTCGGCAATATATAGAAAATTTTACCAAATTAATATTATTAAATTCCAAATGACTCACAAAAATAAGACAAGTGTCACACCATCTAGAGGACAAGTTAAACTACAACATGCAATTTTTAGAATTAGAAAATGATTAAATATGGACTCCTAAGTACGCGTGCAAAGATAGGGGGTTAAAATGCAAATATAGAAAATAAAATTTCTGGAAATAAAATGTGCTGACAGGGACTTAAATGCAATTACCTATAATGGGGGGGGGATATGAGTGCAAAATACCCAATGGAGCACGTACTTGTCTCGTGGCGTGCCTGGTAGGGACTGATTTGCAATTTCAGAAACTCTCCGAGGCTTCTATGTAATTTACTCAGCCCTCACGTGAGAGACACGTGAGGGGGCTAGGCTCAAGAGACTTAGGAGGCTCGGGCGTTGCTTAGGTATTGCTTTGGGTGAGGGTCGGATGGTCCGAGCCCAAGGATCAGGGAAGAGGCTCGGATCTGGAGACGTGACGCACCTAGGGATCGTCATATCAATATGATCTAATGGTGGCCAATGAAGTCGACGTGGTGTGACACAGATCATCAGATCCTTGTTAGATCAGACGGCTGCTGGAGCTCGATGATGCGGGCGACGTGGCAGAGTTGTGGCCGTTGGATCCTCCTGATCCGACGGGTGTGGAAGGCAGGCGACGTGGCTCGATCAGGGTCGTCCAATCAAGGGGATCGAGCGGTTACTGTGCGTCGTGTTCCTCCGGCCCGCCTCCTTCTATGGCAGACTTGACGGGGCTCCGGTGAAGAGGGTGTCGCTCCGCCGCCCTCCCTCATGCTCTATGTAGCTCGCTGGTGGCTCCTGGATTGCTCGGAGTGGTCGTGGAAGTGCCAGGAGGCTACCGGGGGTCCTAGAAATGGCTAGAGAGTTCCTCAGGCCGGAGGCGTTGAAGCTCGAGTGGAGCTCCGATGAAGTTCCGACCAATGAAGATGAAGGCACCTGCAGGGTTAGTTTGTGCAAGGAAACATGTGCAATGTGCTCGTGAGGTGAGTGTGACTGCAGTGAGGCCTGGAGGGAAGTGTGGGTGATCGCCGACGGGCTCCTCCGCCGTGAGGGGCGGGGCAAGGATCGGAGATGAGTCGATGGGTTGTGGGGTTGAATGTAATAATGTGCGAAGATGGGAGCTCCAAGGTGGAGCTCTATCGATGGGCGGTGGAGCGTGAGGATGCTAGGCAAAGTAGAATAAATTTCGAGAAAAGCGCGGAGAAAGAAGAAGGGTGATCAGACAGAGGATGGAGGAATCTACCTGGGGATTGGAAGCTCGAAGAGTGCTCCCGATCGTCGCTCGAGGGACGGTAGATGGCCCAAGCTCAAGCAGCTCATCGGAAGAGCTGTGACACGGTGGGGATTTGCCGTGGATCTCGCCAGAGGTGGAGTCCTGTCGTCGCTCGATTTCGCCCTCGATTTCTGTTGCCAATGGAAAGCTAAGAGCTCTAGGGTGCCTCTCACTATGGCGGATGGGGTGAAACGAGGTCGGAGGCGGGGTATTTAAAGGAAGACAGTGGAGGTCAGGTGATGGAGGCATGGCATTCGTGGGCTTTGTGGAGTAACGTGGGTGAGTTTCATGGAGGTCATGGAGGTCGGAGAGGAAGTGGGAAGCATGGGCTACATCGTGGAGGTGATAGAGGGCAGTGATGGTGACTGGAGTGGCGCCAGAAATAGAAAGGGGACGGAGCCGTCGCGAGGTGGAGATCGTGGGAAAGACAGAGGGCCGGAGGTAGGAGATGACACCCCAACCTTTGGATCTAGTGATCAAACAGCTAGGAGATGGGCGCAAGGAGATGGTCCAGATTAGATCGGGGCGATGCGATCGGTGGATTTGATGTAGCCACGTGGCAGCCTGGAAGAGTGGTGCTGAAGAATAGTCCAGATTATATATGGAGGGTGATCGAACGGTGGAGAGCTTGCCACGTGGAGCTCTAAGGATGAGGCGTTAAAGGATGGCCATGATTTCATCTGGGCTTCGATAGGATGGTCAGGACATGTTCGGGATTGAACATGTAAGATCTAATCATCAAGGAGATGATCCAATGGCAACAAGTGTGCCACGTGGAGAGCGTAGAGTAAGGCACTGACGTGCGGTCTTGATGAGATCTATGGATGGATCAGACGGCTGAGGGATTATGCGGTATGGAGGGTCGAGATCTGAAGGCGGCAAGGACGATCTGACGACCTAGAGGCGAGGCGCGTGTCGGCAAATGGAGTGGGCCGCGTGGCGCAACCAGAGGGCATCACGTGGCCCAATCTGATTGGCTGAAAGAGAATGTGAGATAAGAGTGAGAAGATGGCCGAATTTGGAAAAAACTCAAAACATGAAAGTTGTAGATCTTGATGAGATCTACAAGTTTCATGTTGACCAAAAATGGAAATGAGATCAAATAAAGTAATAGAATACAAAGGTACAGATATACATACATATAGTGTACAATGGGGTCCCAAAACCCAAGTTTTGTATGCGAGCTCTGATTCAAATGAAATTGGTCTAATTTTGGAGGTCTCTGAATGTGTATTAATTTAAAAGTTAGTAGACTTAAATTGGAGGCTGTATGAGAGAGATATGTGCATTCTAAGGTCCATAACTTCCAACTTGGTTTGGGGTTTTATTGAGCAATTATTCAAGTTAGTAATATATACAGTATAGAGTGAATCTATGGAATTTATTGTAAGTGTAAAATATATACATGTAGGGTGAATTTTACAAGTGATGTGGGCTTCTCATTTAATGCAGATGCAAATGCTAAGATGCAAATGTTGTCAATGCATGTGTGGATGCTAATTATGCTATTTTGGTGGAAATGTGCCCCTAATTACTCGGGAACAAGGCTCTATTTTCAACTTTAAGAGTGATAAATCATAGATTCATTAACCCCTTATACTTAAACCTTGCTTGTCCCCGAGCAACTAAAATGAAATGCAAGAGTGAAATGATTTTGGGTTCCATACCAAGGTCATGAACGAAAGTTGAAAATGGAGCTTGACTCGACCTTTGGATTAACTGTGTGGCATAACCTCATTGGGATATGAACTTAAGACCTAACAGACTTCAAGTTCCACAAGTATTCTATTCAAGACGCCTTGATAGTTAGGTCAGAACAATTCCTCAAATGCAAATTTCTGATGACTATAACTCTTACTTGTACTGTGTAAGTGAAATATAGCTCTCCACATCAGAAATGGCAAAGAACCAGCCTCCTTTAACAAGGTAACTCTAGTTCTCTGGTCCAGTAATTCTTTCCTCGAGGAGCGGGGTATTCCCTTCTAAGTTCTAGTGCGACCAACTCAAGAGAAGGGGTTGGAGAAAAATAATGGATGGTAGCCAGTGTAGCTACCTATCCCAGGATGTCTGACCAGCGTAGTCAGGTCATCCAGCTGCGGACTTCTTGTTAGTATACATACTCCGACAGGTATTTTATTTTCTCTTTTGGCATGTCTAATTTTTTAAACTATATACAAGGTACATCATGTACATCAGGAGTTTTTCCTCTTGAGCCAGTAGAGTATCCCTCTTTTGAAGCATTATTGCAACCCACAGCATCCCGTCCTTAGACGTCAACACCACCAGACTAGGTTGAGATGCACTACCCTCCCTAGAGGAGGACAGATGTTTCCACCCGTGTGCTACTCCAAGCTAAAGGATTCTACCTCCTCACCACCTCATCAATGAAGAGCTACATGCATAGTGCTTGTCCAAGTTAGGTCACTGCCTAAAAGAATCCTGCGTGTGCACGAGATATTCTACTTAGACTAATCAAGATGACATGTGAACATAGACTTGCAGACTCAAAGAATTAAGTCACTTGACCTGCAAAATCTTAACTCCAGTTCCTATAAGGTCCCTTTGAAATTAAGTAGATTAAGGTCAAATCAAGTCCCTCCTCAATATCTGCTCATAACTTGGTTCAGATTTCACTAGCTTTTCACTTTGCATATGCATGATAGGCAGGTGCGATGTAGATGGTATGCTACAGAGATTAATGAAATACGAGACTCTTTTTCTTTAAATGCAGAGATGATGTGCAAGAGTAAATAAGAAGCCTTTGATTTTTGGAAATTTTCATTTTCATTTTTTTCATTTTTTATGCAAATTTTCATTTTATATGTATATATATATGTATTTTACAAAAAATTTTCTCCATTTTTCCCGTAATTATTGTATAGTGTATACAAAATACGTGAAAGTACGAGCTATGGGTAAAGTATATACACGCCCCCTATACTTAGCGTGTGCTATGTCCTCAAAGCACAAAAAGCGAGGACGAAGACATAGATCATGCTAAGCGTAGGAGAACAAAAATGTATAGAAGTCGTCCTGCCCCCTATACTTAGGCTTTGGCAGCCTAAGTGTAGAAGAAGATCAAAAATGGGGCGGACGAGGTCAAGAAGGGAAATGGAGGAATATACATGATGGGCATCAGTCCCCCCCACACTTAGTCTCAGGTCAACCTAAGTATAGGACGAGAATGAGTATGAGGACCGATGTGATTTGGAAGATGTACAGTGAATAGTGTACGGACTGAGGTGACTCTCCCCCCTATACTTAGGGTCTGATCATCCTAAGTATAGTCGTATACGAAATATATGAAGCTGGGGCGAGTGATTAGAGTCACGTGAGGGAGGGGAAGAATATACAGGAATGGTTGGTATATACAAGGATCACGGTCTAAATCTTTCTAGATGCTGCTGATGGCAAGAGCTCACTGCTGCAAGGTCTCATGCGCAGCTTTATGTGTATCTGTTGAGTCTGTCTCGCGCATGAATACAATCTCCGCAACACGGACTAACTGTTCATTGGGTTCGACGAAGTGCTTCAGCAGTTGTCCATTGACTAGGAATGTCTGTGCGTCATCTGTGAGATCTGAGATCTCAACACATCCATTATCATGCACAACACTGACTATGAATGGGCCCATCCACTTGGATTTTAGCTTGCCTTGGAAAACCTTCGGCCTTGCATTGAACAACCATACCTTCTGTCCAGGAACAAAGGTCTTTCGTCTGATATATCTATCATGCCAACGCTTTACTTTGTCCCTCTATACCAAACTATTGTCGTATGCTCGGTTTCTGACTTCCACAAGCTCATTCAGATCCATCTCTCTCTGTCTCTGTCCTAGGTGTGTTTTCTAGTTGACCTTCTTGATTTCCTATTCTGATTTGTGCACTAATTCTGCGGGCAAATGGCACGACTTTCCAAATACCATCCTGAATGGGGAGGTTCCTAATGGTGTCTTGTAAGCTGTCCTATAAGCCCATAGGACCTGATCCAAAATCTGAGACCAACCTTCCTGTTTGGGCGGACAAGCTTATGCAATATGGTTTTCACCTCCCTATTCGACACCTCTGCCATGCCATTGGTCTATGGGTGGTAAGGACTAGCGACACGGTGTTCGATACCGTAATCCTTTAAGAGCTTCTTCACATCTCTATTTACGAAGTGGCTACCCCCATCTGATATCAACACTTTGGGGATCCCGAACCTAGAGATGATGTGATCTCTAATGAATTTACATACAGTCTTACTGTCTGCAGCTCGGGTTGGGATAGCCTCTATCCACCTTGACAGATAATCTATTGCCAGAAGGATGTATTCGAATCCGTGGCTAATAGGGAATGGGCCCATGAAGTTGATACCCCAGGTGTCAAAGACATCATAAATGATGACAGACTGCATCGACATCTCATCCTTGGGACCAACAGTGAAGGATATGGTTAGATCCTTAAGCGCATCACGGAAGCGTGTATTGAATACGAAGAAGAACGACTAGTCAAACTAGTTGTTCTAAGCAGCGGAAATTATTTTTTTTCATGCAGCGAAACCACATGATCCAAGAACACTTATAGAATCATTTTGTCTAAACCACAAACAAGTAATAGGATTACCTCTTGAAGCGTGGTTGCGATCGAGTCTCTAAACGAAGAGACCTCCTGTCTCAAGTTCGATCCGACGGAGGAGACGCTTGCGAGCGCGGGGATGAATCGCGTGCTTCTCGCAATCCATGTTGATGATCCAAGCGGCGGATCTCTTGATCTCGACACATGAGATCCGACGTCTTCTTCACGAGCGAGGCGCACCGAAGGAGACAAAGATCCACGAGCAAATGATCGGGCATCATAACGACGATGCTGCGGTGATAGAGAACTTCTCTAGGGCATCCATGGTGGATGGCCATAAGAGAAGAAGAGAGAGGGCTGACATGTAGAGAGAAAGAGAGAGAGAGAGAGAGAGACTTATGTTCTCATTGTGTGTGTAAAGAAGAGCAAGGGGTTGCCTCTCCTTTTATAATATTTTGGGATCCATGTATGTCAATCCAGGGACAACACAAATCCAATGGCTCACATTGATTTGTATTTCTTTTAATGGCTAAGATTTGTGTTGGTAAAAGCCAACAACAATTAATTTAATTTAGATTAAATCTGTATTGATAAATGAATATAAATCAATCCCAAATTAAATCAAGCAATCATGGAGATTATTGGAATGAAGACTGCCTCCTTCCATAATATGGGATTTGGTGGCAATCTCATGTAATCTCATGATATCTCATGAGATTACATTATTCAATGGAAATCTCCAAGATTTACAACAACACTTGTTGTAAATTATTCAACAATAATAATTCATAATTATTTTGTGAATATTGCAATCTTGCCATTGGAAAATTGTGAATCACATTCATAATCCAAAATAAAACATGAATTACATTTTCAATTAATTGTCCAATGTGAATCAAATTCACATCAACATTTAATATACAAATGTAAATTACAAATTGCTCTCTCTTATATATTATAAATCACATTTATAATATATATGATTAACATGGATATTGCTATCCACATTATTCATATCTATGATAATTAAATCACATTTAATCATCTTGGATCTCTATTCTCATGTGCCAAGATAATGTGAATCACATTTACATTATTTATATCTTTGATAATTAAACCACATTTAATTATCTAAGATAACTCTCTTTATAATATGAATCAAATTCATATTATTCATGATAATTAAATCACATTTAATTATCCATTTTGTCAATGCTCGGATACATATATCAACAATGAAATTATCCTGAACTCTTTCAAGGATAATGCGCTTTCTCCGCGGATACTTGGAGATAAGGGCAGGGCGATTGTATTGTTCCACGTATAGTGACTTGGATATTGAGATCACATCTCAAATCCATATCTCGAGCCTCCCATTGATGCTTGATTAAATCAAGACCGCAAATCTAATCTTCTCATTGTATCTGAATGACATTCAGATCAATTTCAAACATTTGGACTAAGATCAGATTACTTCTCTATTGAAAGGAGTCACTAAAATCCAGACCCGTTTCATCACTCCCTAGGAATGGAAGCGTCATGGTTATACAACCGTTTATGATCACATCACCCTCAGGTATTCCCAATACCTGTACATCCTGCATACTGGAAGACCCAGAATAATCCCAAAGTATAAGATCAATTTTACACTGTCTACTTTAGGGATTTATCATTAAGTTTCTCATTTGACTATTGGGAGTTGGTATCGATCACATACTTTCCAAAAGCATATATCATACCCAGGTGTTGATCATATACTTTCCAAAAGTATATATCAAACCTACAAATTCAGTCAAGCTTCCAAAGCGAGACAACCGTGACGGAATTTGATTCTTCCCAATATCTCATGAGTGAGCTCATGTCTTCCGGTTCAATAATGAACCTGTATGATCCCTTTAAGAGATCGTATTACTCATATGCCCTTATATGCACACCAACACGCCGGTGTATAGACCTTGATTAGGTCATCAACCTATTGGTCTGCTAAATGTACATACTCAGACATATGGTAACATATATGTCTCCGGTCATAGGATGCGCGCCTATATCGTGACAACATATGACATAGGACTTTGGTTATCTCGATCTCGTTAAGTCAACTCTTTGACCTAACTTATCTAACACCTCCGAATCTCTATTCCTATGCAGAGGACCTGCATCAAGAGGTCGGTTAGATATCAGCCTAAATGAGAAAGGATTGCCATCTCCTACTCAGGCTGGAGATCATCTCTTAACAATCATTTGACGGTGCTTGATGAGTCATCAATCTAACTCTTTAGATGTTCATCCAAGCACTAGCCTCTATGATTCAATATTTGAATCAACAGTTGTATGATCATCAAGATGGCCATGGTACATAACCCTAATTGTATTAAGGGACCTATTATGCAAATTATCTATTCTTCATTTCAGATCAGGGAATGATATTCACAATAACATTTATTGCATAAGGGCTCGCCGTGGGCTCGCATGTCCAACAATCTCCCACTAGCCCAAAGAGCCATTAATGGGCTAATCATTTAAACCCGCACTCATGTGACAATCATTGGCTATTTAGAAAAATAGCTAGGTAAGCTGATCAATCACTCTGTTCCTGAGAGACTATGCCAAGTCCTTTTACGACACTTGCATATCCCCTAGTAACAGTGTTCACATCCAATGCAAATGTTGCATCTTATGCAACCAATACTCAATTTTTGTTAGTTATAGTGTCCTTGACACTACATCTTAATAATTATTATAACCAGTATTTCCATAATCCTTATCAGAATACCTTTATTCTTGGAGATCTCTATCTCCTAAGGCGTCCACAGTTAAGACCCTTACAGATCTCTATCTACAATGTCTTAAACTTTTGAAGATAAGACTTTGAGATCACTATCTCTAAGTTTCATCATCTTTGAAGATATTGTTATTACTGCAATCAAGTGTTTTATCTCCATAGTAGGATTAGTAACAGTTTACTACTCCCACTGCATGGCAGACATCTGGCCCTTGTACACATCTAGCATACACACAGCTTCTCGTAACTGATGCACAAGTGCAAGCATTTCTAGCATTCACTTCCTTAACTCTTTGAGGTGCTATCCATTTAGACAGGTCACTACCACATCTTATGGGAAGGTAGCTTTTCTTGGAATTTTCCAGAAAATGGAATATGTCCAAGGTGTACTACTAATGTGACGGTCTCAATACCCTCTTCTCTTTGCTTCTGAACATTTTCAGAACTGAGATCTAAGAGGTATACTTGAGATCATATCTCGAGATATGGAACAACCATATTATAAAACACTTATTATTATCATCCTTAAATCATTCCAAATGATTAGGATATCTACATTTAGCACGATGAACACAATGGCACTCCCACTAAGCTTCATATGATTTATTAAGATTCTGTCTGAAACCATAACATTTATGATTTCATCAAAACCAATATTCCGACTACAAGAAGCTTATTTGAGTCTAGCTATGGTTAGCAATATTCTGATGGATTAAAGAAAGGTCACTGGAGAGCAAGTCTCATCGCAAGCGATGCCTTCTCTTCTGTATGTAGCTCATGGCCACGAACTGTGCTTTGAAGGTCTCTACCTTTTTCATCAAGTTTCCTCTTTTTCTTGAAGATATATTTACACCTTAATGGGTCTTACCCATATAGGTGGATCCTCGAGGGTTTATATACAACACTTGTATATGAAGTCTACTTTAGACTTTATTGCTAACATCCATCTTTCCATGTCATGATCTTTAGAAGCTTCATCATATGAAGTTAGATCATTGTCAGATTCAACTGACACATGGAACCCATCTTCAAACTTATTTGAAGAGGTATTAGTGTTTCATCTTTAATTGTCCTTTTAGTTTCCGATTCCAGGAGCCTCATTATCATCTCAAGATTGAATGAGTTCCTTTACTTCATTTTCATCTTGATTCTCAAGAGAGTCATCCTATAAGAATCATATTATCAAAGATGAGATCTTTTAAGAATCTCAAGGTCATAAAGTAGGTATCCAATACCATCCTTTATTTTCCTAATGAAGTAGCACTCTCCAGTGCCAGATTCCAGATTACTTGTATGGAAACTAATAGATAATTATGCTAGTATTCATCATTGATCGTATCATGTCACACATGATCTAATTGTATCTCCCTACAACTCTTATTGAGTTTAGGTTTATAAGGAGGAGTGAGATAAAAATAATATTCATATCTCTATAAGGTATTCCATGAATTCATCTAATAGGTACAAGCTACCTAGGTTAGATCAAATTCATTTCATCTTTCTTCAGACTTTGGTTCAAAACCAAAAGTGTGAAATCTTTGAACATTTCAAAGCTTTCTAAGGTGAAGGAAAGAAATATCATATTCCAAATAATCGTCAATAGATATCCCATATCCATAATGTTTATTCTGATATAGATGATTCACATACATCAATATGTATGAGATTTTGAATACCTTGACATCTTACACCATTCCCATGGAAGGGTGTATTAGACATTTCTACTTTTGAATACAGTGTTCACAAGTATGTAAGATTTTAACCTTTAGACAATCTAAAGTTTCATCTCTTATCAGTCTATTGATCACATCAACAGACAAATGTCCAAAACATGATGCTAGATCATTATCAAATGATCTTCATCCTCCTATTGATCTTTAATGGTTTAATTTTTAGTATTAGAAATCTTAATGATCCATTCATTAATTTTCTAATTTAGTAGAGTCCACAAGATTTTAGATTACTATCTGAAATATCTCCATCATAACTCTTTATGATAGGTCTATTACAGAATTCATGTTTATTTCCAACATTTAGAAATAAACAAAGAGTGTATTCTAAAATCTAGGTCATAGAGACATTCTCTAAGACTAAGGTCTCTCCCACTGAAATTATGAAGTCTATCAATCCAATAGAGATTGTTGCAACAATTTCATCAATATCCATGTAGATGACTATTGAACCTTTAAGATCAAATTTCTAATCTTTTAACATATATGCAACTAATTGCAAGTGTCATTTAGAAGATTGAGATACAATTGTTAGATTTTATCTTATCAAATAAGTAAGTCAATTTCAATGATTATATGTAGATTATTCTGATGTACTATCTGATTCCTTCTCAAAGGATTCTAGATAGATTTGCTAGTCATACTATTTACACATCAACTTATTGCAGTATCGGCATTCATCCAATTCTTTGGATGTCATATGGAAGTCACAGAAGTACAACCAACTCTTTGACTATACTTCTCACTTGAGTCCAACCCATGCTCCCACTGTGCTCCCTTTATCTATAAGCAACCATTGCTCAAGACAGAGGATCTCTTATGTCGAAATCAAAAAAAATTCAATATAAGAGTATTTCAACATTTATACATGTGCTTCATTCAATTCTTACAATATGAATAATATGAAGCATCATGAATGACCAAAGTATAGACATTAGAATGATTACACTCATAGTATCTACATCCATCTAAACTCTTAAAACATTGGTTCAGGTAGGTACTCAAACAATTTGAATACATCATCTCTTATAGAGCCACCATTCTGCACGATGCATAGAACCACGCCATTCATGATTAAATGTCAAGAGCACATATGTATGCCAAAACATCTTCTTAGATTTTATAAGGATTAATTGACAATTGCGATTATCATCGACATATCACTTCCAAAGTACATTCGATGAGAGATCAAGAATATAGAGACATACACACTAGGGTAGTAGTCCTATTGTCTATTTAATCGTCATTCCTCATTATTATGAGGAAGATTGCACATTGCAACTACATACATTATGTGTCCAAGTGGAAGTACAATATTTTGATCATGGATCCAATCCAAGATATTTTACTGGTTATTATTGAGTATATTATTGAGTATATTATTGAGTGAGTTTAATGAAGATTTATCTGAAATAAGAAATGTGCATAAATATATATAAATATATAAATATATATAGAGGATGGGGAGCTTGCACCAAGGTGCATGTAACTTTACATGCACCGGCATTTATATCTTCCACATTTTTTTACTTTTTCGAAAAATAGCACCATGTATATTCATCCATATATACCTCCAATATGTCATTCGAATTTCGTCAGAAACAGAGACTCCTATGACCCCCATCTAGAACAGGTCGATCACAGCAATTCTAAGACCGTTAAAATTACCTGTTCTGGATGGAGGTCATAATAGTCTCTGTTTCTGACGAAATTCAAATGACATATTGGAGGGATATATGGATGAAAATACATGGTGGTATTTTTCGAAAAAGTAAAAAAATGTGGAAGATATAAACGTCGGTGCATGTAAAGTTACATGCACCTTGGTGCAAGCTCCCCATTATATATACACATTTTACTTTGATTTAGGAATTTTTATATCAAAGTTGTCTTGCCTTGTCAACACTGAAAAGTTCATTCCCTTAATCACTTTCAATGTAAGAGATATACTTATCATTATATCTCAAGCAAGATCTGGGATCTCCTTCCTTATCTTTGTTACATCCCAATAATATGAGAACATGTAGCTCCGATAAAAAGAAGCGGGAACACATTCCGCATTGCAAGTCCAACTTGCATCTCTCAATTCAGTCTTTAACACCCGAGCCCACCACCCCTAAGGTGTTGTTGACCCGTCATTTATTGAACCAACCGTCAACAGGAATACAACTCGCTATGTGCAATCTAATATCGCCCCAATAATATGAGGACCCGATATTGGGGTCACTACACATACGTCCTTACTCTTTTGAGAAGCAAAGAGCCCGATCCAGATGCGCTTGCATACATGAGCTGTCACTTCGGACAAGCGTCTCCTATATGCAATCCCTAGCGACGGAAACCCTTCGCCTTGACGGGAGACCATGGATGTCACTTATGTGATCCTCCACCTCATATTCAAATTTTAATTAATTATCATGAATCATATTCATATACTTAATTCTTCCAAGGGAAATACACATCTATTCATAATAGAGTGTTTTACTTGGATATAATTAATTCAATCTTATTAAATCAATTTTTAATCCAATTCAATCAACAAACTTGATTGTTTTTACTTGAATATTTATATGGTATTATCTCCAAATACGTATTAATTCGAATTCTAATAATTAGAAAAATACATATTAATTTCTCCGGCATTATCGATTCCCTACCCGCTGTCATGGCCAGTACCGATGGAAGTGGGACAGACCGCGACCGATGCGACCTGCTACCTCAATGCTTCTCGACTAGACACCATATCCACCTCAGGAAAGGATAATGCCAAATAGATCAATGTGTACTTTGAGATGATCATTGGTTCTTCAACCAAAATTAAACCATATAGTAATAATCAAAACATTTTTGATTATAAGGAAATTTGCTAGACAAATTCCCAATTCTATTCAAGCAAGTTGTTTGTTGATTGTGTTTCCAATTATGATCTAGATCAAATCTAATCAATTTATTGGTTGAGGCCAAGTTAATTAAGGAAATAATCATCATTAAATATTTCTCAAATATTTTCTATAATTATTTCATGAAATTAACAATTAATTTCACTAATTGACAATCACATGGTTCTTGATTAGGAAAGTAATTTCCAGCAGTGACCCTCACTTACTAAAATTTAACATATCTCAATCAATTTAAATCCAAATTAAGCAAAGTAGGTTTCCAAAGTTTCCTAATTTGATTTACAACAGAACCTACGTGGTTTACACGCATTTCTATGCATTCTAAACAGTAATTAACTCCTTAATTACGTTGAGATTCGCAATCCCCGAAACAGTGGATACATGTTCACTAATTTGATCATAACTAGAGCAAACGGATTCGAAATCACGCAAACTCAGATCCTACGATTTCCTTATTTAATGGGGAACAGAATCTAATTATTATTTTAGGTTTAAAAATTTTAAACAGGGCCGAGTTTATACACTAAACAGATGTACGAAAATGAAATGCGACAAAAACTTTCGCAACCTTAACGAACCCAAGTCGTCCTAGGTTTACGGATCGTATCCAAAACCTTCGTTCTAAGGCTCTGATACCACTTGAAGGATATGGTTAGATCCTTAAGCGCATCATGGAAGTGTGAGTATCGTATCGTATGACGAAGAACGACTAGTCAGACTAGTTGTTCTATGCAGCGGAAATTTAAAAAAATTTCATGCGACGAAACCACATGATCCAAGAACACTTCTAGAATCGTTTCGTCTAAACCACAAACAAGTAATAGGATTACCTCTTGAAGCGTGGTTGCGATCGAGTCTCTAAACGAAGAGACCTCCTATTTCAAGTTCGATCTGACGGAGGAGACGCTTGCGAGCGCGGGGATGAATTGCGTGCTTCTTGCAATCCATGTTGATGATCCAAGCGGCGGATCTCCTGATCTCGACACACGAGATCCGACGTCTTCTTCACGAGCGAGGCGCATCGAAGGAGACAGAGATCCACGAGCAAATGATCGGACATCATAACGACGACGCTGCGGCGATAGAGAACTTCTCTAGGGCATCCATGGTGGACGGCCATGAGAGAAGAAGAGAGAGGGCTGACGTGTAGAGAGAAAAAGAGAGAGAGAGAGAGACTTATGTTCTCATTGTGTGTGTAAAGAAGAGAAAAGGGGTTTCCTCTCCTTTTATAATATTTTGGGATCCATGGATCTCAATCCATGGACAACACAAATCCAATGGCTCACATTGATTTGTATTTCTTTTAATGGCTAAGATTTGTGTTGGTAAAAACCAACAACAATTAATTTAATTTAGATTAAATCTATATTGATAAATGAATATAAATCAATCCCAAAGTAAATCAAGCAATCATGGAGATTATTGGAATGAAGATTGCCTCCTTCGATAATATGGGATTTGGTGGCAATCTCATGATATCTCATGAGATTACACTATTCCATGGAAATCTCCAAGATTTACAACAACACTTGTTGTAGATTATTCAACAAAAATAATTCATAATTATTTTGTGAATATTGCAATCTTGCCATTGGAAAATTGTGAATCACATTCACAACCCAAAAT
This sequence comes from Ottelia alismoides, assembly GCA_037367405.1. Taxonomy (NCBI): domain Eukaryota; kingdom Viridiplantae; phylum Streptophyta; class Magnoliopsida; order Alismatales; family Hydrocharitaceae; genus Ottelia; species Ottelia alismoides. The sequence continues at coordinate 77,976 of JAZKJV010003609.1, read as the reverse complement.
AAAACGTGAATTGCATTTTCAATTAATTGTCCAATGTGAATCAAATTCACATAAACATTTAATTAACAAATGTAAATTACAAATTGCTCTCTCTTATATATTATAAATCACATTTATAATATATATGATTAATATGGATAGTGCTATCCACAATATTCATATCCATGATAATTAAATCACATTTAATCATCTTGGATCTCTATTCTCATGCGCCAAGATAATATGAATCACATTTATATTGTTTATATCTTTGATAATTAAACCACATTTAATTATCTAAGATAACTCTCTTTATAATATGAATCAAATTCATATTATTCATGATAATTAAATCACATTTAATTATCCATTTTGTCAATGCTCGGATACATATATCAACAATGAAATTATCCTGAACTCTTTCAAGGATAATGCGCTTTCTCCGCGGATACTTGGAGATAAGAGCAGGGCGATTGTATTGTTCCACGTATAGTGACTTGGATATTGAGATCACATCTCAAATCCAGATCTCGGGCCTCCCATAGATGCTTGATTAAATCTAGACCGCAAATCTAATCTTCTCATTGCATCTGAATGACATTCAGATCAATGTCAAACATTTGGACTAAGATCAGATTACTTCTCTATTGAAAGGAGTCACTAAAATCCAGACCTATTTCATCACTCCCTAGGAATGGAAGCATCATGGTTATACAACCGTTTATGATCACATCACCCTCAGGTATTCCCAATACCTGTACATCCTGCATACTGGAAGACCCAGAATAATCTCGAAGTATAAGATCAATTTTACACTGTCTACTTTAGGGATTTATCATTAAATTTCTCATTTTACTATTGGGAGTTGGTATCGATCACATACTTTCCAAAAGCATATATCATACCCAGGTGTTGATCATATACTTTCCAAAAGTATATATCAAACCTACAAATTCAGTCAAGCTTCCAAAGCGAGACGATCGTGCACAAAATTTGATTCTTCCCAATATCTCATGAGTGAGCTCATGTCTTCTGGTTCAGTAATGAACCTATATGATCCCTTTGAGAGATCGTATTACTCATATGCCCTTATATGCACACCAGCGCGCCGGTGTATAGACCTTGATTAGGTCATCAACCTATTGATCTGCCAAATGTACATACTCAGACATATAGTAACACATATGTCTCCGGTCATAGGATGCGTGCCTATATCGTGACATCATATGATATAGGACTTTGGTTATCTCGATCTCGTTAAGTCAACTCTTTGACCTAACTAATCTAACACCTCCGAATATCTATTCCTATGCAGAGGACCTGCATCAAGAGGTCGGTTAGATATCAGCCTAAATGAGAAAGGATTGCCATCTCCTACTCAGGTTGGAGATCATCTCTTAACAATCATTTGACGGTGCTTGATGAGTCCTCAATCTAACTCTTTAGATGTTCATCCAAGCACCAACCACTATGATTCAATATCTGAATCAACAGTTGTATGATCATCAAGATGGCCGTGGTACATAACCCTAATTGTACTAAGGGACCTATTATGCAAATTATCTATTCTTCATTTTAGATCAGGGAATGATATTTGCAATAACATTTATTGCATAATGGCTCGTCGTGGGCTCGCATGTCCAACAAACAGTTCCTCCCATTCGCTGGCATACTGGGCACGACTTCGCAAAGTTGATTGCGTCGCGAAACAGAGTCGGCCAGTATAAGCCACACTGAAGTACCTTCCATGAAGTCCTCTTCCCGGAGTGGTGTCCTCCTGCCTCCAGACTGTGGCATAAAGTAAGGACAATCTGATATTCCTCCTGAGGAATACACCATCTCTAGATGCAATCCTATCCTTCAAAGAAAAGGATCGGATCCTCCCATTGGTAATGTCTTGAATCTGACTTCAGTCGGTCTATGTGGCTCTTGGGCCAATCTTCGGGAACTTTCTTGGAGACAAGATAGTTCATGATATTGGCGTACCATGGGAGTGAGTCGACAATAAAAATCGACTCGTCAGGGAAGGAGTCTCAAATCGGCGTATCATCAGAAGCATTAAGATCCTCGAGACGGGAAAGATGATCATCTACTACGTTCTTCTTTCCAGGTTTATCACGAATGCCCAAATCAAACTCTTGGATAAGCATAATCCACCTAAGAAGACGCGCCTTCGCGTCCTTCTTTTCCATTAAATATGGTAGCGCTGTATGGTCTGTGAACACAACTACCTTGGATCCGATTAAGTGAGATCTGGATTTATCCAAGGCAAACACTACCGCAAGCATCTCCTTTTTCGTAACTGTATAGTTACGCTGAGCAGTGTCAAGCACTTTGCTTGCGTAGTGTATGGCGAATGAGACACCATCCCTCCTCTGTCCTAACACAGCCCCAACAACAAAATGTGAGGCATCCGTCATGATCTCAAAAGGCAGAGACCAATATGGGGCTTGTAGGATAGGGACGTCCATGATCATCTTCTGTAGTTGCTTAAAGGCTTCAAGACATTTGTGATCGACAGTGAACTCCATGTCTTTGCCTAAAAGCTCAGTTAGCGGTAAGGAAATCTTTGAAAAATCCTTGATAAATCTTCGATAAAATCCAACATGCCCGAGGAAGGACCGCAACCGTTTCACGTTGGTTGGTGGCTGGAGTCGTCTGATCACATTTACCTTGGCAGGGTCAACCTCCATTCCTCTCTTGGAAATGACATGCCCCAACACAATGCCCTCCATTACCATGAAGTGATTTATCTCCCAAGAGAGCACCATATTGACCTCACAACACCACTTGAGGACTCGGTACAGATTCCTAAGACATGAATCGAAGGAATCACCGTGGACCGAGAAGTCATCCATGAAGACTTCCAGGAATTTGCCGACCATTTCGGCGAATACAACAATCATACACCTCTGAAAAGTACCAGGAGCATTGCATAACCCAAAGGGCATGCGCCTGAAAGCATAGGTACCAAAGGGGCAAGTAAACGTGGTTTTCTCCTGGTCCTCAGGAGCTATTGCTACTTGATTGTAATCCGAGAACCCGTCTAAAAAGTAGAAGAATTCTTTCCCCGCTAATCTCTCTAAGATCTGATCAATGAACGATAAGGGGAAATGATCCTTCTTCGTCGCAGCATTCAGGCGTCTGTAATCTATACAGACGCGCCACGACGTGGATACTCATGTCATGATCTCCTCTCCGTCTTCATTGGTGGTCATCTGAATTCCTGACTTTTTTTGGGACAACATGGATTAGAGCCACCCATTTGGAGTCGGAGATGAGATAAATAAAACCCGCGTCACACCATTTCTCTATCTCTTTCTTCACTACCTCTTGTAAATTTGGATTCAACCGATGTTGGAATTTACGAGAGGGTTTAGACTCATTCTCCAAGTAGATATGGTGCGAACACAGAGCGGGATTTATCCCGTGGAGATAGGAGATGCTCCAGCCTATCGCCTTGCAGTTTTTCTCCAGGATCTCTAGCAAGCGAGATTCCTGCTCCTCGGTCAATCGTGAGCTGATGATGACTGGATACTTCTTCTCTTGTCCCACAAGGAAGGCATACTTAAGCGTTGTTGGTAAAGGTTTGAGCTCAGGTAAGGTGTGATCATCAAGGAAGTCTTGCTCAATCAAATCTGTCTCTGTGCTGGTAGTGGCTAGATCTGTTCTTGAAATTGCTGCCACCAACTAATTCGACTATGTAGTCGGATCGTCAAAGGTTTCTAAGAAATCGACAAAAGCCACGTCCGACTTATCATCATCGTCTTCTGATTGTCCTAAAGAGGGAAGGACTGACAGGACCAGTTGGGCCTCTTCGTTATCGAAGATGTAACGAGATGCACTTTCTGCACTGTACTCGTTTCTAAGGATCTCGCAAACTGACTTATGCACAAGATCATCTCCGAAGGAGAGGGACTCATCAGTGCTAGCTGGGTTATGTTTCCATGGCCCAACGGTGTCTACATGAATACAATCCACTTTAGACGAAGAGTACTCGGTGCTAGATTCTGAATCTGGCCTCTGCCATACGGTCTACTTCATCTCAAGTTCCTCATCTCCGCCTGGAGTTTGGAAATGGATTTTCCCGATCTTGTAATCAAATAAGGCCCCTGCTGTTATGAGGAAGGGCCTTCCTAGTATGATCCGGGACTCTCTAATTTTGAGGGCTCTCCATATCAAGGACTGTAAAGTCCACCATGTATTCCTGACCATCGATTTTGATGACAATGTTCCTCAATTCTCCTTGGGACCTCTTGGTTAATTTATCTGCAAACTGAAGTAAGAGATTAAGCTGCTCATAGAGGGCTGTAGGCATCAAGTAATATGAGGAACCGTTATCAAGGAGAGTGCGTACAAACGCAGTGTCATTGACATGACTCACCACATAATGTGCTCACATGTCTCTTTGTTTCCTCAGAAACACATTCTTTATTGCGTAAGTAGTGGCTACTGACAGAACATGTTTCTCAACATGGTTTTGGTCTTCCTGCTAACCCTAGTAGGTGCGCATCTCACTTTAAGGTATTTTTGGAATGCAGGTGTCATGACCACATACTTGTCAAAAGGGATTGTGACCTTGATGTATTTATTGCAAAACTCTGCCATCTCAGGGTCATCTTTTTGTATTTTTCGAGTTTTCTTCTTTCCACCCTTAAGAGCTCGAGAGAAAGGGATTATTGATGCTAACTCAGATTCCGAAGCCGAAAAATTTTCATTGAAATCAGGGACTGAGTTCTGTACATGACTCTGACACTTAGACGGACTTGGACTCTGACTCTAACTAAAAGGAAACTTCTGCTGCAAAACTAGTAATACGTCTTCCGCGACTGTTGGGACATCCTCCTCAGATGGAGGTGCGGGCTCCTCATCGGTCTTGCTGGACTCACTGCTGGTGCGGTTCTCCTTCTTCTTTGAGGACTTAGAGGTCCTCTTCTTCTGTCGGTGGTGGTGGTGGTTCTGCTCCTCTACCTCCAAGTTCTCCTCAGGTAGAGACTTGGTGGCATCTTCCTCTGGTGCCCGTGCCCGATCAGGTATGATCACGATCCTTCCGCTCCTGAGGAACATATGATTGACATTATTGTACGAAAGGATCTCATGTTCAGATAAAGTGTTATCTGAATAGTATACCTGATCTCGTGGTCGGTTCTGGCGTTAAGTTAAGCTATTTGGGTTGGCCTGAACCTGGGCGGGAATTGGGGTCTTTGGCGTAATTTGGTGGTCCTGGGTACGGGAGACACGATTCAAATCAGTTCTCATATCCAAGTAGTCATTCTGAATCTGTTGGACCCTATCAGTCAGGGTCTGAATTGCCAAGGTGAGGGACTCCAATTCGCTTGTGGACGGGGCTTGCTAATGGTGACTAGAGGTTGAGTTTTTGTATTAGCCCTGCTGGCCATGCCGATACCGCTGATGGTGGGATGGTGGTGGAGGGCCCTGCTTGCCTGAGTGGAAAGTGCGCTGCCGCTGGTGCTGCTGAGGCTGGTACCCTTGTTTGGGCCAGGACAGTACAAAGCGCGGTGCGGGGACGGAGCTAGTTTCCTCGTAAGCTAGGGAAGGTCGGTGAGGCTGACCGTTCCCTATCCCCGACTGTCTGCCAACGGGGTCATAGTTGTACCACAGCCCATTGATCCTGAACACCTGCGGAGGCTCCTCGTATCCTGTCTCCACTTGTGGTGAGTATACTGCTGCTCCTCTACCCAACTACTCTGAGGTCCCGGTGCATGTTCCTGTACAAGATGAACTCGGTGTACAAGTACATGTGGTGCAGAAGGGGTAGGTAGTCGTACCTTGGCTACCCTCTCAGTCAGTTCCTCTACTTGTTTTGGCAATCACGAGAGTGCCTCAAGGTCAGTGACTCTCTTGTGAATCTGCTCGACCATGGTTAACTTGTCAGCTATCATACCCATGTTGGGGATGAGGTCCTCTGTCAGATCCTCTACAGTCCTTCTAGTTGTCTCGTTGGATAGGCTCGAGGGAGACAACTGATAGGCCCTAGTGGCCTGAGACCTTCCTATTTCCGCCATCTGCTCTAGGATCTTCCATACGACATCTTTGTTTTTGTTCAAATAGCTTCCTCCATAGGCGGCACTTACTAACCCATGCATCTCCGGGGTCATGCCACAGAACAAGGTCTGGACTAAGATCGCTTTAGAAATACCATGGCAAGGGCATTTCTGAATTAAGTCATTAAATCTATCCTAGGCTTCATGGGATGGTTCATTAGGTCCTTGGGAAAAGCTCGTGATCTTGGTTCTCATCTGATTAGTCCTACTGAGTGGGTAGAACTTCTTCAAGAATAAATCCTTGAACTGCATCCAGGTCGTACATCTCACCCCGAGATTTTTCAACCAATGAGCGGCCTTATCTCCTAAGGCAAACGAGGTGGACTTAAACCTGATGTTATCTTGCCCAACCCTAGGGTGACTAAGGTTGTTGCAAACTAGCTCGAAGTCTCGAAGGAAGACATATGGTTCTTCGTTTGCATTTTTATTGAACTTTGGCAGTAGACTTAGAAAATGGGGCTTCAACTCGAATGCTTCAGGGGGAACCACATGTGCCAGACAACTATGCATCTCATTTCCGCTGGGTTGTAAGAATCTACCATGGGTCGATCGATTCCTCCCGCCATGATTACCTGTCCCATCCTTGCCACCAGATCTGCATTCTGTTGTTCAGCCATGGCGAAGCGAGCAAGGATTCGCTGTATCGGGTCATCTCTTTGTTCCTCTTCATCTGGGTGTTTCTTAGGTGACATCTTGTCCTCTTCTCCTGGTGATGGAAAATGGTTTAGGTTAGAGGGCATATCAATGAAGATGTTCTCATCGAGGTGATGGTCTTCCTCAGTGAGATAAGAGGAGAGAAAAGGGTTGGTTTGAGGGTAACCACCTGGAAGTGATGGATTCCGAACTCAAGAGGGTAATGAGTTCGGGTTGGCCTAAGTTGCACTTGGTCCGGTGAAGACGAACTTCGTGAGGGGATTAAAGAGAGATTGGCAAAGCAGGAATAGATATCCCCCCAGTCAGTCATCTTGTACGTCAGGAAGAAGAATCAGGAGTATAAGATAGGATTTTACTCCTACCTGAAACAAGCAAGTGAATCCAAACCCCGATTTTCACACTCACACGGTGAAGGGCTCGAAACCGAGTCCGATTAATCTGGTTGATTTTAAGTGTGAATTTCAAGCAAATAGCAAAGGTTACGTGGCCTATATGGAAGTCAGCTCAAAGCCGGATGCATCTTCCCTGTTTAACCTGTCACCTAAGATACCTGCACCCTTCCTTTCTTCGCTCCTGTCCCAAGTTGAGGAGTTCAAAGACCTTCCCTTATCTACCTGCAAGCAGGAGGAGGCTGACAAGGCTGGGACTTTTCCTCGAGGGATTACTAGCAACTTGTCGTGAAGCACCGCTGGTTCACCCCTATCTACCTGAGAACAGGCAGAGGTTACTTGGTGCTAGTCAGTGAACCTGAAAGTATTCAACTCGTGATATTTGCTCGGATCAGTTGGTACGTGATATGGAAGGAGGGGATTTTGGCTCTGCCTTAGGGTGTGCACACACACTCTAGTACCCTCACTCAGCCTGAAAACAAGGTCGGAGTTAATCTCTCGCAAGCAGAATTTTTGATTTTATTGTTTTTTTGTCAATTAAGTTTAGCAGTCCCAGTTTTAAGTTTGGTGATCACTTGATTAGTCTAATCCACAAAGCATGCCTATCGTCCAATCCCAATTTCCTTTTATCCTAAGTTTGAAAAACCAAGGGGAAAGGAGTCGAGAAAAGTCAATGCAAGATAAACAATGATGAAATGACAAGTAGAGAAGACTTACAGTGATTCCTTCGCTTTTTATGCAGGATGCAAAACAGAATTGAAAACTTTACACTACATGCAATGCAAGCGATAAAAGCCGCTCCTAGACAGGCAGTTGTATTAGCGAGTGAAGTACAGATTGAATTTGACTAGATCTGCGGTCTAAGTGCGTCTTTTAAGTACGAAGTGTGGTCCTAGAATTTTACGAGCACAAGCAAGTCCTAAAGGGGATCTAAGATCCGCAAGTGCAAGCCCATTCTATGTAAAAGCAATCCACATAGCACACGTGGACACGTTTCCACTATATTTACGCACGCGAGAACCCAAACGGGAACCGCTGGAAAGATGCAAAAATAGTGAAAATAATGGAAAATTACAAGTCCTCACAAATCCCTCAAATTATTTACATGCAATTCCTCAGTTCGCCTAGCGAAGCGCCTTCGACTCCTTGTTTTTCTCGCATGAAAATAAACATAGGTCAGATAAAGGACGACATAGAATAGACAAAAATAAATGATAGAGAAATATTCACAAGAAAAACCAGGGGTCAGACTACCCGGGGATGGAAAATCAGAACTCAAAATTTTCTAAAAATTAATCTAAGCCATGCCTCCCCGACAACAACACATTTGACGGATCGTAATGTCGGCCTCTTAATTAGTCATTTAAGTGCGTTGTAGTTGGCCAAATCAGATGCGTAAAAAACCACTTCAATTAAATTTTCAATTAAACGCAAGAGGTAGATTTTTTACTTAGGCTAGCCCAAGGCGAACTCAGGGAGGCAGCTTTCTCCTTAGGTCAATTCTCAGTTAATTCGGAGGTATACTTTTCAAAAGAATATTTTTGGTCTTTTTGTAAATTTCATATGCATTTGAAGGGAAAGACAGTGCAATTTCAAGACAAATTTTAATGTTCAATTTGAAAGATAGTCAGATTATGTCCAAAAATTATGAAATTTGGCCAGAATATGAAATGCAATGAAATGGAGCTATTGTAATTTTTTGGAATTTTTCGACTCTATAGGAATTTATTATGAATTAAAGAAGATTGCAGGGTGCTTTTTGCAAAATTATATTTAATAAATACCAAAACACATTATTTCCAGAGAAAAAAATTATCCTAGATAGATCTAAATAAGAGGAATCCAGGAAAATTAAGAAAATCTAGAAATCTATGTGAATTGAACCTATTAAAAATTAGTTAGGCAATTTTTTTTGATTTATTTAGGTCTCGAGATGCATGCAAATTGAATGATTTTTGGGCATAATGTAGAGCAACCTATCCTAGGTCTAATGTGATTTTATGATGATTTTTGGAGCAAAAAGGAATTTACTATTAAATAAAAGGCACATAGTGGGCAAAATATAGAAAATTTTACCAAAATAATATTATTAAATTTCAAAAATAAGACAAGTGTCACACCAGCTAGAGAACAAGTTAAACTACAACATGCAATTTTTAGAATTGGAAAATGATTAAATATGGACACCTAAATATGCATGGAAAGACAGGGGTCAAAATGCAAATACAGAAAATAAAATTTCTGAAAATAAAATGTGCTGACAGGGACTTATATGCAATTACCTATAATGCAGGGGGTTTGAGTGCAAAATACCCAATGGAGAACGCGCTTGTCTCGTGGTGCGCCTGGTAGGGACTGATTTGCAATTTTAGAAACTCTTCGGGGCTTCTGTGTAATTTACCCATATGCGAGAGACACGTGAGGGGTCTAGGCTCGGGAGACTCAGGAGGCTCGGACGTTGCTTTGGCATGCTTCGGGTGAGGGTCGGATGCTCCGAACCTAAGGATCGGGGATGAGGCTCGGATCTGGAGACGTGGCACACCTAGGGACCGTTAGATCAATATGATCTAATGGTGGCCGACGAAGTCGACGTGGCGTGATACGGATCTTCAGATCCTTGCGAGATCGGACGGTTGCTTGAGCTCGATGATGTGGGCGACGTGGAAGAGTTGTGGCCGTTTGATCCTCCTGATCCGACGGGGGCGGAAGGCAGGTGACGTGGCTCGATCAGGGTCGTCCGATCAAGGGGATCGGATGGTAACTGTGCGTCGTGTTCCTCCGACCTGCCTCCTCCTGTAGCGGACTTGGTGGGGCTCCGGTGAAGAGGGTGTCGCTCCGCCGCCCGCCCTCGTGCTCGATGTAGCTCACCGGTGGCTTCTAGATTGCTCGGAGTGGTCGTGGAAGTGCCAGGAGGCTACCAGAGGTCCTAGAAGTGGCTGGAGAGGTCCTCAGGCCGGAGGCATTGAAGCTCGAGTTGATCTCCGGTGAAGTTTCGGCCAATGAAGATGAAAGCACCTGCAGGGTTAGTCTGTGCATGGAAACATGTGCAATGTGCTTGTGAGGTGAGTGTGAGAGTAGTGAGGCCTAGACGGAAGTGTGGGTGATCGTCGACGGGCTCCTCCGCCGTGAGGGACAGAGCAAGGATAAGAGATGAGTCGATGGGTTGTGGGGGTGAACAGAATAATGTGCAAAAATGGGAGCTCCAAGGCGGAGCTCTATCGATGGGTGGTGGAGCGTGAGGATGCTAGGCGCAGCGGAATAAATTTCGAGAAAAGCGCGAAGAAAGAATAAGGGTGATCGGACGGAGGATGGAGGAATCTACTTGAGGATTGGAAGCTCGAAGAGTGCTCCCGGTCGTCGCTCGAGGGACGGTAGATGGCCCGAGCTCAAGCAGCTCATCGGAAGAGCTGCGACACAACGAGGATTTGCCGTGGATCTCACCGGAGGTGGAGTCCTATCGTCGCTCGATTTCACCCTCAATTTCTGCCACCAATGGAAAGCTAAGAGCTCTAGGGTGCCTCTCTCTATGGCAGATGGGGTGAAATGAGGTCGGAGGCGGGGTATTTAAAGGAAGACAGTAGAGGTCAGTGATGGAGGCATGGTGTTCGTGGGCTTTGTGGAGTGACGTGGGTGAGTTTCATGGAGGTCATGGAGGTCGGCGAGGAAGAGGGAATCATGGGCTACATCGTGGAGGTGATAGAGGGCAGTGATGGTGACTGGAGTGGCGCCAGAAATAGAAAGGGGATGGAGGCATCACGAGGTGGAGATCGTGGGAAAGAGAGAGGGCCAGAGGTAGGAGACGACGCCCCAACCATTGGATCTAGTGATCCAACGGCTAGGAGATGGGTGCGAGGAGACGGTCCAGATCAGATCAGGACGATGCGATCGGTGGATTTGATGTAGCCACGTGGCAACCTGGAAGAGTGGAACTGAAGAACGGTCCAGTTTATATCTGAAGGGCGATCAAACGGTGGAGAGCTTGCCATGTGGAGCTCTAAAGATGAGGCGTTAAAGGAAGGCCATGATTTCATCTGGGCTTCGATCGGATGGTTAGGACATGGTCGGGACTGAACGGGTAAGATCTAATCATCAAGGTGATGATCCAATGGCCACGAGCATGCCACGTGGAGAGCGAAGAGTAAGGTGCTGACATGCGGTCTTGATGAGATCTGTGGATGGATCAGACGGCTGAGGGATGATGCAGCATGGAGGATCAAGATCTGAAGGTGGAGAGGATGATCTGACGACCCTGAGTTGAGGCGCGTGGCGGCCAATGGAGTGGGCCGCGTGGCGCCACCAGAGGGCGCCACGTGGCCCAATCTGATTGGCTGAAAGAGAATGTGAGATAAGCGTGAGAAGATGGCTGAATTTGGAAAAACTCAAAACATGAGAGTTGTAGATCTCGATGAGATCTACAAGTTTCATGTTGACCAAAAACGGAAATGAGTCAAATAAATTAATAAAATACAAGGGTACAAATATACATACATATAGTGTACAATGGGGTCCCAAAACCCAAGTTTTGTATACGAGCTCCGATTCAAATGAAATTGTCTCATTTTGGAGGTCTCTGAATGCATATTAATTTAAAAGTGAGTAGTCCTAGATCGGAGGCCGTATGAGAGAGATATGTGCATTCTAAGGTCCATAACTTCCAACTTAGTTTGGGGTTTTATTGAGCAATTATCCAAGTTAATAATATATATATTATAGAGTGAATTTATGGAATTTATAGTGAGTGTAAAATATATACATGTAGGGTGAGTTTTACAAGTGATGTGGGATTCTCATTTAATGCGGATGGAAATGCTAAGATGCAAATGTTGTCAATGCATGCGTGGATGCTAATTATGCATTTTTGGTGGAAATGTGCTCCTAATTACTCGGGGAACACGACTCTATTTTCAACTTTAAGAGTGACAAATCATAGATTCATCACGAGGGTCATCAAGGTGAGCGGACTAAAAGGAGTCAGATCCATCAAATGGATCAGCAGAAGCGGTCTCGGTAGGCGATAGAGTGGCTACTAGCAGAAGAGACTGACAGATCTAAACAAAATGTCATCGTCTCTCGCAGATGACCCTCGGGGAGCACTATGAACTAGGCAAGGAATAATCAGAAAGGATTGCTCTTCCATGCGAGGACTGTCAGGGAGAGAAGACTCAAATAGAGATGGTGAAATGGGCCTCGTGCACCGACAGATCATGCATACAATCTGAGAGAGATAGGCCAAACAGTCAAATCAGATGACTCGGTTCCCTGTTCCAGCAAGATGGCAACTCACACAGTGAGTGAAACGAGCGTGGAGAATGTGTTGCATACTTCCGCGGATAGTCCTCGGGGAGTAATGCAATCTAGGTCTATCAAATCATGGGATTATTGGCGTCAAATCTCAAGTCCTCAAAATCAATCAAACAATCCTCGGGAGGGCATAAGATCATGTGAGGGATAACAAATAATCAGGTCAATCACAATGCATCCCTCAAGTCAATCAAATCAGCTGAGATGGCACAAAATATAAGCAGAAATCCTCTAAGTGCCACAGGTGGAGGAAAGAGTCAGGAGATCGAGGCAGGATCAATCAATGAGATGAGTGAAGTCATGTGGGTTCCGATCACCGTTTCTTTGAAGTACATATCAAGATAGTCAATCAAACCTCTAAATCAATATGGATGGAATCGCGAAATAGATCGATCAGTCATAGCTCATGAAATCATCATCGAATCATCAGAATATATCACATCCTCAGTCCGATGTACGTGATCACAAATCCTCAATAACGAATTACACCTAGTAATCGTGCATCATCAAAGTCCTCAATAAGTGATAATGCGTCCCACTACCCTTGTTAATTCAAGCAAATTAATGTTCAAATTAACTAATATCGTTCATTGCAGTCGGATAATAAGAGCAGATCAAAAACCACTTTTAATTAAAGCAAGTTAATCAGATGTGGCAAATTTTTTTTACTTGGTTTGAAGTCCAAGGTCGAACTCAGGGAGGTAGCTGTCTCCTTAGGTAAATTATTAGCAAAGTCCAAAGTTTGATTTTCGGGGAAGAATTTTTTGGTCTTTTTCGATTTTCTATGCAAGTCATATGTAAAAATGAGCCAGTTTACAGGTTAATTCAGATAAGTGTTCAAATTAAGTCCAAAAATTACGAAACTTGGCCAGATGATGAAATGGGATGAAACTAGACTGCCCTAATTTTTTTTGGAATTTTCTGACACTAAATTAAAATAATGGAAATTAAATATGAATGCAGGGTGATTCTCACTAAATTAATTTTAATAAATATCAAATCACAAGATTTTTGGGAATAAAAATTATCCTAGATAAATCTAAAGATTAGGAATCTAGGAAAATTATCAAATCTTAATTTTGATGTGAAATGAACCTAGTAAAAATTAATTAAGAAATCCACCAAATGAATTATTTACGCCTCGGGATGCATGCATTGAGATGAAATTTTTATGCAAGGTGAAATTAATTATCCTAGATCTAATGTGATTATTGAGGTATTTTTGCACAGAAAAATTACTATTAATTAAGAGGTGAAATTGGGTAAAATATAGCAAAAATGAACCAATTAATTAATAAAAAATTCTACTGATATTACAAAAATCTGGCACGTGTCACATAATAAGGAGGACAATGTAAGCTACACCATGCAATTTTTAAAACTAAAAAATGACTTAACATGAATGCCTAAATATGCGTGCAAAGATAGGGGTATAAATGCAATATAGGAATTAAAATTTATGAAAATAAAACGTGCATACAGAGACTATTATGCAATTACCTATAATGCAGGGGGGTGGATGCAATTTCTCCACAGGACACGTGCTCCTCACGTGGGGTCGCCTGGCAAGGACTGAAATGTAATATTGGAAACCTTCAGGGGCCTCGATGCAATTTGCCTAGGCCCCACGTGCGGATCACGTAGGGGTCCTAAGCTCGGTGGACGTTAGAGACTCGGAGTGAGGCTCAGGCGGCTCTGGAGGTCCGGATCTGGCTCGGGGAAGCTTCGGTTGGTCCGAGCCTAGCGGTCGGGGAGGAGGCTCGGATCTGGCGACGTGGGCGACTCTGGACCGTGGAATCAAAGATGATCCAATGGTGGTGGATTGCGGACGCGTGGCGTGTCTTGACCCGTTGGATCAAGATCGATCCAACGGTCCTTGAAGCTTGATGAAGAGGGAGACATGGACGACAGAGCGTCATTGGATCTAGGTGAATCCAACGACCCTCGGTTGCTCTGGCTGATGGCGACGTGGCGTGATTAGGTCTGTAGGATCACGGATGATCCAACGGCTGCGGAATGAGGCGTCGTGGAGCGCTTCTGACCGTTCGATCAATGCGATCGAACAGCTGTGGGCTGTCGTCCCCAACGGCCCTCAGCCTCCTGCGACGGAAGAGGCTAGGCTCCAGCGAGGCTGGGCTAGCTCCGCCTCATCCTACCGTCGTCGGCGAGAGGTGTGGGAGGATCTGGAGTAGCTCGGAAGAAGCGTGGAGGGCTGCCAAAGCTTCCGGTGGTCTCTGGGGTGGAGGAGATGCTCTGGCTGATGGCGACAGAGAAACTCGAGTGCAGCTCCGACGAGACTCCTTCCAATCAAGGGGATAGCACCTGCAAGGGTTAGCGATATAGCCGAAGCGTGCGTGGTGTCTGTGGAGTGATGCAGAGTGTGATGCGAGGTTGATGGAGCGATGAAGGTGTCTGATGATCGAACTCCGCCAAGGTGGCGGTGGAGAATGGAATGTATCGTCGGCGTGAATAGAGTGTAGCGCGAAGATGCCTACTCTGAGACGGAGCTCGGAGGATGGTCGGAAGGTGGTGAAGATACAAGGAGGAGTCAAATAAATTAGGAGAAAAGTGAAGAGGAGATAGAAGAAGATCAGAGTGGCGATGGAGGATGCTACCTGGGGAATGGAGCTCGGATCTGGGCTCCTGGTCGTCGCTCGAAGGTCGGTAGAGGGCCTGAGCTCACGCAACTCGTCGAAGGAGTTGCAACACGGCGTGGCGACGTCGTAGATCTCGCCGGAGGTGAAGGCCTGTCTTCGCTCGGATGTACACTCAATTGCTGTCACCAATAGGTCACTCTGAGCTCGAGGATACCTCTCGTAATGGCAGATAGGGGTAGAGGTGGCCAGAGCTGGCTGATATATAGGACGAGGGTGACAACATGGATAGCTGGGAGGTGGTATTAGTGGAGGTCGTGGAGCGACTCTGAGGGTTGTCATGGAGATCGAGGGAGCTGGCGAGGATGAGGGGTGAGTGGGATCCATCGTGGTGGCGTCAGTGGTCGGAGAAGGTGGTCGGGGTGGAGTTGAAAATAGAAAGGGGGCGGCCCCTTGCGCACGGTGGAGAACGTGGGCGCGGGACGTGCGGAGGTTGACGACGACGTCTCGACCATTGGATCTCTCGATCCAACTGCCCAGATGGAGCGTGGGCCAAGGGCTGAGATTTGATCAAGGTTGTGACATCAGAGGGCTCGCACCGCACCACGTGGCGTACTGAGGATGCGGTGCTGACGGGCGGTTGAGATGGATTCCTGGAACTGATCGAATGGTGGAGGGATGCTGGGTGTTTGAGCCATTGGATCTGGGGTGCATCAGAGGGTTGAGGTGATGCCATATGGCGGGGATCTGATGAGGCACGAGCGGGCGGCTGGGATGGACTCCTGGGACTAATCCAACGGTGTGGAATAAAGGCGGACGTGGTAATCACTGGGCCGTTGGATGTAGATGAAGATCCAATGGTCCAGGATGCGGGCAGATTGGTCAAAGGGAGCGGGCCGCGTGGCGCAATCAGAGGGCGCCACGTGGCCAGCTGTGAGTGGCTGAAGAGAAAAATAAAAATACAGGGGGAAGGAGGCCGAATTTGGAAAAACTCAAAACATAAAAGTTGTAGATCTCGATGAGATCTACAAGTTTCATGTTGATCAAAAATGGAAATGAGGTCAAATGCGATACAAAAATACAAGAATACAAATATACATATATATAGTATACAAAGAGGCCCAAAAACCCAACTTTTGCCTACAAGCTTCGAATTGAATGAAATTAGTCTCATTTTAACGGTCTCAGGGTGTGTATTATTGTGAAGTGAGTAGACCTAATTCAGAGTTGGTAGGAGAGAGATATGTGTATTCTAAGGTCCAGGGAGTCTAGGGCTTTATTGGATATTTTACAACAGAGGGGCTCTGGTCTTCTTTCCTATATTATTAACTAATAGTGTACACACTATAGGGAAGGTGTTATTTAATACAAGAGAACAGGTGGATATTTTATAGGTGGATTTTATACAAGGATTAGCTTCTTATTTAATGCAAATATTAATGCTAAAATGCAGATATTATGCTAGCATGCATGAATGCTAATTATGCAAGATAATGGGAAATATGCTGCTATTTACTCGGGAACAAAGCTCTATTTACAACTTTTAGAGTGATTGTTAGCTCTATTTTCAACTTTTAGAGTGATGAATCACAGATTCATCAACCCCCTATACTTAAACCTTGCTCGTCCCCGAGCAACTAAAATGAAATGCAAGAGTGGAATGATTTTGGGTTCCATACCAAGGTCATGAACAAAAGTTGAAAATGGAGCATGACTCAACCTTTGGATTAATTGTGTGGCAGAACCTCATTGGGACCTGAACTTAAGACCTAACAGACTTCAAGTTCCACAAGTCTTGTATTCAAGACGCCTTAATAGTCAGGTCAGAACAAATCCTCATACGCAAATTTCTGAAGACTATGATTATTACTTGTACTGTGTAAGTGAAATGTAACTCTCCACATCAGAAATGGCTCAGAAACAACCTCCTCTAACAAGGTAACTCAAATAACCCGGTCCAGTAACTCTTTCCTCGAGGAGCAGGGTATTCCCTTCTAAGTTCAAGTGCAACCAGCTCAAGAGGAGGGGGTAGAGAAAAGAATGGACGGTAGCCAGTGTAGCTACCTATCCCAGGATGCCTGACCAGTGTAGCCAAGTCATCCAGCTGCATTTCTTTGCTAATATACATACTCCGACATGTATTTTATTTTCACTTGGACCTGTCTGATTTTTTTGGAGTTCTTGCATTTTTTTCTTTTTTCTTTTTTCCCCTCTTTTTTTAACTATATACAAGGTGCAGCATGTAAATCAGGAGTTTTTCCTCTTGAGCCAGTAGACTATCCCTCTTTTGAAGCATTTTTGCAACCCACAACATCCCGTCCTTAGATGTCAACACCACCAGACTAGGTTGAGATGCACTACCCTCCCTAGAGGAGGACGAATGTTTCCACTCGTGTGCTACTCCAAGCTAAAGGATTCTACCTCCTCACCACCTCATCAATGAAGAGCTACGTGCATGGTGCTTGTCCAAGTTAGGTCATTATCTAAAAGAATCATGCGTGTGCACGAGATACTCTACTTAGACTAATCAATATGACATGTGAACATAGACTTACAGACTCGAAGAATTAAGTCAATTGACCTGAGAAATCTTAACTCCAGTTCCTATAAGGTTCCTATGAAATTAGGTGGATTAAGGTCAAATCAGGTCCACCCTCAATATCTACTCATAACTTGGTTCAGAACCCACTAGCTTTTCACTTTGCATATGCAAGATATGCAGATGAGATGCTATGTAGATGAATGAAATGCAAGACTTTTTTTTGAATGCAAGGATGATATGCAAGAGTAAATAAGAAGCCTATTTTTTGTTTTTATCTTTTCTTTCTTTTTTTGTTTTTTTTGTTTTTTTATTTCAAAACTTTGGTATACCTCCTATGTTACAACAATTTACAAGAGTTTATAAGTATTATATAGATTATACAAGTGTTATATAATATACAAGTATACATTTTTTTTTCAATTTTTACAAAAGTTACAAGTATTATACAAGTATACACAATTTTATTTTATTTTTTTCAATTTTACCCACCTGTTTTATTGCAAAAAATATATATAAAAATACGCGAAAATACGCGAAAGTACGAGCTATGGGTAAAGTATATATGTAATATATACACCCCCCTATACTTAGCGTGTGCTATGTCCTTAGAGCATGAAAAACGAGGAAAAAGACATAGCTCGTGCTAAGTGTAGGAGAGATAAAATAACAAAAATGTAAAGAAGTCATCCTGCCCCCTATACTTAGGCTCTGGCAGCCTAAGTATAGAAGAAGAACAAAAAAATGGGGCGGACGAGGTCAAGAAAAGAAGTGGATGTATATACAATACGGGCATCGGTCCCCCTATACTTAGGCTCAGGTCAGCCTAAGTATAGGATGGAAGTGAGTATGAGGATCAATGTGATCTGGAGGATGTACAGAGACTCGACTCAAGTGGCTCATCCCCCTATACTTAGGATCTGGTCATCCTAAGTATAGTCCAAGATGGTGATCAATGAAGCTGGGATGAGTTACTAGAGTCACGGGGGAGAAAGGACAGAATGTACAGGAATGATGGTATATACAAGTGAGTTGGTCTGAATCTTTCAAGATGCTGCTGATGGCTAGAGCTCACTGCTACAAGGTCTCATGCGTGACTCGAGGTGTATCTGCTGACTCTGTCTCGTGCATGAATACAATCTCCTCAACATGGACTAGCTGTTCATTGGATTCGACGAAGTGCTTCAACAATTGTCCATTCACTAGGAATGTCGGTGCGTCATCTGCGAGATCAGAGATCTCGACACATCCACTATCGTGCACCGTACGGACGACAAATGGGCTTGTCCACTTGGACTTCAACTTGCCTTGGAAGATCTTCAGCCTAGCATTAAACAACCATTCCATCTGTCCAGGAACAAAGGTCTTTCATCTGATATATCTATCGTGCCAACGCTTAACCTTGTCCTTGTACACCAAACTGTTGTCATATGCGCGGTTTCTGACTTGCACAAGCTCATTCAGATCCATATCTCTCTGCTTCTGCCCGAGGTGTGTGTTCCAATTAACCTTCTTGTTTACCCATTCTGATTTGTGCACTAGATCTGCAGGCAAATGGCACGGCTTTCCGAATACCATTCGGAATGGGGAGGTTCCTAACGGTGTCTTGTAAGCTGTCCTATACGCCCATAGAACCTGATCCAAAATTTGAGACCCGTCCTTCCTGTCTGGGCGGACAAGCTTTTGCAATTTAGTCTTCACCTTCCGATTCGACACCTCAGTAATACCATTAGTTTGTGGGTGGTAAGGACTAGCGACATGGTGTTCGATGCCGTAGTCCTTCAAGAGTTTCTTTACAAACTGATTTAAAAGTGGCCACCCCCGTCTGATATCATCATTTTGGGGATCCCGAACCTAGAGATGATGTGCTCTCTAATGAATTTACAGACACTCCTGCTGTCTGCGGCTCGGGTCGGGATAGCCTCCACCCACCTGGATAAGTAATCTACCACAAGAAGGATGTATTCGAACCCATGGCTGACAGGGAATGGACCCATGAAATCGATGCCCCAGACGTCATAGACATCACAAATGATGACAGGCTGCATTGGCATCTCATCCTTGGAACCAACGGTTCCTCCCATTCTCTGGCATACTGGACACGACTTCGCAAAGGTGATGGCATCGCGAAACAGAGTCGGCCAGTAAAAGCCACACTGAAGTACCTTCCATGCGGTCCTCCTAGATAAGTAAAATCCACCGAAGAAGACGTGCCTTCGCGTCCTTATTTTCCATCAAGTATCGTAGCGTCGTGTGGTCAGTGAACACAATTACCTTGGATCCAATTAAATGAGATCTGAACTTGTCCAAGGCAAACACTACCGCAAGCATCTCCTTTTCCGTAACTGTATAGTTACGCTGAGCGGTATCAATCACTTTGCTTGCGTAGTGAATTGCAAACGGGACGCCATCCCTCCTTTGTCTTAACACAGCCCCAACAGTAAAATCTGAGGCATCTGTCATGATCTCAAAAGGTAGAGACCAATCTGGGGCTTGTAGGATCGGGGCGTCCATTATCATTCCTTGTAATAGCTTAAAGGCCTCAAGACATTTGTGATTAACAACAAACTCCATGTCTTTGCCTAAAAGCTCAGTTAGCGGTCGGGCAATCTTAGAAAAATCCTTAATGAATCTCCAATAAAATCCGACATGCCTTAGGAATGACTGCAACTGCTTGACGTTGGTTGGTGGCTGGAGTCGTCTGATCACATCCACCTTGGCAGGGTCAACCTCCATTCCTCTCTTGGATATGACGTGCACCAACATGATGCCCTCTGTCACCATGAAGTGACTTTTCTCCTAGGAGAGCACCAGATTGACCTCACAACATCGTTTGAGGACTCGATCCAGATTCCTAAGGCACGAATAGAAGGAATCACCGTGGACTGAGAAGTCGTCCATGAAGACTTCCAGGAATTCACAGACCATTTCAGCGAATACAACAATCATACAGCTTTGGAAAGTCCCTGGAGCATTGCATAACCCGAAGGGCATGCGCCTGAAAGCATAGGTACCAAAGGGGCATGTGAACGTGGTCTTTTCCCGGTCCTCCGGAGTTATGGCTACTTGATTGTAGCCCGGGAACCCATCTAAGAAACAGAAGAACTCTTTCCCCACTAGTCTCTCTAAGATCTGATCAATGAATGGTAGGGGGAAATGATCCTTCTTCGTCGCTGCATTCAGGCGTTTGTAATCCACACAGACACGCCACGATGTGGGCACTCGCGTCACGATCTCCTCTCCATCCTCTTTGGTGGTTGTCTGAATTCTCGACTTTTTCGAGACCACATGGATCGGGGCCACCCATTTAGAGTCGGAAATGGGATAAATAAAACCCGCGTTGCACCATTTCTCTATCTCCTTCTTCACTACCTCTCGTAAATTTGGATTCAAACGACATTGGAATTCACGAGAGGGTTTGGCTTCATTCTCCAAGTAGATATGGTGCGAACAAAGAGCGGGATTTATCCCGTGGAGATCAGAAATGCTACAGCTTATCGCCTTGCGGTTTTTCTCCAGGATCTCTAGCAAGCGAGATTCCTGCTCCTCGGTCAATCGTGAACTGATGATGACCGGAAATTTCTTATCCTGACCCGCAAGGAAGGTGTATTTCAGTGTTGTGGGTAAAGGCTTGAGCTCAGATATGGCGTGATCGTCTAGGAAATCTGGCTCAATCGAATCCGGTTCGGTGTTGGAAGTGGCTGGATCTTTTTCTGTAATTGCTGCCACCAAGTTATGCGGCTCTGGAGTCAGATCGTCAAAGGTCTCCATGCAATCGGCAAAAGCTGCGTCTGACTCGTCATCCTCATCTTCCTATTGTCCTAAAGAGGGAAGGACTGACAGGCCCAGCTGGGCCTCTAAGTCATTAAAGATGTAGGGCGATGCAGGTTCTGAGCTGTACTCGTCTCTTAGGACCTCGCAAATTGACTCATGCACGGCATCATGTCCGGAGGGGAGGGACTCATTGGTGCTAGTTGGGTTCTGTCTCCATGGCCCAACTGTGTCTACATGATCGCAGTCTGCTTCAGTTGAAGAGTACTCGATGCTGGATTCGGAATCCGGTCTCTGCCATCTGGTCTGCTTCATCTCAAGTTCCTCATCTCCGCCTGGAGTTTGGAACTGGATCTTCCCGATCTTATAATCAAACAAGGCCCCCGCTATTCTGAGGAAGGGCCTGCCTAAGATGATCTGGGAATCTCTCCAATTACGAGGGGTTTCCATATCTAGGATAGTGAAGTCCACCATGTATTCCTACCCCTCGACTTTGATCACAACATTCCTCAATTCTCCTTGGGACCTCTTGGTTGATTTATCTGCAAACTGCAAGAGGGCTCTAGATTTCCTAAGAGGTCTGAGATTAAGCCGCTCATAGAGGGATGTAGTCATTAAGTTAATTGAGGATCCGTTGTCTAGGAGAGTGCGTGCAAACGCGATGTCATCAACATGACTCACCACATAGTGTGCACCCATGTCTCTTCGTTTCCTTAGAAACGAGTTCTTTATTGCACAAGTCATGGCTACTGACAAAACATGTTTCTCAACACGTCTTTTGGTTTTTCTTCTAACCCTAGTAGGTGTGCATCTCACCTTAAGGTACTTCTGAAATGCAGGAG
Source organism: Ottelia alismoides (assembly GCA_037367405.1). Taxonomy (NCBI): domain Eukaryota; kingdom Viridiplantae; phylum Streptophyta; class Magnoliopsida; order Alismatales; family Hydrocharitaceae; genus Ottelia; species Ottelia alismoides. The sequence continues at coordinate 55,842 of JAZKJV010003609.1, read as the reverse complement.
TCATTTCCACGTACTTGTCAAAGGGGATTGTGACCTTGATGTGTTTGTTGCAGAACTCTGCCATCTTAGGGTCATCTTTTTGGATTTTTTTCATTTTCTTCTTTCCACTCTTGAGAGCTCGGGGGAAAGGGATTATTGACTCTAACTCATGTTCTGAAACTGAAATGTTTTCATTGAAGTACGGAACTGAGTTATGTACAAGACTCGGACTCTAAAACAGACTCGGACTCTGACTCTGACTAAAAGAAAAATGCTGTGGCGAAACTGGTGATGCGTTTTCCGTGACTTCTTAATGGTCCTCCTCAGTTGGAGGTGCGGGCTCTTCATCGGTTCCGTCGGACTCTCTGCTGGTGCGTGTTTGCTGCTTCGAGGACCCAGAAGTCCTTTTCTTCTGCTGCTAGTGATGGTGATGGTGGTGTTGCTCCTCTTCTTCCTCCAAGTTCTCCTCAGGCAGAGACTTGGCGGCTCCTTCCTTCGGTGCCCGTGCCCGATCAGGTATGGTCACGGTCCTTCCGCTCCTGAGGGACATATGATTCACATTATCATACGAAAGGATCTCATGTTCAGATAAAGAATTATCTGAATAGTATACCTAATCACGAGGTCAATTCTGGCCTTGGGTTAAGCTGTTCGGGTTGGCCTGAACCTATGCGGGAATCGGGGTCTTTGGCGCTATCTGTTGATCTTGGGTACGAGAGACACGATTCAGATCGGTTCTCATATCCAAATAATCATTCTGGATCTGTTGGACCCTATCAGACAGGGTCTGGATCGCCAAGGTGAGGGACTCCAATTCGGTGGGCTGGGCTTGCTGATGCTGACTTGCGGACGAGTTTCTGTACTGGCCCTGCTCGCCATGCCGATACTGCTGCTGCTGATGGGACGGTGCCGGGCCCAGCTGAAATGTGCGATGCTGCTGCTGGTGTTGCTAGGGCTGGTACCCTTGTTCGGGCCTGGACTGAACGAAGCGCGGTGCGGGGACGGAGCTGGTTTCCTGGTAAGCTGGGGAAGGTCGGTGAGGCTGACCATTCCCCATCCCTAACTGTCTGCTGCCGGGGTCATGGATGTACCACAACTCGTTGATCTCGAACACATGCGGAGGCTCCTCGTATCTGGTCTCCACTTGTGGGGGTGCATGCTGGTCTTGCTGGGTGTAAGTCTGATCCTCCACCCAACCACTCTGAGGCCCCAGTGCATGTTCCTGTACAAGATGGACTCGGTGTACAGATATAGGTGGTGCAGAAGGGGCATGTAGCTTCATTTTAGCTACCTTCTCAGTAAGTTCCTCCACTTGCTTCGGTAGACGTGAGAGAGACTCAAGGTCAGTGACCCTCTTGTGGATCTGCTTGACCATGGTTAGCTTGTCAGCAATCATCCCCATGCTGGGAATGAGGTCCTCTGTCAGATCCGCTACAGTCCTCCGAGTTGTCTTTTTGGATAGGATTGAGGGAGACAATTGACAGGCCCTGGTGGCCTGCGACCTGCCGGTTTCTGCCATCTGTTCTACTATCTTCCATATAGTATCCTCATTCTTATTCAGATAGCTTCCTCCACAGGCAGCACTGACTAACCCCTGCACCTCCGGGGTCATGCCACAGAACAAGGTCTGAACTAAGATCGCCTTAGAAATGCCATGGCAGAGACATTTCTGAATTAGGTCGTTAAACCTATCCCAGGCTTCATGAAATGGTTCAATGGGTCCCTGGGAAAAACTAGCGATCTTTGTTCTCATTTGATTAATTCTACTGAGGGGGTAGAACTTCTTCAGGAATAAGTCCTTGAACTGCATCCAGGTGGTACATATCACCCCTAAGTTCTTCAGCCAATGCGCTGCCTTATCTCCTAAGGCAAAAGGGGTGGCCTTCAGTCTAATGCCCAACCTTAGGATGACTAAGGTTTTTACAAACTAGCTCAAAGTCTTTGAGGAAGGCATAATGTTCTTCATTGGCGTTTCTGTTGAACTTCGGTAGCAGGTTGAGGAAGTGAGGCTTGAGCTTGAATGCTTCGAGGGGAACTGCTGGTGCCAACCAACTGTGTATCTCATTCTTCGCTGGGTTGTAGGCATCAACCATTGGTCGGTCGATTCCTCCTGCCGCAATGATTTGTCCCATTCTAGCTGTGAGGTCTGCATTTTGATGTTCGGCTGTGGTGAGGCGATTAAGAATTTGTCTCAACTGGTCCTCATCCGGTGGATGCTTAGGTGTCATCTTGTCCTTTAGTCCTAGGTATGAAACATGGTCTATGTCAGAGGACAAATCAAGAAAGGGATTCTTATTGAGGCGATTATCTTCCTCGGTAAGATCAGAGGAGAGGAAAGGGTTGGTTTGACAGTAACCACCCTGGGTGTGAGGGGAACATAACTCAAGAGGGTCATGAGTCCTAGATGGTCCAAGATGCGCTTGAGCCGGTGAAGAGGAGTTTCGTGGGGGGCTCAAAGAGAGATTGGTGAATAAAGAATCGATATCCCCCCATTTACTCATCTTGATTTGGCTAGAAGAATCAGGAGTCTTGAAGATAGGATTTGACTCCTACCTGAAGCAAACAATTCAATCCAAGACCCTGGGTTCACACTCAACACAGTAAAGGACCCAAAACCGAGTCCAATTAATCTTGTAAATTTTAAGTGTGACTTTTCAAGCAAGATAGCAAGGATTATGCGGCCTAGAGGGAAGTCGGCTCAGAGTTGGATGCGTCTTCCCTGTTTAATCTGTCGCCTAAGATACCGTCGGTCCTTGCTTTCTTCGCTCCTATCTCAAGTTGATGTATTCAAAGACCGGCCCCTATCTACCTGCAAGCAGGCGGAGGCTGACATGGCCGGAACTTCACCCTGGAGGGTTACTGGCAACTTGTCGCAAAGTACCGCAATTTCGCCCCTATCTACCTGAGACAGGCGGAGGCTACTTGGTACTAGTCAGTGAACCTTAAAAATTCAACTTGTGATGTTTGGTAGGATTAGTCGGAACATGATATGGAAGGCGGGGATTTGGGCTCTGCCTTAAGGTGTTCACACACACTCAAGTACCCTCACTTAGCCTGAAAACAAGGTCGAGGATTAGTCTCCCGCAAAGAGTTTTTCCAATTTTATTGATTTTTTGGGTCAATAATGTTAGCAGTCCCGATTTTAAGTTTAGTTCTCACTTTGTTAGTCCAACCACACAGCATGCCTTATCATCCAGTCCCAATTTCCGTTTAATTTAAGTTTGAAAAATAGAGGGGGAAATCGAGAAAAGCCGATGCACGAAATAAAATGATGATGCGGATGCTGAGTAGAGAAGACTTACAGTGATCCCTTCGCTTTTTATGTAGGATGCAAAACAGAATTGAGAACTTTTTACACTATATGCAAATGCAAGCGATAAAATCCGCTCCTAGACAAGCAGTTCTATTAGCGAGTGAAGCACAGAATGATTTGACTAGTTCTACGGTCTAGGTACGTCTTTTAAGTGTAATGTGTGGTCCTACAAGTTACGAGCACAAGCAAATCCTAGAGTGGCTCGAGGAGCCGCTAGTGCAAGCCTAATTTACCATTCAAACCACACAACACACGCGGACACGATTTCACTATCTTTACACATGCGAGAACCCAAATGGGAACTGCTGGAAATGATGCGAAAAAAAAATAAAGAAATAAAATACAAATTCTCTTAGATTACTCAAAAAATTAAAATGCAGAATCTTCGAAGCGTCTTCGACTCCTCGCGTTCCTCGCACAGAAATAAATTGAGGTCAGATAGAGAATGACACAAAAAAATAAAAAATAAAAGACAGAAAATATTCACAAGAAAACCAGGGGTCAGACTACCCGGGGAAAGAAAATCAAACACTCAGAAATAACTGCAAATTAACTTAAGCCGTGCCTTCCCGGTAATGGCGCCATTTTGATAATGCATCCCACTACCCTTGTTAATTCGAGCAAATTATTGTTCAAATTAATTAATATCGTTCATTGCAGTCGGATAATAAGAGCAGATCAAAATCCACTTTTAATGAAAGCAAGTTAATCAGATGTGGCAAATTTTTTTACTTGGTTGGAAGTCGGAAGAATTTTTTTGGTCTTTTTCGGTTTTCTATGCAAGTCACATGCAAAAATGAGCCAGTTTGTAGGTTAATTCAGATAAGTGTTCACATTAAGTCCAAAAATTACGAAACTTGGCCAGATGATGAAATGGATGAAACTAGACTACCCTAATGTTTTTGGAATTTTCTGACACTAAATTAAATTACTGGAAATTAAATATGAATGCAGGTGATTCTCACTAAATTAATTTTAATAAATATCAAATCACAAGATTTTTGGGAATAAAAATTATCCTAGATAAATCTAAAGATTAGGAATCTAGGAAAATTATCAAATCTTAATTTTGATGTGAAATGAACATATTAAAAATTAATTAATAAATCCACCAAATGAAATATTTAGGCCTCGGGATGCGTGCATTGAGATGAAATTTTTATGCAAGGTGAAATTAATTATCCTAGATCTAATGTGATTATTGGGTATTTTTGGAGTCACAGAAAAATTACTATTAATTAAGAGGTGAAATTGGGCAGAATATAACAAAATTGAACCAATTAATTAATAGAAAATTCTACTGATATTACAAAAATATGCCACGTATCGCATAATAAGGAGGACAATGTAAGCTACACCATGCAATTTTTAAAACTCAAAAATGACTTAACATGAATGCCTAAATATGCGTGTAAAGACATGGGTATAAATGTAATATAGGAATTAAAATTTCTGAAAATAAAATGTGCATACAGGGACTATTATGCAATTACCTATAATGCAGGGGGTGGATGCAATTTCTCCACGGGACACATGCTCCTCACGTGGGGTCGCCTGGCAGGGACTGAAATGTAATATTGGAAACCTTCAGGGGGCTCGATGCAATTTGCCCAGGCCCCACGTGCGGATCACTTGTGGGTCCTAGGCTCGGTGGACGTCGGAGGCTCGGAGTGAGGCTCGGGCGGCTCTGGAGGTCCGGATCTGGCTCGGGGAAGCTTCGGTTGGTCCGAGCCTAGCGATCGGGGAGGAGGCTCGGATCTGGCGATGTGGGTGAATCTGGACCGTGGAATCAAAGACGATCCAACGGTGGTGGATTGCGGACGCGTGGCGTGTCATGACCCGTTGGATCAAGATCGATCCAACGATCCTTGAAGCTTGATGAAGAGGGCGGCGTGGACGACAGAGCGCCTCTGGATCTAGGTGAATCCAATGGCCCTCGGTTGCTCTGGCTGATGGCGATGTGGCGTGATTAGGTCCGTAGGATCACGGATGATCCAACGGCTGCGGAATGAGGCGTCGTGGAGTGCTTCTGACCGTTCGATCAAGGCGATCGAACGGCTGTGGGTTGTCGTCCCCAACGACCCTCAGCCTCCTGCGGCAGAAGGGGCTGGGCTCCAACGAGGCTGGGTGATGAATGCCCATTCATCACTCTTTATTCTTTTATTTTAGCTAAAAACCTATGCAAAACACCATGTAGATATGTGTAAATAGCATAAATTGTCAACATGCATGCACTGTGTAAATTACAATAATTAGCATGTTTTTGTGCATAAATAAAAGAATAAAGAAATAAAAGAAAAAGAGGGAAATATTTAGAATAAATATTGAGCGACCTAATCCCAAGGGAGGGCTCAGTATGGGCCTGACCGCAAGAGAATCCAAGTAGAGGGAGATAGGGTCAATCATGTGTGTACATATACCTATGTATATAAATAAATTTATTTTCCTCAAAATAAAAATAAAATGTGTTTTTGTTAATTAATACATAAAAATAAAAAAAAATAAAAATCAGAAAAATAAAAATAAAAATACTAAAAATCAATTTCCACATTGTATATATACCATGTACATATGTATATACATCTATTTATTTACCTTATAAAAATTAATCATAAAAATAAAATAAAAATACCTTTTTATTCCAAATTTAATTTTATAAATAAGTAAAATATAAAATTGGAATAATCGTATAAAAATAAAAAAATTAAAAATAAAAATTAAAAATACATATATGTTTATAGCTATATATAATAATAATATAATGTAAATACATAATTTATATTTCAAAAAAATAAATAAAAATAACTAAAAATGAATTTGAAAATAAATAAACATTTTTCATGTTTTAACTTTTACGAAATAAAATCATTATCTATTTTATTTTGAATTTCCAAAATAAATTCCAATGGAGGCCTGTGATTGCCCCACGGGGGATTGTTGACCCCCGGTCAACTCTCCCCCGCGGACCTCTTTCACGCGGATCGGGCGTTCGACCCAATATCTCTTATTTTTTCCCGCTCGATCCAACCTCCGTTTATTTAAACCCCATGTGCTAATTAACCCCTGATGATCCGAGATCTTCGCCCGATCATTTGCCTAGGGGTCTGTGCTTCATCAAGCCGGACCCGATCCCATCTTCTCGGACCTGCACCACTATAAAGCATCACCTGCGCCACACATTCCCCGCCAGCTTTGCTACCCCCCTTCATCCCAGGACGTCCATCAACTCCCTTAGAGTGACAGCTATCCGAGCGTGGTGTCGAAGAGAGGAGGAGGTGCCTCCGGCCACTGTTCCGGCGACCTTCATCGCCGTGCGCCGCCGCGAGGTGCGCCAAGCCTCGGACCTCGACGTTCCTTGAGTTCAAGACCCCCCCAGAGCTTCCTTAGCTCATCCAAAGTCGACTCCCTCCATCAGGTAACCTCGATACCCTGTAGCTTAGGCTAATTTCGATTTTCGCCCAAATCACCCCTCCGCCGTCGCCGATCGATTTACATCGCTACACTCATCCATTCGCTCATCCGACTCGACCACCACACTCACGAGACTCCTCTCCACCTTCTGCACCTACGCACTCAACTTGGTTCGCCTCGGAACCAATAGTCGACCTCCCTCGCCATCGCATCGCCGGAGGTCTTCGCTCCGCCCCATTTCGATCACCCACTTCACCCCTAACCGGGTCGAGGCAATTTGCCCTCGACCCAGAATGCCTCCTATGCCATTTTGCAGGGCAATGCGACCCATCTGAGGGTCTGGACACTTGAGCACATGAGGTTAGCTCCACCTTCGTCGCTGGAGCTCCTCGGAGCTTCCCGGCCTCATCGGAGGTGCCCACCAGCTGCGGACCATCGAGGCGGAGCGTTTCCACATCCCAGAAGCGTCATCGGAGCTCTCCACCACATGCACTGAGCCGACGAACTTTGCCATCGGCTTTTTCTTGGAGAAGCTCCAGACACCGTCAGATCCGAACGGAGGCTCCAGTTTTGATCGCGACCGCCCGATCGCGAGAGACCTTCATCGCCCGATCCAGGAGAGCTTTGATCCGGACCGTCCATTAGCTGAAGAGGCATGCACGAGCCACCGCCCTCCGATCCTCCACGTAGCGCCTCTCCAGCCGTCGACCGTTAATAATAGGGGTAAATATCCCTTAGGCCCCTGTCTCTTTGTTTTTGTTATTTAGTCCTGTAAATATTTTATTACGTTGTTTTTAATTAGGTTAAATTGCATAGTGGACCTTCATGTTTATTCTATTTACAATCTAGTCCCTGTATATGTGGATCACGTGTGTTGACACCCAAGGATTTGGAATATTTGCATTATCTATCCTATATTTCCTGTGCGTTATTGCTTGGTATTTTATAAATAGGATTTACATATATGCCCCTCGATGCCTGATCCACGTGCGTTGCGCGTGACTTTGTGGACTTTTTGCACAAGGGCCCCTGAACTTTATGGTTTTATTATTATTTGGTCCCTGAAATTAGTTTTCTTTGCATCTAGGTCCCTGTGTACTGTGAGCCTTTGTTTTTATTAAATAAAATAGCAAATTAAATCCAAATTAGGTGAAATTTGGACATGTGGCTCCTGCCACTATGTAAAAATTTTCCTAAAATGTTGGGACATTTTTGAGGGTTTTTGATATTTAAAAAATTCAAAAACAGTGGTTTTTGTGACTGTCTAACTTGGAAAATCAAAGAAAATATTAAAACCTTTTTAAAAATTCTAAAAAATTAGAGTTAGTTAGTTTTAGTGTCTTTTAATTTCTATGCAATTTTTGTGCTTTTTGGATATATAAAAACCTAAAAAATTAAAAAACACTAAAAATCTTAAAAAATTCTAAAAAATTCTATAAAACTCTAAAAAATACAAACTCTTTTTCTTGAATCTTAGTTTTTGTTTATTTTTTTTCATAAAAATTACCTCCAGACTTTTATAGATCCATTTTATATTTTTAATGGATCTTTCAAGTCTGGCTGTACAGTAACACACTATTTTTGTCTTTCTTGATTTTTAGAAAAATGTATAAAAATTAGAAAAATCTGCAAAATTCACCAAAAACACTAAAAAAACCTAAAAAACATAAAAATATTTTTATTAGAATTTTCTGTGCATTTTTGAGTGTTTTTTATAATTGCTTAATTTGCTTGTTTTGCCTTTTTCTTCTTTTTTCTTCATTATTAAAAATCCAAAAAAAATATAAAAATAATTAAAATCTACCAAAAAAAATATTTTCTTCTTTTTTATTGACTTCGACTACTTCGTAGGCCGCAAAGCCAATTCGTGCTCCCTGAGACCGACCCTGGGTGCTATACCAGGTTAATAATTTAGCGAGGACCGCTCTCCTTATTTTCATTATTTTATCTTTTATTTGGTGGTCTGTTTTCATTTTCTTGTTGAGCTGATTACCTTGAGATCTGGGTCGCAATGACCCTTGATTGATTTATACCTTCGCCCGGGTCTCGGTCATCTCGCGGCTCATCAGAATGGCACTGTTGCCGGGGAGCACGGCTTAGTAGTTGTTTTTGTTTTCTTTTTGTTTGGTTTTATTTTTCGCGGTTTTTCGTGGCTTTTCTTTCGTCCGCGGCTTTTCGCAGCTTTTTGTTTTTCATTTGTTTCCATTTTATTTTATTTTGTTTTATCTTGTTTTTATTTGTTTTGTGTTTATTTTTATTTTCCTGCATATAGCTTACTTTATTTTATTTGTCCTGTTTATTTTTATCTTGGTTTGACATTTTGGTTCTTGTTTCTTACGAGGGCCCGAGGACCGAGGCGTCTTTTTCGGAAGCCGAAGCAACCGCGGGAGTCGGAGGCGGCTTCTTTCTCTACGAAGCCGCAGGAGAGCGCGAGGAGGAGGAGTCGAAGTTCGGGAGCCGTGGAATAGTCACAGAGTAACGTAGATTAGTTTAGTTTACTTTTCAGCACATTATTGTATTGTAATATTATAGGGACAGAGATTGGACACTTGGTAGACTATCGGGGTCTGTTTCGCCGAGCACCGATGTGCTCGGGGGACCTCACCGAGTTTTTCGCGGTTTCGACCGTTTATTTACCGCCTTCTTTATTTACGCAGTTTTCAGCCCTAGCTTAGAATTTTTACTGATTACGACGTAATAATTAGGGTCCACACACCTAATAATTTGCCTGTACCTATTATATCGTAATTAGACCAAAATAAAAATTAATAAAAAAGACTACTTGGTCACTTGAGGGGTTCCGAGCCGCTAGAGGTCGTATATAGCGCTGGCAGGACCCGTTGTGGCGGGCATCGATCGGCATCCGAGACCGGACACTGACCCCTCCTGTTGACCATTTAGCCATCTGTTCTTTCGAGTAGAACTGCTTTTCTTAGGGCTTGTTTTCCGCTTGCATCATATAGGTAGTTTATATTCAGTCTTTTATTTATGCGCAGATCACTCTACATGTAGACTGCTGGAGTCAGGTACGCATCTCTTACTCTGCATGCATCATTGATTCCCGTGTATCGGCTTTTTCGTCTTCTCCCCCTGATTTTTGGACTTAAAATAATCAGGAGAACCGAAAAATTCGTTAGGCGTTGTTTGATTTGAAAAATATCTAAAAAACAAAAACCATAAAATTTGGACTGCTAAACAAACTTGACCTTAAAAGACACTTCACCTTAAAATTTTGTCTTGGGGAGAGCAACCCCCTCATTGTCTGGTTTGTATGCGCGAGAGAGTGACCCGCACGCTAGGCTAGAGCCACATCTGAACCCTCTTCAGACTACTGCTTTTGGGCTAGTCGTTCTCCAGTGAGGATCGCTCCGGTCTCCAGTAAAGCGGGCCGCGATATCCTTAACAGAGCGAGCCGATCGGGTATCCGGTAAACGGTTCGCGGCTTGTACTGGCTGGGAAAGATCTAGTTCGGGATCGGGACGGTCTCCTGGGGGAGTCAGATTCCCAACAGGTCACGTAACCACTCTGCTATCATGACATGATCACCTAATAAAATTGACAAGATAATTGACCGAACTCTTACGGTCTTCAGCTCGTGTTGAGTAGGTGAACTCAGGGTTTTGTTTGCTCATCTTATTTGTCTTCCAGATCCCATCTGCCCGACTCACCAGATCAAGATGATTGGCAGGAGGTCCCTTAGGCAGCCTCTGGCTGCACCGCTTTTCAGCACTCCAGCCCATTCGTCTAGGTTGGTTCGTGAGAGCCGAGACCTGCTCTCCAAACCTGAGTTTGATTCCACCCTGTTCCCCCTTGACCACCCTTCTTTCATACCTGAGATGCTAGTGCCAGATGAGAGACAACAGTTAGATTTATCGGCACCTGAGTTTGGGTCTTTTGCCTTTGCAGAGACCATGGCAGACAACAACGATGACCGCAACGGAGGTCCCCGACCAGAGCAGACATATGTCCTGGACCAGGGTGCGATCAACACCACCCTGATCACCTCCCTTGAGATGATGCAACGACAACTTAGGGATCAGGGTGCATTTATGATTGAGATGAGGAGAGAGATGGAGTAGATGAGAGCCGACCGCGACCAGCGTGGGCCTGGAGACGGATCACGGAGACCCGACGAGCTGGCAACAGCAGCAGCCGCCGCAGCAGCTGCAGCACCATATCAGCTGAGACCGATGCGGGAGTTGCACAACCTCAGATCGACACTGATGCACCGGTGGGTAGTTCTTCCAACCATCGTAGATGACTTTAAGTTCCCCCCGGACACACTTCAGCTCCTACCCCGTTTCCATGGGCTCACCACTGAGGAGCCCCATCTACATCTCCAAGAGTTTCTGACGATCTGCAGCACTGTCCATGATCGACAGGTGGACGAGGACACCATCCGGATGATCGCCTTCCCCTTTTCACTAGCAGATAGAGCAACCACATGGCTGAAGAATTTGGGGAAGTTTGTGTACACCTGGGAGCAGCTCCGCACCGAGTACTTGAACAAGTACTATCCACTCGGACGGACGAACACAGCGAGGGCCTTGATTAGCAACTTCTCCATGCTCCCCAACGAGCAGTTCCATGAGGCATGGGAGAGGTTCATAGAGCTGACTGACAGATGCCCGCACCACGATATCACGAAGCCGAACCTAGTTCAGAGATTCTTTTGCGGGTTGACACCAGAGCTGCAGGGCCTAGTGAATGCTTCATGTGGCGGTTCCTACTTCGCCAAGGATGAGGATCAGGTCTAGGCCATCTATGAGGAGATGGCCGAGAACTATATAGTGATGTCCCAGACCAGTCTTTACACTCAGGGACACCCACATCCCCAGTCTGTGCAGTTTCAGAGGATAGCACGAGTCGACGCCGGTCCTTCTACTTCGTCCGCGGCAGCCGTACAGTCTGAGTCTACAGGTGTAGACATGGGGATTATCAGCGAGAAGCTGGATCGGATCGAGTTGATCGAAAAGAAGCAGTGCCAGGGTATCACACAGATGAATCAGATGGCACAGGCACTGAGTGACCTAAATACACAAATCATGTGTCTCCAGGAGGCACAAACGACTTCTCAGCCCCGTCTTCAGGCACGAGGAGATCCGAGCAGTAGTGACAGCTTGTCCCAGCACTCCAGTCAGCCTAGACAGGTTCACCTTGTACAGGCAGAGCCGTACCCGCATCCACATCCATACTACCAGTCACAACCATCCCCAGACACTCAGATGGTGGTTTACCATCCAGATCAGCCCCTGGCAGTACTCCCGCCACCCCCTACGAGCCGGAGCCGTTGATGGATGTCAAGGGATTCGGTACGACCGACCCCAGCCTGGTATCCGACGAGACCATCCCAGATTCCGCTGGTCAGCCGGAGGTGCCAGTTCCCAGCAGCAGCCTCCAGTTCAGGGTGGCCAGTACAACCATGAGTGAGAGCACCAGCAGCCCCAGCCCCCAGTACACCAGCAGCAGTAGCAGTCATCCCAGCCACAACACCAGCAGTATGGTCCTCGTCCCTATCAACAGGGACAGTCTTGGAGGTGAGAGCAGCCTCAACAGTATCATCCCCAGCGGTACCCCTCTCACCCGCACTAGCCACAGCAACAACCTCACTACCAGCGAGGCCACCCGTCAGGTTCTCATGGGCCGACCTATGAGAACCATGCCTTGGATGATCTAGCCCGTCTCATGACTGAGCAGCATGCTACCTTCAGACGGGAGATGGATGAGTTTCTCCAGGAGATGCGGGAGATCGTGAGAGGGAAGGCCGCCAAGGCCGCCATCCCTACCCAGATTGAGCCGAACCCGAACAATCTGAAGAGGAAATCTGAGCAGGTAGATTTCACAGAGCTTGCCACTCCTAGTGATTCATTTGGTGATATGTCTGCATATCTGTTTGATACTAATTTTTGTTACACTTAGGAGCGGTAGGATGCCAGCAGGCGACGCCTCGTCTGAGCGACGTCCCATGCCACTTCCAGAGCGCCGGACAAGGAGGATCGCGGTACTGATGCCGCGAGAGATGATGACGGTGGTGTTGACGCCACCAGGGATGTTGATCCAGCCGACGGTATTGAGACCGTCGCTTCACCAGTTGGAGGAGGTGGTACTGACGCCACCACAGTTGCCGATCTAGAGCGCGGTAGTGATGCCGTGAGTCGACATGCCGAGGGTGGTACTGAGGCCACCATTCCCAGTTCTGCTAGTCCTGTAGTCTTTCCATCTGTACATGTATCTCAAGACTTTTCTGGAAATAAAGGAAAGGGTTTATTTTATTCTGATCCATCTGTGGTGAGTGATGATGTATGTGTGGATTCTGCCGTACTTGAGCAACCGAGACCCTCTCCTAGTACTTCATCTGAGAAGGACCCTGTGATCCTCTTTCCACGAGCAGTTCACATGGGAAAGGGGAAGAAAATAGAAAATAAAAAAAAGAACCATCAAATAGAGTTCAGCCGGCAGATGATAGATAGATTTCATATTCAGCTGACTCTTCAGGAGGCCTTGGAGCACATCCCTCTACTCCAGAGATCACTCAGAGACAGGACCACAGTTAGGAGGAAGAGGAGGAACCATCAGTCTGAGATCCATGTGCTCACTCGTGCCATGTGTTTCGCGATTCAGAATCGTCTGCCGGCCAAGAGGCCAGATTCAGGAGCCCCGTATGTCAGATGCCAAATCCATGAGCAGAGGTTCGATTGCACTCTATTAGACAGCGGTTCTTCGATCAACCTACTTCCGGCATCCCTTCTCGACCGCTTCGAGTTGGGCACTCTACGATAGAGCAGGACGGTCCTTCAGTTTGCTGATCGATCTGTCAAGAGGCTGAAGGGGTTGCTGAAGGATGTTGTCGTCACGATTCAGGGCCTGAAATTCCCCGTGGACTTCGTAGTGTTCAACATGGAGATCCCTGAGTCTGTGACCGATACCCCCATCATTTTAGGACGCCCGTTCTTGGCCACAGCCAAGGCGGTGACCGACCATGATAGCAGGAAGGTATACTTTTGCGTCGAGGGCGAGAGTGTACAAATAGAGACGGTCGAGGACATCAGAGCCAGAGATTCAGCTTGCTCAGAGCCGACTTCCGATTTAGAGTAGATGACAGAGTCAGGGCGAGACATCCACCAGGACTGTGATTTTGTGATCACAGATGACGAGGCAGTTTGGGCAGATCCAGTCGTATAGGCCATCCTCTCACCTTCAGAGTTCGCTGATGCAGAGACGCCAACAGAGGAGAGCTTGGAGAGTACATTCCTGGTCCAAGATACCTTTTAGGCAGCAGAGCCGGTTCTCGACTGCGAGACAGATTTCTGTGAGTATGCTATAGATCCCTCGGAGTCAGATGTTGATTGGGCAGAGTTTGATGATTTTATACCATGTCTGACTTCCACTGAGCCTGCAGCTAGAGAGGAGGTTGATGCCATGCATAGCAGAGACAGTCCAGCAGAGCAGCCTTCTCCATATACTGATTGTGAGCGAGAGTTTCCGTTCTCCCATGCAGATCTGGCAGCATTCACTCAGACCTTTCAGAGGCCAGATCCGCCAGCACCTACTTATCCAGAGCTGAAGCCACTTCCTGCATCGCTGAAGTATAGGTTCCTTGCGGGAGAGCATGAGATGTTCCCAGTCATTATCTCCGCCGATTTGACAGGAGAGTAGGAATCCCGTCTGATGGGAGTTCTTGAAAATAACCGCAATGCGATAGGATGGAGTGTAGCCGATCTCCAGGGGATAAGTCCATTCCTATGCTCCTACCATATCTATCTCGAGGAGGACGTGAAGCCGTCGCGTGAGTTCCAGCAGCACCTAAACCCGAACCTTCGAGATGTTGTCATGGAGGAGATCTCGAAATGGTGGAGCGCCGATTTTATCTACCCCATCTCCGACATCAAGCGTGTCACTCCATTGCATGTGGTGCCCAAGAAGAAGGGCATCACTACAATTGTCAGCGAGTCTAGAGAGGAGATCGCTACCCGGGTACCCATTTCTTGGCGGGTCTGCGTAGATTACAGATGACTCAACCAGGCCACCAAGAAGGATCATTTCCCCCTGCCTTTTATTGATCAGATCATTGAGAGACTGGCAGGGAAGAGCCATTACTGCTTCTTGGATGGGTACTCCGGCTACAATCAGGTGGCCATCGCGCCCGAGGACCAGGACAAGACCACCTTCACCTGTCCCTTCGGGACATATGCTTTCAGACGCATGCCATTTGGGTTATGCAACGCCCCTGCGACTTTTCAGAGATGCATGTTGTCTATCTTTTCGGACATGGTGGGGGAGTGCTTGGAGGTCTTCATGGATGATTTCTCGGTCTACGGCGACGGATTCGACTCCTGTCTTGACTGCCTAGACCGAGTCCTTCAGCAATGCATTGAGGTTCACCTTGTGTTGTCTTGGGAGAAGAGTCACTTCATGGTGACTCAAGGGACGGTGCTTTTGGCCATATCATCTCCAACAGGGGCATGGAGGTTGATCCGGCCAAGGTAGATGTCATTAGAAAACTCACGCCACCGTCCAACTTGTGGCAGTTACGGTATTTTCTGGGGCACGTCGGTTTCTACCGACGCTTCATTCATGATTTCAGTAGGATTGCCCGACCGTTGACTGATCTACTGACAAAAGACACCGAGTTCCTTGTCGATGACAAGTGTCTATCGTCGTTTGAGACTCTCAATAGATGTGTTGTAGAGGCTCCTGTTCTCCAGCCGCCTGATTGGTCTCTCCCATTCGAGATCATGACGAATGCCTCTGATTTTGCCGTAGGGGCCATGCTGGGACAGAGGAGGGATGGAGTCCCATTTGCCATTCACTACGCTAGCCATACATTGGATGCCGCACAATGGAACTACACAGTCATTGAGAAGGAGATGCTAGCCGTAGTTTTTGCCCTAGATAAGTTCAGATTTTACATCATTGGATCTAGAGTGACCATTTACACTGACCATACCGCCATCAGGTACCTCATGGAAAAGAAGGATGCCAAAGCCAGATTTACTAGATGGATCCTTCTACTCCAGGAGTTTGACATAGAGATTAAGGATAAGCATGGAGTCAAGAATGTGGTGGTGGATCATCTCTCCCGATTAGAGCATCTTGAGGATTCTGAGTAGACTGAGCCTATTTGTGAGACCTTCCCAGATGAGGCGATCCTTGCTATCGCCTCTCTCTCGTGGTACGCCGATACTGTGAACTTTCTTGTTGCTAAGAAAGTTCCACAAGATTGTCCTAGGCAGAAACGTGAGACCTTCCTTGCGAAGGTCAAGTTTAACCATTGGGAGGATCCCGTCCTTTATCATGAGGAAGGGGATAGTATCTGGTGTCGGTGCATTCCTCAGGAGGAGCATCACAACGTCCTCACTTACTGCCACCAGCTTGAGGTAGGAGGACATCACTCTGGGAGGAGGACGACACAGAAAGTGCTCCAATCCGGCCTATGGTGGCCTAACCTCTTCAAGGACTCTGATGAGTTCGTGAAGAGGTGTACTGACTGTCAGAGGATGGGCACTTGTGGACAGCGTGATATGATGCCGATGCAGCCCATTCACTTCTGTGAGGTTTTTGACGCATGGGGCATCGATTTCATGGGTCCATTCCCTAGGAGTCAGGGATTCGAGTACATTGTGTTGGCCATGGATTATGTTAGTCGTTGGGTTGAGTCCATCCCCGCCCAAACCGCAGATGCTAGGACTGTTTGCAGATTTTTGAGGAAGCATATCATTTCAAGATTCAGGGTACCTCGAGTGTTGATATCTGATGGGGGGTCTCATTTCATCAAAGATAAGGTAAAGTCCCTTGCTAACGAGTTCAGCATAGACCATCGAGTTGCCACTCCATACCACCCTCAGACGAATGGTCTTGCTGAAGTGTCAAACAGGGAGATCAAGACTATATTGCAGAAAGTCATCCGCCCTGACCGAAAGGATTGGTCACAGCTTTTGGACTCGGTCTTGTGGGCATATAGGACATCTTTCAAGACGCCTTTGGGTACATCTCCCTTTCGCCTCGTTTATGGCAAGCCGTGCCATTTACCTGTTGAGCTGAGACATAGGTTACTTTGGGCTGTCACTGATATACTTTTGGATCCAGAGAGTGTAGGAGATCAGAGGAGGGCAGAGTTAGCAGCCTTGGAGGAGCTTCGTGATACCACCTTTTCAAACAGCCTACCTTATAAGGAGAGAGTGAAGGAGTGGCATGATTCTCATATCAGCCACAATCATTTTGAGGTAGGACAGAGAGTATGGCTATTTGATGCTAGGCTTCGTCTATTTCCAGGGAAGCTACAGAGCAAATGGAAGGGATCGTATTTCGTGAGAAAGGTACACGACAATGGGAGTATCGACATATCTGAGTTGGCTTCTGAGAGTACCTTTCGTGTTAACGGCCAGCGGCTCAAGCCATATCTAGATCATGAGCCACAGGTCGTTGATGTTGCCCCGATTCACTTTGCGTGAGATGTGGTCTCTTGACTCACATCTATTGCATCTCACGCCTGATTATCACTATTCTTCCGACTTGTATAGATCCAGTTGTCCATATCACACATTCTTCAGTCTAACACCCCATTTATATCTTCGACGTTGCTATACTTAGGGTGCACTTTACCCTAAGTATAGGGGGGTGTGAGACTATTGAGTTTCTTTTGATTCATTTCTACCTCTGTTTTGCTGCCTATACTTATGGATATTTTACCCTAAGTATGGGGGGATAGACCCTGTACATTCTCACTCGGCTTTCCATTTGTGTACAACCTGCTATACTTAGGATGACTTGATCCTAAGTATAGGTGGAAAGCCCGGGATCCTCTTGTATTTCTATTCTTTCATTCATCTTTGTAAATAGCCTTCCTTTTCACTTCCCTATACTAAGCACGAGTTATATCTTCTTCATCGCTCTTGACTCTGAGGACATCGTTCGAGCTAAGTATAGGGGGTGTGTATATATTTCATATATACTTTAGCCATAACTCGTACTTTGTGTAAAGTGTGTTAATAAATAAAAATGGCTAAAACCCAAAAATCCATAAAAAATAAAAAACATTTCCTTGTAAATAACATTGTTTTTTTGCACATACATAGCTAGTGTACAAATTATTTTTGTAAAAATGTTTGTAAAATCTTTTGTGTAAATAGTGTGTAAATATTTTCATATCAAAATTATTTATATAGTACAAAATTTTTCTAAAATATTTTGAAAATCAAAAAATTGCAAAATCCTTGTGTAAAGTTGTGTACATATTTTGCAAAACTTGCATTCATGCATACATCCATGGTTTCATAACAATTTTCAAAAATTTTGCACATGTGTAAATAGTTTGTAAATAGCATCTTTGTAAATATTTGTATAGATTTTCCTGGATTATAGTTGACATTTAAACTAGCCTGGAATTAAATTGGAAAATGGAGCTTGATTAAGATCTTAATCCACCTAATTATAAGAGGAACCTTATAGGGCTTAGGGTTGAGACTTTTCAGGTCCATGGTGACTTAATTCTTTGAGTCCACAAGGCTATGATCATATGTCATCTCAATGAGCCTAAGTAGAGCACTTAACAACACACACATGACTCATATAGACAATGGTTTGACTTGGACCCACACTTTACACCGAGCTCTCTACGGATGAGGTGGTGAGGAGGCAGTCTTCCTTGACTTGGAGTAGCATATGAGGGTAGTACTTCTAGGCGGAACCTCTCTTCTTCTTATAGTGAAGGAAGTGCATCTCAACTTGGTCTGGTTGCCATGAGGTCTAATGACAGGAGTTGTGGGTTGCAATAATGTTTCAAAAGAGGGATAGTCTACTGGCTCAAGAGGAAAAACTCCTTATGTATATATGCTGCACCTTGTAAATATATTGTACAGATGCACATCAAAAAAAATGCAAAAAGAAAATAACTCCAAAAAAGTGGTGGGTCTGATAGAAAATGATAATCCCACCGGAGTGTATATAGTGCAATAAGCAAAGCTTGAGACTCATGTTCCATCTTATGTAGCTTGTAGCATGGAGACTTAGCTACACTGGTTGAGCTCCCAAGGATACATGGCTACACTGGCCATGGTCAATTCTCTTCTTCCCCCTCTTCTTGAGCCGATTGAACTTGAACTTAGAATGGAATACCCCGCTCCTCGAGGAAAGAGTGGCCAGATTAGGGTCATAGAGTTACCTTGTTGGGGAGGGTTGTCATTTTGCTACTTCTGAGGTGGAGAGCTATACCTCACTTACACTGTACAAGGAAAGATTCATGGTCTTCAGGGTTTGTGTATGTAGACTTGTTCTGATCTGGATTATTGAGGAGTCTTGACTATAGATTAGTGGATCTTAGAGGCTGTTAAGTTTTAAACCTAAGTCCAAATAAGGTTCCAACACATTAATAATCCAAAGATCTGACCGAGCTCCATATTTCAATTTAATGAAGGCAAGTTTAATACTCAGCATTGATCCTTGCATTTCCTCTCCTTTTCTTTTTCTTTTTCTTTTTCACTTCTTTTTCAAATAAGTGTTTGCTAAGGGACTAGCAAAGTTAAGTATAGGGGGGTGATGAATACCCATTCAACACTCTTTATTCTTTTATTTTAGCTAAAAACTTATGCAAAACACCATGTAGATCTGTGTAAATAACATAAATTGTCAACATGCATGCACTGTGTAAATTACAATAATTAGCATGTTTTTGTGCATAAATAAAAGAATAAAGAAATAAAAGAAAAAGAGGAAAATATTTAGAATAAATATTGAGCGACCTAATTCCAAGTGAGGGCTCAGTATGGGCCTGACCGCAAAAGAATCCAAGTAGAGGGAGATAGGGTCAATCATGTGTATACATATACCTATGTATATAAATAAATTTATTTTCCTCAAAATAAAAATAAAATGTGTTTTTGTTAATTGATACATAAAAATAAAAATAAAATAAAAATCAGAAAAATAAAAATAAAAATAAAATACTAAAAATCAATTTCCATATTGTATATATACCATGTACATATGTATATATATCTATTTATTTAACTTATAAAAATTAATCATAAAAATAAAATAAAATACCTTTTTATTCCAAATTTAATTTTATAAATAAATAAAATATAAAATTGGAATAATTATACAAAAATAAAAAAAATAAAAATAAAAATTAAAAATACATATATGTATATACTTATATATAATAATAATACAATATAAATACATAATTTATATTTCAAAAAAAATAAATAAAAATAACTAAAAAATAATTTGAAAATAAATAAACATTTTTCATGTTTTAACTTTTTTGAAATAAAATCAATGTCTATTTTATTTTGAATTTCTAAAATAAATTCCAATGGAGGCCTGTAATTAGTCCACAGGGGATTGTTGACCCCCGGTCAACTCTCCCCCGCAGACCTCTTTCACGCGGATCGGGCGTTCGACCCAATATCTCTTATTTTTTCATGCTCGATCCAACCTCCGTTTATTTAAACCCCATGTGCTAATTAACCCCTGATGATCCGAGATCTTCGCCCGATCATTTGCCTAGGGGTCTGTGCTTCATCAAGCCGGACCCGATCCCATCTTCTCGGACCTGCACCACTATAAAGCATCACCTACGCCGCACATTCCCTGCCATCTTTGGCTACACCCCTTCATCCCAGGACCTCCATCAACTCCCTTAGAGTGACAGCTATTCGAGCGTGGTGTCGAAGAGAGGAGGAGGTGCCTCCAGCCACTGATCCGCCGTGCGCCGCCGTGAGGTGCGCCAAGCCTCGGACCTCGACGTTCCTTGAGGCCAAGACCCCCCAGAGCTTCCTTAGCTCATCCCCAGTCGACTCCCTCCATCAGGTAACCTCGATACCCTGTAGCTTAGGCTAATTTCGATTTTCGCCCAAATCACCCCTCCGCCGTCGCCGATCGATTTCCATCGCTACACTCATCCATTCGCTCATCCGACTCGACCACCACACTCACGAGACTCCTCTCCACCTTCTACACCCACACACTCAACTTGGTTCGCCCCGGAACCAAGAGTTGACCTCCCTCGCCGTCGCATCGCTGGAGGTCTTCGCTCCGCCCCATTCCGATCACCCACTTCACCCCTAACCAGGTCGAGGCAATTTGCCCTCGACCCAGGAAGCCTCCTATGCCATTTTGCAGGGCAATGCGACCCATCTGAGGGTCTGGCCGCTGGAGCACATGAGGTTATCTCCACCTTTGTCGCCAGAGCTCCTCGGAGCTTCCTGGCCTCATCGGAGGAGCCCACCAGCTGCGGACCATCGAGGCGGAGCATTTCCACATCCCAGCAGCGTCATCGGAGCTCTCCACCGCGTGCACAGAGCCGGCAAACTTCGCCGACGGCTTGTTCTTGGAGAAGCTCCACACACCGTCAGATCCGAACCGAGGCTCCAGTTTTGATCGCGACCGCCCGATCGCGAGAGACCTTTACCACCCGATCCAGGAGAGCTTTGATCCGGACCGTCCATCAGCTGAAGAGGCGTGCGCGAGCCACAACCCTCCGATCCTCCATGTGGCGCCTCTCCAGCCGTCAACCGTCAATAATAGGGGTAAATATCCCTTAGGCCATGTCTCTTTCTTTTTGCTATTTAGTCCTGTAAATATTTTATTCCGTTATTTTTAATTAGGTTAAATTGCATAGTGGACCTTCATGTTTATTCTATTTGCAATCTAGTCCCTATATATGTGGATCACGTGCGTCGACATGTGAGGATTTGGAATATTTGCATTATCTATCCTGTATTTCATGTGCATTATTGCTTGGTATTTTATAAATAGGATTTACATATATGCCCCTCTGTGCCTGATCCACGTGCGTTGCGCGTGACTTTGTGGACTTTTTGCATAAGGGCCCCTGGAATTTCTGGTTTTGTTATTATTTGGTTCCTGAAATTAGTTTTCTTTGCATCTAGGTCCCTATGTACTGTGAGCCTTTGTTTTTATTAAATAAAATAGCAAATTAAATCCAAATTAGGTGAAATTCGGATACGTAGCTCCTGCCACTGTGTCAAAATTTTCCTAAAAATTTGGGTCATTTTTGAGGCTTTTGATATTTTAAAAAATTCAAAAACAGTGGTTTTTGTGACTGTCTGACTTGGAAAATCAAAGGAAAATATTAGAACCTTTTTAAAAATTCTAAAAAAATAGAGTTAATAAATTTTACTGTCTTTTAATTTCTATGCAATTTTTGTGCTTTTTGGATATATATAAACCTTAAAAATTAATAAAACACTAAAATTTTTATAAATTTTAAAAAATTCTATAAAACTCTAAAAAATACAAACTCTTTTTCTGAATCTTAGTTTTTGTTTATATTTTTCATAAAAATTACCTCAGACTTTTATAGATGCATTTTATATTTTTAGTGGATCTTTCAAGTCTGGCTGTACAATAGCACACTGTTTTTGCCTTTCTTGATTTTTAGAAAATCGTATAAAAATTAGAAAAATCTAAAAAATTCATCAAAAATACTAAAAAACCTAAAAAACATAAAAATAGTTTTATTAGAATTTTCTGTGCATTTTGGAGTGTTTTTAATAATTGCTTAAGTTGCTTGTTTTGCCTTTTTCTTCTTTTTCTTCATTATTAAAAATCCAAAAAAATATAAAAATAATTAATATCCACCAAAAAAACATTTTCTTCTTTTTTATTGACTTTGACTACTTTGTAGGCCGCTAGGCCAATTCGTGCTCCCTGAGACCGACCGTGGGTGCTATACCAGGTTAATAATTTAGCGAGGACCGCTCTCCTTGTTTTCATTTTTTATCTTTTATTTGGTGGTCTATTTTCATTTTATTGTTGAGCTGATTCCCTTGAGATTCGGGTCGCAACGACCCTTGATTGATTTATACCTTTGCCCAGGTCTCGGTCATCTCGTGGCTCATCACTGGGCTAGCTCCGCCTCGTCCTCCCGTCGTCGGCAAGAGGTGTGGGAGGATCTGGAGTAGCTAGGAAGAAGCGTGGAGGGTTGGAGAAGCTTCCGGTGGTCTCTGGGGTGGAGGAGATGCTCTGGCTGATGGCGACGGAGAAGCTCGAGTGCAGCTCTGACGAGACTCCAACGAATCAAGGGGATAACACCTGCAAGGGTTAGCGATATAGCCGAAGCATGCGTGGTATCCGTGGAGTGATGCAGAGTGTGATGCGAGGCCGGTGGAGCGATGAAGGTGTCCGGTGATCGAACTTCGCCAAGGTGGCGGTGAAGAATGGGATGTATCGTCGGCGTGAATAGAGTGTAGCACGAAGATGCCTACTCCGAGGAGGAGCTCGAAGGATGGTCGGAAGGTGGGAAGATACGAGGAGGAGTCAAATAAATAAGGGAAAAGTAAAGAGGAGATAGAAGAAGATCGGAGAGGCGATGGAGGATGCTACCTGGGGAATGGAGCTCGGATCTGGGCTCCTGGTCGTCGCTCGAAGGTCGGTAGAGGGCCTGAGCTCACGCAACTCGTCGGAGGAGTTGCAACACAACGTGGCGACGTCGTAGATCTCGCCGGAGGTGAAGGCATGTCTTTGCTCGGATGTACACTCAATTACTGTCACCAATAGGTCGCTCTGAGCTCGAGGACACCTCTCGTAATGGCGGATAGGGGTAGAGGTGACCGGAGCTGGCTGATTTATAGGATGAGGGTGATGGCAAGGATAACTGAGAGGTGGTATTAGTGGAGGTCGTGGAGCGACTCTGAGGGTTTTCATGGAGATCGAGGGAGTTGGAGAGGATGAGGGGTGAGTGGGCTCCATCGTGGTGGCGTCAGTGGTCAGAGAAGGTGGTCGGGGTGGAGCTGAAAATAGAAAGGGGGCAGCCCCTTGCGCACGGTGGCGAACATGGGCGCGGGACGTGCGGAGGTTGATGAAGACGTCTCGACCATTGGATCTCTCGATCCAATGTCCCAGATGGAGCGCGGGGCAAGGGCTGAGATTTGATCAAGGTCGCGACATCGGAGGGCTCGCACCGCACCATGTGACGTATTGAGGATGCAACGCCGACGGGCGGCTGAGATGGATTCCTGGAACTGATCGAATGGTAGAGGGATGCTGGGTGTTTGAGCCTTTGGATCTGGGTGCATCGGAGGGTTGAGGTGATGCCATATGGTGGGGATCTGATGAGGCACGAGCGGGCGGCTGGGATGGACTCCTGGGACTGATCCAACGGTGTGGAATAAAGGCGGACATGGTAATCACTGGGCCGTTGGATGTATATGAAGATCCAACAGTCCAGGACGCGGGCGGATTGGTCAAAGGGAGCGGGCCGCGTGGCGCAATTAGAGGGCCCTACGTGGCCAACTGTGAGTGGCTGAAGAGAAAAATAAAAATATAGAGGGAAGGAGGCCGAATTTGGAAAAACTCAAAACATGAAAGTTGTAGATCTCGATGAGATCTACAAGTTTCAGGTTGACCAAAAACGGAGATGAGGTCAAATGTGATACAAAAATACAAGAATACAAATATATATATATATATATATATATAGCATACAAAGAGGCCCAAAAACCCAACTTTTGCCTACAAGCTCCGAATTGAATGAAATTAGTCTCATTTTAAAGGCAGGGTGTGTATTATTATGAAGGTGAGTAGACCTAATTCGGAGTTGGTAGGAGAGAGATATGTGTATTCTAAGGTCCAGGAGTCTAGGGCTTTATTGGGTATTTTACAACAGAGGGGCTTTGGTCTTCTTCCATATATTATTAACTAATAGTGTACACACTATAGGGAAGGTGTTATTTAATATAAGAGAACAGGTGGATATTTTATAGGTGGATTTTATACAAGGATTGGCTTCTTATTTAATGCAAATATTAATGCTAAAATGCAGATATTATGCTTGCATGCATGAATGCTAATTATGCAAGATAAGGGGAAATATACTGCTATTTACTCGGGAACAAAGCTCTATTTTCAAATTTTAGAGTGATGAATCACAGATTCATCAATAAGCTCGTATGCACTCATCGGAAGTCAAATCCACCAAAGTAGCATGTCAATCTCAGCATCCTCAAAAGGAGCCCGACTTACTCCAATAATCAATAGAAGTCGTAAAACCTCGATGCGGGCTCTTCCGACAAGCACATCAGGGGACGAGGATGGTGAGCGAGGTGAAGGTGGGCACAAGAAAAATTGTGATCTAGGAGGTCTCCTCGAACCATACTAGATATGGCTGACATGGGCAAGGAGAAAAGCCACAAAATCCGGCCATGAAGGTGAAGCGCAAGACTCAATAACATGACTCGAATGCAGATGAAGAAATATATATGGATAAGGAAGATAGAAGGAGGCAATGATGAAAGTACGTACACAGATGGGATCGAAAACTCAAAGATGGATGAAAATACAGATGGACTCAAAGTCATAATCAATACACAAGGCAAACCCCTAGTTCACCTACTCAATACATTGAAGACCGAAATGTGGTTTTTTTATCTTGTCGATTTTAGAGTTAGGTGATCAAAAAGTTGTACACACCGAAGATAGGCTTGGGATTTGAGCACTAATCCTTAACGTGTACATAGGAATAAAATGCACAAACAAGGAGGGGGTTGTTCTCTTCAAATCAATGAATCCATTACATTTTATTTCGAGGTCAAATAGAGATAGCAGTCCCAATTTTAGTTAGGTTATCACTTTTTTTGATTATTTTTCAATGCATGTCCTAACAATTTTCCCATTTTATTTAACATCCTAGGTAGTCAAAATTAGAGGGCAAAGATCGAAAAAGCCATGCAAGTCGGAAATCGATGATGCATGCAAAGTCAGAAGACTTACAGTGCTTCCTAGCTCTCTCCATGCGGGATGCATAACAGAATTTGAAATCCTAACTATATGAGATGCAATCCGATGAAATCGTCCTAGGTGAGAAATTGTTATTATTGTGAAGCAAAATATGCTAATTATTTAGAGCCAAACCCGAAGGTTCGGTCGTGGAGACATCTCGGTGCCCGCCACAACGGATCCTGCAAGCGATGTATGATGTCTCTCACGACGCACAGGTCCTGAATCTAAGTAATCACCATTTATTATTTGACTAAGTGCAGAAGCACATCTACAGGTACATGCGTATATATTAGGGACTTTGGACCTTATTCTATCGACCAAACAATTCCTAGACTAGGGCTCATTCACACAAAATAATTAAATAAAGATAAAGGCAAAAAAGCGTCAAAAACCATCGAGGCCCCCAAGGGAACAATCCCTCGGGTAGTGGACCTCGGGAAGTCGAAGTGTGGCTGAGAGTCCTGAATTATTACATATAAGTGTCACTCTCTCTCACATAAATATACAAAATAATGAATAATGTAAAATATACTAGACAGGTTTTCAAAAATTCTTCTCCAACTGCCCTTGATGCTCTCTCTTGTCAGCCGAGTGGAAAAGGCTGACTCCGCCTTGCTTGGATGCACTCGTCCTCTTAAGAGGTCCTCCTTCGCACAACGGTCCCTCGCATCAAGGTCAAACAAAGGGAGTGGTCAGAATAGTCAACAATAATATCAAATAAGAATAAATAAATAACATAAATAAATAAGTGGAATAATAAATAAATGAATCAAGAGATAATAGAAAAAAAATGAAAGAATCTCCAACTAAGTGGTGTTGCTCCACGGCAACGGCGCCATTTGATAAACATAGAATTTCACCGATGTCGTGTCAATCCACAAGGCAGGAGGACAGTCGCTGAAGTGACCTCGAATGAAATCCCCGATTATTTATCAATTAACCCACAACAATAATTAAGCAATTAATATAAAAATGTGGAGTTAAAATTTACTATAACTCTATATCAGATGTTTATAGCGCGTAAGTATGTGTAGAGGTTGAACACAGGGAGCAAACGGTAGAAGGAGGCACAAATAATGCTAAAATATTTGTCTTTTGACTCTTGTCCATTTTATTATTTTTCTGGGTTTTAATTTGTATTTTTTATTTTATTTTTGTTTTATATTTCTGTATTAGATTTTTAATTTTCTGTTTTTATATTTTTATATTTTTATATTTTTATATTTTTATATTTTATTTTTCTTTTAGATATATAATGTAGCATATATAAGGATTTATATACAATATATAGTAATCTAACTATAAATACTAATAAATAGAAATAAAATACAGAATATAAATTATTTTTGGGTTTTATATATTTTTCTAATGTTTTTGTGATTTTTTTGTGTAATTCTTGCTAATTTTTATGTATTTTTAAAGTTAAAAATATCCTAATTAAGGGATTTTAATAATATCCGAAATTGAATTGGATTTTAAAAATAGTAAAAAGGTTCAAAATTATCCAAACCAATTTTAATACATAGATAATAATATATAGAAAATTATAAACTAAAAAGAAATATTTTTGGCATTTTTCTAGAATTTTTATATTTTTTTGGATTTTGGAGTTTTTTAATTTTTTATGTCTTTTCTTTTTATATTTTCATTGGGTTTTATTTTCTGGACTCAATAAATACCATAATATACAATATATCTATATTTTTATATTTTAGAAAAAGGTTTTCTTTTTTTTTGTTTTTTATAATTTAAACAGGGAATAAATGGGCTCCTTTTCATTTTTCATAAATAGATAAAATAAAAAATGTGAATAAAAATCAAGGCGTGAAAGTACATGGCATGAAACATTTTATCCTATTTTTTACGTATTTTTAGGAGCATAATAGGTAATTTTAATAAATAGATAAACAACACAAAAATGTATATCATGGCATGGGCATTTTTGCAATAAAAATAAACATTATGGGGTGTAGTGCAAATATGCCAAAAATATACAACATCCTTTTCATTTTATTAAACTATTCCATAATATAGAAAAATGCTGGGGCCAAATATGCAAAATAACCATCACATGGGACTACATGTGACTCGACATAGGAAGGACCAAAGTATAATGATAATAATTACATGGGCTGCATTACAAAATTTCCCATTTTATTTACACTACTTTTTATTCATTGGACTAAATAATAAACACAAAAAAATGCAGGGTTAAGTTTGCAATTTACCCCGATATAGGAATGATCCAACGGTTGCGCCTCATCCACCTATCCACATGGCATCATCCTATCGACCCATACTGCTTCGTGCTTGGATGCTTCTAATCAGATCATGGGCTTCATCGAACGACAGAGGCATGGCGATGATGGATGGTGGAGATCAAAACTAGAGATGCACCCTTGATCGGACGACAACTGCTCTCTTCGAAGAACAGGGAAGAACAAGAGGCTCCCCTTCCTTTGATCGCTGATTTCTCCCTCCTTCGGTGGCTTCTGACGATGGCTTTTAGCTCTAAACGTCCGGGGGAGTGGTCCACAACTGTTGATGGTCGCGAGGAGTCCAAGAGTCCAAGGAGTGGCCTGGAGAGCTCCGGGAAGAATGGAGCTCCAGGAACCTGGAGTTTTGGTGGGTCAAAGTGGTGGCAAATGTGGAGCATGCGATGAGGAAGGGAATGAGGCGGTCATGGGGGTCGCAACATAGTGAACATGTTCGCCGGAGGCTAGCTCCAACGAACTTCGATTGGGGCTAGCTAAGCTAAACCTAAGGTCTAAATGTTAATTTAAATGCCTAATTAAAAGTTAGAATTGAAAACTAACTAAATAACGTAAATGCGCAACTCGTACCTGACTTTTGGACAGGGAGCAGAGGTTGTCGCCGGAGCACCACCTTGGGTGCACCTCCATCGCCCTCCAGCCGCTACGAGCTTAAGGGGACCTCCTACTGTCACGGGGATGCACGGTAGGCCGAAACCACATGGCTCTCGGGTTTAGGAAGTGACCAAAAAATCAATGGAGGTCGAAGGTGTTTATTTATACACAAGAGCAACACCCTTATTTGACTAGACGATTGAAGGAATTCGAGCGTATGTACAATGGATAAGAGGGCTGGGCGTGTATCTACAATGACCAGATATCATATCTTATGAAAAGATCGATCCCTATTGAGCGATGTAGCAACCGAGAAAAATGGATGAAAACGCGGGAGGAGACGGATTTCACGCCCAGGCGCTCAGATGGGACAATTGACTAGAGGTCAATAGTCCCTACGATGGGATTAGTCCACGCAGGCCCACTAGCGACAAAACATGCTTATTAAATCAAAAATAATTATTTTAAAGTAGTAAAGAATTTTATCAATTTTTGATTATAAAAATGTTTATTATTTTATATAGTATTTTATTATGATTTTTATTAATTTTTTGACTTTATATATTAGCAGTTAATTTTTAATAGTGTATTTTTAGGTATATTTGCCTATATTTCAGCTATTTTATTTTTATTTTGTACATTTTATTTTATTATTTTATTATTTTATTTTATATATTTACAACTTACTTTAGGTGTATAAATATATTTTTATTTCATTTTTATGTTGTTATTTGTATACTTAAATAAATAGATATGTATAATATCTAGGTATATTTATAGGTATTTTACATATGTTTTATATACATTTTATTTATTTAATTTGTTTTCTTTTCTTTTATATTTATATTTTTAATATACTATAAACAATATTCAAAATATATAAAAATATAAAGAATGAAGAATACAAGAAAGAAATCCACCTTTATTTATATACGAGTGATAACATAGGTATTTTGCGTATGTTTTCACATAAACTTATTTTCTTTTATTTTTCTTTTTGGTTTTGTTTTAATTTCAATATGTACATATGTTATAAATAATTATTACAAAATTATAAAAATATGATTTTGTAAAAATAATGAAAAATAAATAAATTGAATATTTTATTCGGGCACAATGTACAATGGGGGTCCAAAAACTAACTTTCACACAGTAACTCCAAAAAATATGACACCACCTCCATTAAATATCTTGTGAAAAGTTATATACAATTATTGATATGTGTTGAGTTTTTATTTGGAAGATATGAGTCTGTGAAGTTGGGTTTTTGGGTTTTTATTTTGTGTATAAAATGCATAGTGTATATTATTTTTGTACAAACTCAATTTTGTATTTTTATTTATTTTATTATCTACAACTTTCATGCACAAAGTTTCTTTATTTGATGTACAAATAATAAAGAATAAAATAGGTGTCAAAAATGAATAAATAAATGGCATTTTTATTGTATTCTTGGCCCTTATCTCCCCCTACTTTATTCCTTGTCGACCAACTCAATTCTTGACTTGGTCTCGTGGTTTAGGGTCATAAAATATCGTCAATATTTTATTCTTTTTTATTTTCTTCTGTTTATTCTATAATTTTGGCATTAAAGACCACATTATGTACACTATAAATGCAGTATATCTTGAATGGTATTTTATACAAATTAATGTTATTTATATGCATTAGATAGGGTTTTTAAGGCTACAATGATAGAATAAAGGTGATGAAACGGGGATTCATAAGACTTTCAAGGTTGGACTCAGGTCTCTCTTTTGATTAGTTAACACTAGTTCTTCCCGTACTAGAAGCTATCATCTTAGGACGATTCACTTGCATCATATAGGTTTGTTTATTTTTATGTATTTCAATTCTGCGTGGATCATTTTGCATGTAGAGTGATGGCGACAAGGTACGCATCTCTAACCATGCATGCATCATTGAATTTTAATCGCGCATTAGCTTTTTTGTTTTCCCCCTCTGTTTTGTGGATATAATAATAAAAGGGAATTGGAAAAATCGTTAGACGTGTTTTTATTCAAAAATATCAATAAAAGTGAAAATTGGAAAATAAAAAATTGGGATAGCTAAGATCACTTGGACCCTTAAAATTAAACGTAATTGACTCATATCATTGTCTTGAGAGAGCAATCCCCTCATTGTATTTGCATTTACTTGCTTACAACTAAGGTTAGTGCCCCAATCGCTTAAGCCAACCTAAGTGTTTGTACAACTTTGTGTTTGATCACCTAACTCTAAAATTGACAAGATAATTGACCAAACCTTCACGATCTTCACATTACGTCGAGTTGATGAATTGGGAGTTTGCATTGTGTTTGTTTGTGCTTGGTGTTGAGTTAGTTATGATCTTCTCTCTCCATATCATTAGCAATCTCTTTAAAGAAAATCATCACTCATATTTTCCCTTCCTCCCACCCTTCACCCTGAGGGTCAAATGCTGTCCAATATTTCCCAAGCTCAGATCCCTTCACTATGGCAGGTCAATGATCTCTTTGATCTTGACCAAGATTTCTTTGAGCATGATATTCCTGATCCATTAGACAGTTTTTCTTTTATTTCAAGTAAGAACCCATTATTTGAATATAATCATTTGTTCTCTCCCTTGAATTATATTGATTTATCACATCTCCCCAAGGGTTATCTGCGAGCGGTGTGTACTCTGTACTCAATTCCACTCCCTGGTTGTGTATCCGAGCTGTCAGATAACGAGAATTAGTCTTCTGATTATTCTGAGTTTTCTGATTCTTCCGATACTTCTGATCTTTCTGTGTTTGATCTTCCTTCTCTCCTTGACAATCCTCGTAAGGATGAGCTGACCCTTGAGTTATTCGATGATATACCTGATCTCTCTTCATTACATGCATTAGATATCTGCTTTCTTATTGAGTCTCCTGATCTTGATCTTCCATACATTTTCGAGATGATGATTGACGTGGAGGATTCCATGTCCGATCCTTCTTTCTCCACATTCCATTTTTTCGGCTCCATACATTCACTCCATTCTGACGATCGAAAATTTCATTTTTACTACCGGTGCCTGACTTGACTTTCTTTTCTATTTACCCAGTAACAAACACCCACCTGATTGCCTAGTTGGGTGTCCTCGTTTGCACTGTTGACCATGTTCTCACTCTAAGACAACGACGGCAATACAATATCGCATCATAGATTTCTTGAGAGGCACCTGAACAATGTATACTTTGTGTATATGCGTTTCGTCTGATTTGCTCCTTCCTTCTTCCGTTTATCATTCAACTCTTTTCTATATATATCTCTGTGCTATACTTATGATGTACTCTATCCTAAGTATAGGGGTGTGAATGATTTGTGTTATTCATATTCGTCATGTTCATCACTCCTGATGTTGCTTACACTTAGGGAGACTCTACCCTAAGTCTAAGGGGAGTGATGTTGTTCATATCGTCTCTTTTATGTTTTTATTCTTCTGATCTCTCAAATTTTCCTAACTTATTGATATTCTATACTTAGGACTATTCTACCTTAAGTATAGGGGGCAAGTCGAACCGTTGAGTCTGTACATTCTCTTAATCAGGTTTTCCCTTTTGTACGGTCTTTTATACTTAGGATTATTTGATCCTAAGTATAGGGGGAATCACCAATTTCTATTCATTTTATATTCTTTGAGTCGTTAGACCATAGGAGCTTTTCACTTTTCTAGACTTAGCACGAGTTGTGTCCTCCTTTGCCGCTCTCTGAACACTTTGTGGATATAGTTCGAGTAAGTATAGGGGAGTTTCGTATATATTGTATATATACTTTAGACATAACTCGTACTTTTAAAAATGTAATTATTTTTTTGTAAATTATTGGGATATGTATATAAATACGTAAAATCCACATGTGTGTATATAAACTTTGGTCACCTTCCATCTAAAAAAACAAAAAAATAGAACAAAAAAAGAACAAAAAAAGAAAACAACAACAACAAAAAACATCAAAAATTTTCCTCTTATAAAAAATGACTATACTTGTATATATTTTACTAACCCTTTTTCCCTTAGAAAAGTCCCTGAAAACTACAAAACCAAAAGTCTATAAAAATTTACATAATTAAAATTAAAAAAACTCTCTTTACATGTGCATCATTTTTTTTCTCCCAAAAATCCATAAGAAGTTCAAAAATAGAAAATTGTTTCAAGAAAGAAAGAAGTTTTTGCTTTCTTTTTTTTTCTTTGTACATATTTTCTTGCATTTGCATGTGCATTTTGCAGAATAATATTGACATTTAAACTAAGCTGGAATGAAATAAAGAATGGAGCTTAGTTGGATCTTAATCTACTTAATTTATGAGGAACCTTATAACTGGAGTTAAGACTTTTCAGGTCCAAGCGACTTAATTCTTTGAGTCCATAAGACTATGTTCACATGTCGTCTTAGGTAGTCTAAGCAGAATATTTAACAACACACACATGATTCTTCTAGACCACGACTTATCTTGGATAAGCACTCTACACGTAACTCTTCATGGAGGAGGTAGTGAGGATGCATAATCTTTTGGCTTGGGGTAGCACACGAGTATGTAACAACTAGTGGGAATATCCATCTTCCTCTAGGGAGGGTAGTGCATCTCAACCTGATCTAGTAGCATTAAGGTCTAAAGATAGGATGTTGTGAGGTTGCAATAATGCTTCAAAAGAGGGATAGTCTACTAGCTCAAGAGTAAAAACTCCTTATATACATGCCGAACTTGCATATATTTTCAAAAAAAGAAAAGAAAAGAAAAGATGCAGAATCTCCAAAAGTGGTTAGGCTTCATTGAAAAGTAAAATTCTTGCCGGAGTGTATATACAAGTATAGAAAAAAAGAAGAGCTTCAAAGTCAAAAATTTTGTAAGCTTGCAGCAGATGACTTTGCTACACTGGTCATGCATGCAAAGATAGGTAGCTACACTGGTTATCGTCCTATTCTTTTCTCCATCTCTTCTTCTTGATCTGGTAGTACTTGAACTTAGAAGGGAATATCCCTGCTCCTCGAGGAAAGAGTTGTTAGACCGGGGGACTAGAGTTACCTTGTTGAGAGAGACTGTTTCCTTGCTACTTTGAGATGGAGAGCTATAATTCACTTCCACCATACAAGTAAAGATTCATAGTCATTAGAATTTGTGTATGTAGACTTGTTCTGACCTGACTGTTGAGACGAACTGAATAGGAGTCTTGTGGAACTTGAAGGCTGTTAGGTTTTAAATCCATTTCCCATTAAGGTTCCGCCACAGTAATAATCCAAAGGTCTGATAGAGCTCTATACTACAATTTTATGAAGATAAGTTTAATACTCAAAATTGTCCTGATATATTTGTTTCCTTTATTTTTCTTTTATTCACTTATTATTTAAAATAAGTGTTTGCTAAGGGACCAACAAAGGTAAAACATATGGGAATGATGAATCTGCATTTCATCATCTTTATTCATTTATTTTAGCCTAAAATCCCTTATAAAACATATGCATATATTAATAAATCAATATTCTTACTAACCTGCATCTGTGTGTAAATGGTGTACATATATTATTATTTTAACCTAAAATAAATAAAGAAAGAAATAAAGGAAAAATAAAGAAAAAAAAGACTATATATATGTAATAGATACTGGATGAATCGAACTCCGAGAGAAGGTCAAGACTTAACCTGATCGACCAGGAATACAGTAGGGGGAGATAGGGTCTTTAATCAGAAAATAAAAAAATATGTTTTGTAAATACTCTTCATTTCCTCATTTATTCTGTGTATATTTGTATAAAACCGACATTAATTTATTTATCCATATATTGAACTAAAAATAATTAATTTTCAAACTAAAAGTTGTAAATAAAAGTGATTACTAAATAATAAAAATAATTGCAAAATAAAATCATGTATAAAATAAAAGTAGCCACATTCAGAAAAAGCAATAAAGCGATAAAGACCAATTCAGTATCCTTATGAACTCGTATCAAATCAAACTCACTTTCATCATATTTTAAATTAAATTATCTTTAAAATGACAGTGGTTTCATAATTTTTGGAGTTATGGTTTGAAAGACGGTTTTATGGAGTGGTTTTTACAACTTTACCATTTATTTATTGTATATATTTATTTTTATACATATTATATTGGTAAATAATTGTAAATATTTTTCTTATATTTATTTAAAATAAAAGTAAAATTAATTTTTTAAAACATAAACTAATCTAATTTCCTTATTTATTATGTAGATAATGTACCATATGTATATAGTTGATTTCGTTAAATAACCTCCATAAAAAATTAAATAAATAACATTTATTATTTAATTTAATAAAGTAACAGAATTAATTAATTAGTTAACGAGATGGATGCTTGTTGTCCCAACCATGTAGATAATTTAAATAATTTTATCTACCTTAAACCTCCTCCCTTCTTTTCCTCCATTCAAATTTTGAAAAATCAAATTCAATTTTCCCTCTATTGATTTGGCTACTCCTCTCTCATTCCAACTTGATCATTCTTTTGGTGAGAGGAGACCATTCTCTAAGAGTCATCCTGTCGTAGAAAGGTGCCCAGCTTCCGAGCCGTCCGGTGACAATGAGTCGGTCCACGTCGAGGGCATCACGACGTTATCTGTTCCCATTCGGTGAGATCCATTTTCTCTTGTTTTTAATCTAGGTTAATCACAGTTTAATTTTTGCATTTTTAATTTTGTTGTCATTTTTTTTATTCTAGATCATAGTTAATCATTTTTAATCAATCATCATGATTTGATTCGCCCCCGATTTCAATTTCATAATCATCTTCTTAATCTCTGTGCACATTCACATTCTATCTCATGTGATCTCTCATTTCTGGTCACGTATGATGGCCGAAGAATCAGTTCCAATCAATCACCTCCACTGAAACTTTCTCGCCCAATAATCCTTTTTATGTTATTTTCTTAGATCGAGTTGTCATGCTCGAGTCCGTTTTTTATTGCAGGTTCAAGGATTTCAAAAATAAAATACAAAAAAATTGCAGTTACTATTTACAAAAAGTAAAAAGAAACAAAATAAAAAAGATATGTTGTTAAAACAAGAAATTTAAAAAAAAGATTTGGGTGCTAGCGCCAGCTGCCACCCATCCCCTCTGCAGTGGCCGACCTCTATCGTGTCTTCCATCAGGAGCCCACCAACCTATTGCACATGTCACCGCTTCTACCGCCTGGAGAGAAGGACTGCCACGATCCCCCTTAGCCCGCGCTCCACTCCCCACGCCGATCGTCGTCCGCTTTTGCAGGAGCTCCTCCCCTTCCATGCACGCCATCGCCACCCCCTCCTTCGCCCAAGCCACACATCCGTCGTTGGAGCATCACACCTCCGATCCACCGTCTGGAGCATCCAAAAATAGTAATTTTACTTTCTGATTGTCGATAATTTCTTATAGATTTCAGGAAAAAATAAATTTAGTATTTTTTAATTTGTTTGTTATTTTTAAATTGCAAAATGGTCATGTCTTTTCACTGTTTTAATTTTCTCCTATTTTTATTCATTATAAAAATCCTAAAAAATCTAAAAATATCTAAAACATTACAAAAATTTTAAAAATCATTAAAAGATAGAAAAAAAATTTTATTTGACTTTTCTGGATATTTTTTATATTTGAAAAATCTAAAAAGTTGTGTTTCTTTTGTTTATAAATTTATGGTGAATAATTAATTAATTAATTTTTAATTTAAAAATTTACAAAATTAAAATCATAAAAATTTTTAATATCAGAAAATAAAAATATATATAAAAGAAAATCATAAAAAATAAAAAGATAAAAATCCCACAAAAACCAAGATAATCGATATTTGAGTTCCTTTATTCTTTTTCGATTATTAGAATAACCCTAAGTATTTGTAACGTCCCTGAGTTCAATCCCGTTGCTATACAGGTAAGTTAAATATCAAAATTCTCTTGCTAGATTTTTCTATAATTATTGGCTTGAGAGCAAAATAGTTTTTTTATTGAGGGATGTTTGGTTACGACGACACATTTAATTCATATAATAAAACCGACTGAAAATCTAGTCCAACTACATTTCTCCAAAATGGAGTACATTTTAGTGTTGCAAGCTCAGAGACTTGTTGATCAGGGTTGTGATTTCTATCTAGCATTTATTCAAGAGGTATCCGATCATGAGCCGATGACACATGACATCAGAGTAATATCAAACTACCTAGATATTTTTCCTAATGGGTTACCAGGATTATCTCATGAGAAAGAGAGAGAGTTCGAGATCACATTGCTACCAGATACACAACCGATCTCGATGGTTCCTTACCACATGGCACCAGCTAATTTGAGAGAGCTGAAGGTGCAGTTGTAGGAGTTACTTGACTTGGGATTTGTGAGATCGAGTACTTCACCTTGGGATGCTCCAGTTTTATTTGTTAGGAAGAAGGATGGATCAATGAGATTATGCATCAACTATTGGCAGTTGAACAAGAGAACGGTGAAAAATCGTTACCCTTTACTGCACATCGATGATTTGTTTGATCAGATTTAGGGATCTTCAGTGTTTTCGAAGATCGATCTTCGATCTAGTTATCATCAACTAAGTATTTGAGAGTCCTGAAGACAACTTTCAGGACTCGTTATGGACACTACAAGTTTGTGGTGATGTCGTTTGGGCTCACCAATGCACCTGCAACATTCATGGATATGATGAACAACATATTCTGTCCATACTTGGACAGATTTGTAGTGGTACTTATTGATGATGTGTTGATTTATTCTCAGAATGAACGGGATCATGAAAATAATTTAAGGATCTTCCTAGACACATTGCGAGAGCACAAGATATATGCCAAGCTGAGCAAGTGTGAGTTCTGGTTATCCCAGGTCTAATTTCTTAGGCATGTCATTTATAGAGCACACATCACAGTTTATCCTACAAAGATTGAGGCAAATATGTCTTGGGAGTAGCCCAAGACTGTCATTCAGATTCGGAGCTTCCTCGGATTAGTTGGTTGTTATAGACGCTTTGCCAACGGATTTTCTCGAGTTTTCGTCCTCTGACATGATTGACACAGAAGGGAGTTCCTTCCATTTGGGATGATTCACATGAGCATGCCTTCAGGACACTGAAGGAGAGATTGACTACAACACCTATTTTTTCTCTTTCTTCAGGCACCCAGAACTATGCAGTCTACACATACGCATCTAGAGAAGGTCTAGGAGCGGTATCGATGCAAAGAGGTCATGTGATTGCTTACACATCACGACAATTGAGAACACATGAGCGGAATTACCCCACACATGACCTGGAATTGGCAGCGGTTGTCATCGCCTTGAAGATCTGGCGTCATTATCTTTATGGGTGAATTTCGAGATCTTCATGGATCACAAGAGCCTGAAGTACATATTTGATCAGAAGGAGCTGAACATGAGACAACTTAGGTGGCTTGAGCTACTGAAGGATTACGACTGCACGATCTCTTACCGCCCCGATGTTGAATAGGATTTGCCAAAGTCTTGTTAATGAGAAAGGTGGATCAACATTCATCAAAGCGACCTCAGACGAGACCCCAATTCAAACAACAATTAACCTACAACAAATATTTCAAGCAATGAAATGTAAATGTGGAGTTAAAGTTTATTATAACTCTACAATGGAGTGTATAGTGTGCAAGCATGTAGAGGTCCAACACATGGAGGACAAAGGATAGATCAAGAAAATAAATGCAAATAATGATTATAAGGTATTTGTCAATGTGTCTTTTTGTGGGTTTTTATTTTTTATTTTTTAATTTTATTTTTGATTTTTAATTTCTATTTTTATATTTTCTTTTTATGATTTTTATATTTAATTTTTCTTTTTATAATAGAAATATAATATATAAGGGTATATATAAAATATATATGTAATATAGGCTAATATAGATATAAAACAAAGAAAATAAACAAAATAAACAAAATATTTTTTGGATTTTAAATAATTGTTTATTATTTTTGTTATTTTTTAGGAATTTTTGCTAATTTTATATATTTTTAAAGTAAAAAATACCCTAAATTAGGGTTTAATTAAATAAGCCGAATTAAAATGGAGGTGAAAAATACCAACCAATATTAATATAAAGAAAATTACAAAACATAAAATAAGATCTTTAGATTTTTTGAGAATTTTATATATTTTTTATAAAGGTTTTTAAGGTTTTTTTATTTTTTGTAGCTTTCTTTTGTAATTTTTAGTGCTTTTTGGTCTGAAGGTTTAAAATACTTAAATGAGCAAAATATATTTGGGGGGAGGGAGATTTTTTCAAAATGTTTTTATATTTTTATGGGTTTTCTATTGCAAATAAGGAGAAAAACAACTCTTTTTTATTTTTATATAATAATTCAAGTGCCAAAAAATGCAATGCAAAATTATAGAGTGGATCTATAAGCTACCGGGCACTTAAGTCTAATTTTTGGGATTTTTTGGAGCAAAATTAATATTTAAAATAAATAGAGAAAACAAAAAGAATCTACATTACTAGTGGTGACCTTTTTGTAAATAATAGAAAGTACAGGGGCCTAGCAATAATTTTCACAAGAATTTATAATGTAATTAAAAAGTTCCAGGTTTAAATAATAATACAGAAACTGCCCGAGGTTCTCCTGCAAAATGCCCACCTCACGTGGGCAGCCATGTGAGGTGAGCTAGCGTGGTCCCGAATGTAAATACTCAAATGTACGAGGGCTTACTTAGAAAATTTATAAAATTAAATAAGGAAAGAGGAAAGTTTTAGTGCTACTAAATAATTACAAAAATTGATTGGGTAGAAGATGCAAAATACCTAGTCGTTCGGGAACAAACGGTCAGATTGAGCCACTTATGCCACACGTTGCGCCCGCACAATGCGATGTCATTTCGCTTGGGTAGATGGGATTAAATCCCAACATGGAGATCTATGGTACTGGCGAAGCTCGATCGGATGCTCGCTGTACGCTACCAACAACACGCTAGATCGGACGGTGGGGAAGAGCGCTGGACGAACATGGAAGAAGTCAGGAAGATGTGAACTTCCTTTGGCTTGATCTTTCTCCTATGACATTCTTACTACTCCAATGGTGGTCCAAAATGTTCCTGCAAGGGTCCTCTAACGTCTGGAGGCTTCAAAACATGCTGAAGATCATCGGAGCTCTCCCACGACGTCGGGTAAGCTGGAGGTCTCCAGGTACCTTTGTCGAACCTTAAATTCTCCTCCAGAAGACATTGGGCATCCAAGACCTGCATAGTGAGAAACTGGGGACGAGGGAAAACTGCCTCGTGCTGTCAGGAGGTGGAATGGCAGTTGGGGAGGAAAAGCGGTGAACACTCCATCGAGGTGGTGGACATGGAGCTCTGAGATCCTGCTTCAGGGAGGAGCACGTTGAGTGAGATGCGTCGGGGCGTAGGGAAAATGATAGAGAATAGAGTGATGACTGGTGAAGTAGAAGAACAACTGGGTATGCGGTGGAAAGTTTGCCGGAGGCTCAGCTCCGACGAACTACGGGCGGAGCGATTAAGGCTACCAACACGTGAAAATAAAAGTAGGAATTACCTACAACTACGCCTAAGCTAATAAATGTAAAGAAAATGGGCAAACCTCACCGACAGAATTGGGAAGTGGACCTCAATGGCGACGCTCTGCTTGAGGTGGTGGAACACACCGCCAACCTTGCCTGACACGCTCAACTTGGCCGGAGGAGAAGTTGTCACCTTTTACAGTCCAGGGCACAAGAAAAAGGGAGCCAAGCTTGGCCAAATGGGGTTCAAAATGCAGAGGAGGAATCGGGGAGGGTTATGTATAAAGTGGAAGAGCATCTTCAAAGATCGAGGGACACATCTCGACTCAGTGATCCACCACTCGAGGAGAGCTATGCACATAAATCACCAATATACGAGGACGAAAAGTGGTGATGGTGTCGATCACAAAAGATGCAAGGAGAGGGCTCCAAGAAATCGAGAATCGAGGCAAAAAGGCAAGTATGACAGACTGGAGACCTCGATTAGAGAGTTGATCGAGGTCAACCGGGGGGGGGGGGTGGTTAGGTCCGTGTGGACCAACTAGAAAAAAAGCTATCAAAATTAATTAAAAATCGACAAAAAATGATAAATGATTTTATTAAATTTAAGTTATAAAATAGAAAAATGTTTATTATTTTCTAAATTATTTTATTATGATTTTTATTTTGAGGTATATAATTACAAGTTACTTTTTTAGGGTTAATTTATAGGTATATTTATCTATGTTTTTAAGTCTTTTATTTTTATTTTATTAATTTATTTTATTAACTTATAAAATTATAACTTATTTTTAAATACTTAAATATATTTGTATTATATTTTTTTGATACATTATATACACTTAAATAAATAGGTGTATTATTTATATGTATAGATATAAGTATTTCATCTGAATTTTATATGGCTATTTTATTTTAATATTTTCGTTATTATTTTATTCCTATTTTAATATTTACATGTATTATAAAAAATATTTACAATATTTTAAAAATATAAACTTTTAAAAATAATAAATAATGAATAAAATGATTATTTTAATCGACTTTAATATACAATAGGGGTCTAAAACCTAACTTTCACACCTTAGATCCAAAAAATATGAAACCACCTTCATTGAATATCTTATTAAAAGTTATATAAAATCAAAGTGATTTTGATATATTTTTAATTTTTATTTGGAAGATATGGGTCTAGGAAGTTGGGATTTTGGAATCTTATTCTTAGTATATCTTTTATTCTGTATATTATTTTTGCATGAAATAAATTTTGTACTTTTCTATATTTTTTTATCTACAACTTTCATGTAAAAAGTTTCTTTATTCAAGGTATAAAAAGATGAAAATAAAATAGGTCCAAAAATTGAATAAAAAATAATTAATAAAAAGGGATTTTATTGTATTTTGGACCCTTATCTCCACCTATTTTATTCCTTGTCGACCTATTCTTCGAGATGCCTAGGTCTCGAGGTTTAAGGTCGTAAAATATCTTCAATATTTTATTCTTATTCTTTTGTTTTCTTTATTCTATAATTTTGTCATTAAAAACAGTATTTTATACACACTTTGTACAATAATGCATGAATGTTAATATGCATGAATTAGAGGTATGTACATGCATTTACTAGGAGTTTTAAGGCAAAAATGATAAAATAAAGGTGACGAAATGGAGATTGCCACTTTTCTCCTATCATTTAATTTTTTGTTATTTTGATACTCAAACAATGAATAATTATATTTTAGTCCAGTATTTCCAGACTTTGATTTGCATGCTTTTTATTGTCAAAATAAATATTTTTATTGGTCAATAAATTATGCAAAAATCATGTTATGTTTGTGATTTGTGTCTCTTCATAGTGTAAATTTATCAT
Organism: Ottelia alismoides; assembly: GCA_037367405.1. Classification (NCBI taxonomy): domain Eukaryota; kingdom Viridiplantae; phylum Streptophyta; class Magnoliopsida; order Alismatales; family Hydrocharitaceae; genus Ottelia; species Ottelia alismoides. The sequence goes on along the minus strand of JAZKJV010003609.1, from coordinate 14,175 downwards.
TGCAATTTATTGTCATTTGATTTTATTTAAAATTATTGTGACGCCCCTAGGATCCGGGTAATCGGCAAACCAATCCACGCACATAATTCCACATTCGAATATTTGATATTCACAAAAGCAGGAGAAAATAGCAACATGCAAGGGAAATAATTTTTTTTCATTGCTTCCCATTGCATTCAATCTGTTCAGTAGCACATGTATTTCCATTCGCCAAATTCCATTACATTCTATTATCCATTTCCATATCCACAAAAATACATGTAAGCATAAATATAGATGTCCACAATTATATATTGCATGCCATGTCTCTCAGAGAGAAACTACAAGTAAAGAAGACAGTAAAAACTACTACAAACTGTGCTACAAGAAGTGTAGTGAAGATGCACTAAAAGTGATGTCTCCAAACTGCTCACTGCTGAGGACCTGCGGATCCACACATAGGTACGTTATGAGCAAAGTTGCCCAATACGAATTAGATAAAACTATACAACAACAAGAATGATATAATTTAAATGTGTGCAAAAAAGAAAGAAACTAGGTAACATGATCTCACAAGAATCACATTTTTATTATAGTTATTAGATATGGATATGAGTAACCAAGCATTGTGGATAGTCTCTGGTCTTGGTCTGGGTGAGACCTCACACTATGACTCTAAGGCAAAAAGAATGCCTTAGGGTTGGGGTGCCTCCGTAGGCATGCGGTGGGGTACAATGCATCCTAACTAAGTTCCCAACACGTCCACTTATATCCACTTCACTGTTGTACTTATGACTCACAAAATATATTCCAACCCGTGAATCCTCGCGACTAGCCCAAACCTCCTTATGCACAAGAGATTCACATCCCATTCCCAACTTCATTAACCACATTTCCCGGAACTCCCCTCTTAGCGCTCCCACTCGGAATACTGACCAATGTGGCCTACACTGGCCCGTACACGAGTGTTAACTCTAAGTGACAAGCGAAACGCTAGCCGGCCAACCATGACTACTTGGCCCGCGCTCGAGCACTGGGCTAAAGCACACAAGTGCGAGGCCAACACCGTCAGATTAGCACCTCGGTGTGCCAAACAACATGTCCCCCAACCATCGCAGCTACAGTAGCAGTTGGGATCGCGGTCAACTAGGCTTCTACCCGGGGCCCCAAGGGTGCATGCCCACTCCCTTGAAGCGCCTACTCCATCTACCTGAACACCGTGCCATCTCATCCATTTATTCAAAACATAACTGGCAATATATTTTTAAAGACTCCTTCTTTCGACAATTCCATGACATAAATATGAAATACTCTTACAAACCACTGATATCTGCCATGAAGAGGTTTGATTTACCAAGATAAGCGATGAATGTAGCATGGAATTTTGTGAATGACTGGTTGCAGCAACTATATGCTTGCAGTACACGCCTCACTATATTACAACAAGTTTCCTTTATCTTGTTGCAAGACTACGCAATATGAAAACTAAATGGTGGTGGTAGGCATTTGAGGTGGCTTCTCGAGTTTTGGAAGAGGTTAAATATCCCCTTTGTTAAATGTTTTGTCGACTGTGGAGTTCCAAGGGGAAAGGACAAGGGAACAGATCAATTTTCACAAGAAGGATGACACACAACAAGCTGCTTGCAGTGATTTGGGCCATATGATTACACCAACATGTGGCTATCTCCATTTTGGCCAGCCCTTGGATTGAATGTAATCAAGTTCATGTCTTACAATTGGAGAAACTGTGAAGGTAAAACATAACAGTTCTCCGTAATAATTTGATTGCTGAAATAACCTCTGCTAATCATCATTTTCATTTTCTTTTTTTTTTCGCTTCTCAAACATACACACGTCCCTGAGGAGATTCCAATTCTATATGACAGCTAACTTGGCAACAAAAGTTAATGAATGTATACTTCAAAATGTCCTGCAAAGTATGAGACCAATGTACCTTTGATATAAATCACAAGATTATCGTCAAAGAGAAACAAAATTAAGATCTGCAGTTCAATTAATTTATTTTCCACTAAACACCCTTTTACAGATCGTTAGGACGCACTATTGCTAATGAAGACAAAACATGATTTGCAAACCTATGAATCAGATGCCAGTATTAAACTCTCACAAATATGCCTATGACCAATGAAATACTCTGTATCAATTAAGTGAGCAAAAGATGATCTCGACACAACAGACCACATATTATAAGGGCTGCAACTTCTGCCCCTAAAACCAGGTATCTACTCAGACAAAAAAAAAACAACAAGATCGAATGAAGGATACAATCTGTTCTAAGAGCACACAATCTATTCAAGGACGATCTGTTCACAGGCAGATATCTCTCGTCGATCTAAACTAATAATATTTGTAATCTCGATGCATGATGTGGTGGATCGAAATGAACAGGCAATGCCCAACCTGCACGGGCATGCAATTTGTTGTTTGCGGTCTACTCATAAATGAAATCATGAGACACGTAATAGCTCCCTATTGTTTTCATTAAATTCTAAAATTCCCCCTTACACATTGGTAACCAAAGGTTTTGGCAGGGGGGATAACATGCAGGTCTGAAGTTGTGATGAGTGCATGTGATGCACAACACATGCGCATGAGATTTTTAATTAACATCCAGTATCTCCCTCTTTGACTACGAGATCACACAGAAATTTAATTAATTGTAGGGAATACATTATTTATGGAAGCATAGAATAGAGTAAGATTATGTTGCATGTAAGATGCAGAACTTTCATCGACCCTCTCCCATTAGGATGACGTGAAATCAAGATGGAGAACACGGTCGAATGCACAAATCAAAACCATACACCAAAAATTCTAGGCTCTAGATATTCAACAAGTAGGTTCAAAATCGCGTGGAAATCGCAGCAAGTATGGAGGGAAACATCATACCTCAAGAAGATCCGATTCCTCGGAATCTTCACCTACGAAGAACGGCACGATCAGTGCCCTGATGATGATGAAAAAACGTATACGGAGATGCCTTGGACCTTCTCTACGCGAGGGTGTTCTCGGATCGTCGATCCGAGACGCTCCGATGAGCTCCGACGAGGAAAAAAGTGGAGAGGAAGAGGCCTAATCGAAGGGGGAGGGGTTTAGGGCGTTTTGGACGAGGGGAGGGTTGGGTTTTAAGGATAAAACCCGGATTCGGATCCGGGTTCGGATCCGAATAGGACCCGGACCCCTCCTCGCTAAAATGGCCATAACTCAGGCTCCCGAAGTCAGATTTTAGAGTTCTTGGACTCGTTGGAAAGCTATCGACGAGCCCTATGCAATGGACTTCTTACTCGAATTTTTTGATTATCGGACAAGTACAGATTTTGCAATAAAATACAGACTCAGTCAAGATTTGCGTTTTAGTCCATGTTCGGTATTCGGGGTTTTCACATCATAAAAATCTCAAAGGAAGTCTCGTCCCCGAGACTTGGGATGACTCTAATCGATTTCAACACCCGAACCCCGTTGTATCCAAGTCTCCCAGAGAAATGAGTGCATAAAAATCTCAAAGAGAGCGAAACCCATAAAAATCTTCAAAAGGAACTGGGCTATGGTTTCAATTCCATACCAGTGAACAGATAAGGGTATTTCTCCCTCATTTCCGCCTCAGGTTCCCATGTCGCTTCCTCGATGTCTTGACTTCGCCACAAGACCTTGATCAAAGAGATCTCCTTCCGCCTCAGCCTCTTGGCCGTGTGGTCCAAAATCTGCACCGGCTCTTATGGGAAGGTGAGGTTTGGCTCCACCGCCAAGCCCTCTTAGCTGATCATGTGTCGGCGATATCGGATGCACTTCCGTAGATTCGACACGTGAAACACGTCGTGGATGCCCTCGAGGTGAGGGGGAAGGGCCACCCTATAGGCCACTTTCCCAACACGTGCCAAAATCTCGAATGGTCCCACAAAATATGGTACTAGCTTGCCCTTAACACCGAATCATTGTATGCCTCTCATTGGGGATATCCATAAGAACACGAAGTTCCCAACCTGTGATCATGGGAAACTCTTTACTTATATGGGATTGGCTAAGAATTATATCCATTAGGGCATGAATGTAGGATAGCATACCTGAAACTCAAGTTCTCTACGTTGTTGGTCGGCGTAACTCTTCTGACGGCTCTGCGCGGCCAACAATTTCCTCCTAGCAGTCTTCACCACCCTGCAGGTCTCCTCAATAATCTGCGGGTGAACATGGTGTTATCACCCACCTGTTGCCAACACAAAGGAGTGATGCACCGCCTCCCGTACAATGCCTCAATTGGTGACATGCATGTACTGGCATGGTAGCCATTATTGTACGTGAACTCAACTAGCGAAAGGTGATCCTTCCAGGATTCCTTCCACTCAACCACACAAGCCCGCAACAAGTCCTCCAATGTCTGAACGGCTCTCTTGAACTGCCCATCTGTCTGTGGATGGTATGGAGAACTCATGCGTAGTTCGGTCCTCAAGGGTCTCATGAATTCTCCCCAGTAGGGTAATGTGAAATGGGAATCTCTGTTTAACACTACTTCTTTAGGTATCCCATTCAACCAAATGATGTGCTGAATGTATAACTTGGCTAGATGTACTGGTCTATATGTCATGTTGACCGGGATGAAATGGGCTGACTTCGTCAATCGGTCAGTGATGACCCATATCACATCATGCCCTCTAGGGGTGCACGGTAATGATGTGGAAAAAAAAACCGTGGAGATGCTCTCCCATTTACATACTGGGATGGGAAGAGGTTGTAGTAAACCAGGAAGCCTCTGGTGCTCTGCATTCATCATCTGGCAAATAAGACATCTGCTAACATGTTCGACTACATCCTTCTTCATGCCTTCCCACCAAAAGTGTTGGCGGAGGTTCCTATACATCTTGGTACCACCTGGATGTATGGAAAGTCTCGAGCTATGCATCTCATCCAGGATCTCTCTCCTCAACACCTCATCATCTGGAACACACAAACGGTCCCCACTCCATACAATGGATTCACGGACTCGAAACCCGTCGATTATCCTTCAAGCATCGATGGTACAAGTTCTGGATTTTCTGATCTATATGTTGCCCTTGGACGATCCTGTCCCATATGCTACTATACTTTGTTGGCATAGTCACTACATCAGATGTACTCTCAAATCGATGCCACTCATAAATTGTAGTGGGTACATCCCAAGTCTGCAACTATGCTGTCGAACCTTCAGTATATGATTGCCTACTCAAGGCGCATACTACCACATTCACCTTACTAGGATGGTAGGAGACGGTACAATCATAATCTTTCAGCAGTTTCATCCACTGCCTTTGCCTCATATTCAATTCCTTCTGATCAAAAATGTATTTGAGATTCTCATGGTCTGTGAAAATCTCAAATGTCACCCTATATAAATAGTGATGCCACATCTTTAATGCAGAGATTACGACTACCAACTCCAAGTCATGAGTGAGGGTAGTTGCGTTCATGGTTCTTCAGCTGTCGTGACGCGTACACCACAACATGCCCACGTTGCATCAACACTGCACCCAAGCCCTCCATGGAAGCATCTGTGTACACAGTAAAGTCCAGCGTACCAGAAAGAAGGGTGAGGATAGGTGCAGAAGATAATCGCTCCTTGAGCGTACGGAAGCTCAACTCGCATTTGTCACTCCAGACAAATGGAATCTCCTTCTGCGTTAGCCGGGTGACGGGTAGGCAAACTGGGAGAACCCTCTAACAAATCTCCTATAGTACTCAACGACGTCAAGGAAACTGCATATCTCTGTAACCGTCTTGGGCTGCTCCCAAGACACCACTGCCTCTATCTTGGCAGTGTCAACTGACACCCCCGCCCCTGAAATCACATGGTCAAGAAATGCCACCTCAGAAAGACAAAACTCGCACTTGCTATACTTGACATATAAGTAGTGGTGCTCTTGAGGTGTCTCTAGCACGGTGCAAAGATGGGACTCGTGCTTCTATTCATCATGGGAGTAGACTAGAACATCATCAATGAATATGATCACGAACGTTTCCACATGCAGAAGGAAAACTCAGTTCATCAAATCCATGAATACATCAGGTGCATTCGTGTCTAAAAGGCATCACCAAGAACTCATAGTGGACATATCTAGTGCGAAATGCATACCTCATCATGTCGGCCTCTTTGATACTCAACCGGTGATATCCTAACTGCAGATCAATCTTAGAGAACACTGCTACTCCCAAAGGGATCAATAATATGTGGGAGTGGGTAACTATTCTTAATTGTTCTCTTCTTCAGTTACTTGTAGTCCATGCATAGCCTCAAAGATCCATCCTCCTTCACGAAGAGGTACTGGGGTGGATGAATCTCTTCTCCACCAACTCCTGCAACTGTGCTTTGAGCTCCTTGAGCTCAGCTACTGTCAATCGGTATGAAGGGATAGATATCGGCCGAGTAGCGTGATCTCGAACTCTATCTCATGTACTGGTGGTAATCCAGGTAGTTCATCTGAAAACATATCAGGAAACTCCCGCACAAGTCTAACATCATCTATCATCTGGTCATGTGTTGTTGAGTCTACTACATAGGCGAGGTAGCCTACACAATCCTAATTGAGAATTTGGTGTGCTCACAAGGTAAAGATGCACTCGATCCCACCAGTAGATGTGTTGCTTGATTTAAGAGAGACTTATGGACATGGATGTAAACATGCTATTCTCCTGTGGACTCGTGTTGGGTCAGAAGACTTTCACACTATCTAGTATTCGAATACCAATGAGGGATCATATGCGTGAAATGGAATGGAGTACCATGGCTCTGATACCATTCTGTGACGCCCCTAGGATCCGGGTACTCGACAAACCAATCCATGCACATAATTCCACATTCGAATATTTGGCATTCACAAAAGCAGGAGAAAATAGCAACATGCAAGGGAAATAATTTTTTTTCAATGCTTCCCATTGCATTCAATCTGTTCAGAAGCACATGTATTTCCATTCGCCAAATTCCATTACATTCTATTATCCATTTCCATATCCACAAAAATACATGTAAGCATAAATATAGATGCCCACAATTATACATTACATGCCATGTCTCTCAGAGAGAAATTACAAGTAAAGAAGACAGTAAAAACTACTACAAACTATGCTACAAGAAGTGTACTGAAGATGCACTAAAAGTGATGTCTCCAAACTGCTCACTGCTGAGGACCTGCGGATCCACACATAGGTACGTTATGAGCAAAGTTGCCCAATACGAATTAGATAAAACTATACAACAACAAGAATGATATAATTTAAATGTGTGCAAAAGAGAAAGAAACTAGGTAACATGATCTCACAAGAATCACATTTTTATTATAGTTATTAGATATGGATATGAGTAACCAAGCATTGTGGATAGTCTCTGGTCTTGGTCTGGGTGAGACCTCACACTATGACTCTAAGGCAAAAAGAATGCCTTAGGGTTGGGGTGCCTCCGTAGGCATGCGGTGGGGTACAATGCATCCTAACTAAGTTCCCAACACGTCCACTTATATCCACTTCACTGTTGTACTTATGACTCACAAAATATATTCCAACCCGTGAATCCTCGCGACTAGCCCAAACCTCCTTATGCACAGGAGATTCACATCCCATTCCCAACTTCATTAACCACATTTCCCGGAACTACCCTCTTAGCGCTCCCACTCGAAATACTGACCAATGTGGCCTACACTGGCCCGTACACGAGTGTTAACTCTAAGTGACAAGCGAAACGCTAGCCGGCCAACCATGACTACTTGGTCCGCGCTCGAGCACTGGGCTAAAGCACGCAAGTGCGAGGCCAACACCGTCAGATTAGCACCTCGGTGTGCCAAGCAACATGTCCCCCAACCATCGCAGCTACAGTAGCAGTTGGGATCGCGGTCAACTAGGCTTCTACCCGGGGCCCCAAGGGTGCATGCCCACTCCCTTGAAGCGCCTACTCCATCTACCCGAACACCGTGCCATCTCATCCATTTATTCAAAACATAACTGGCAATATATTTTTAAAGACTCCTTCTTTCGACAATTCCATGACATAAATATGAAATACTCTTACAAATCACTGATATCTGCCATGAAGAGGTTTGATTTACCAAGATAAGTGATGAATGTAGCATGGAATTTTGTGAATGACTGGTTGCAGCAACTATATGCTTGCAGTACACGCCTCACTATATTACAACAAGTTTCCTTTATCTTGCTGCAAGACTACGCAATATGAAAACTAAATGGCGGTGGTAGGCATTTGAGGTGGCTCGTCGAGTTTTGGAAGAGGTTAAATATCCCCTTTGTTAAATGTTTTGTCGACTGTGGAGTTCCAAGGGGAAAGGATAAGGGAACAGATCAATTTTCACAAGAAGGATGACACACAACAAGCTGCTTGCAGTGATTTGGGCCATATGGTTACACCAACATGTGGCTATCTCCATTTCGGCCAGCCCTTGGATTGAATATAATCAAGTTCTTGTCTTACAATTGGAGAAACTGTGAAGGTAAAACATAACAGTTCTCCGTAATAATTTGATTGCTGAAATAACCTCTGCTAATCATCATTTTCTTTTTCTTTTTTTTTCACTTCTCAAACATACACACGTCCCTGAGGAGATTCCAATTCTATATGATAGCTAACTTGGCAACAAAAGTTAATGAATGTATACTTCAAAATGTCCTGCAAAGTATGGGACCAATGTATCTTTGATATAAATCACAAGATTATCGTCAATGAGAAACAAAATCAAGATCTGCAGTCCAATTAATTTATTTTCCACTAAACACCCTTTTACAGATTATTAGGAAGCACTATTGCTAATGAAGACAAAACATGATTTGCAAACCTATGAATCAGATGCCAGTATTAAACTCTCACAAATATGCCTATGACCAATGAAATACTCTGTATCAATTAAGTGAGCAAAAGATGATCTCGACACAACAGACCACATATTATAAGGGCTGCAACTTCTACCCCTAAAACCAGGTATCTACTCAGACAAAAAAAAAAACAACAAGATCGAATGAAGGATACAATCTGTTCTAAGAGCACACAATCTATTCAAGGACGATCTGTTCACAAGCAGATATCTCTCGTCGATCTAAACTAATAATATTTGTAATCTCGATGCATGATGTGGTGGATCGAAATGAACAGGCAATGCCCAACCTGCACGGGCATGCAATTTGTTGTTTGCGGTCTACTCATAAATGAAATCATGAGACACGTAATAGCTCCCTATTGTTTTCATTAAATTCTAAAATTCCCCCTTACACATTCGTAACCAAAGGTTTTGGCAGGGGAGGGTAACATGCAGGTCTGAAGTTGTGATGAGTGCATGTGATGCACAACACATGCGCATGAGATTTTTAATTAACATCCAGTATCTCCCTCTTTGACTACGAGATCACACAGAAATTTAATTAATTGTGGGGAATACATTATTTATGGATGCATAGAATAGAGTAAGATTATGTTGCATGTAAGATGCAGAACTTTCACCGACCCTCTCCCATTAGGATGACATGAAATCAAGATGGAGAACACGGTCGAATTCACAAATCAAAACCATACACCAAAAATTCTAGGCTCTAGATATTCAACAAGTAGGTTCAAAATCGCGTGGAAATCGCAGCAAGTATGGAGGGAAACATCGTACCTCAAGAAGATCCGATTCCTCAGAATCTTCACCCACGAAGAACGGCACGATCGGTGCCCTGATGATGATGAAAAAACGTATACGGAGATGCCTTGGACCTTCTCTACGCGAGGGTGTTCTCGGATCGTCGATCCGAGACGCTCCGATGAGCTCCGGCAGAGCTCTGGCGAGGAAAAAGGTGGGGAGGAAGAGGCCTGATCGAAGGGGGAGGGGGTTAGGGCGTTTTGGATGAGGGGAGGGTTGGGTTTTAAGGATAAAACCCGGATTCGGATCCGGGTTCGGATCCGAATAGGACCCGGACCCCTCATCGCTAAAATGGCCATAACTCAGGCTCCCGAAGTCGGATTTTAGCGTTCTTGGACTCGTTCGAAAGCTATCGACGAGCCCTATGCAATGGATTTCTTACTCGAATTTTTTGATTACCGGACAAGTACAGATTTTGCAATTAAATCCAGACTCAGTCAAGATTTGCGTTTTAGTCCATGTTCGGTATTCGGGGTTTTCACATTAATAAACATCACATTTTTCCCCGTTTAAAATTTGAATAATCATAAAAATTCAAATATTATGTCAAAAATTTCAAAAAATAGAACAGTTTTATTTTTTGTGCATTTTATTTTCTGTGCAAATTTCATGCATTAATTATTTTTAAAACTCAAAAAAGTTGGAAAATATTAAAAATCTAAAAAATTGTAGAAAATTCCAAAAATAGTGATTTCATTTCTTGATTGTAGATAATTTCTTATAGTTTTCAGGAAAAATAAGTTCAGCATTTTTTTGTTTGCTATTTTTACATTGTAAAATAGTCCTGTCTTTTTATTGTTTGGTTTTTTCATTTTTTTTCATTTCGAAAATCCTTAAAAAATATAAAAATATATGAAAATTACAAAATAGTAAAAAATCATTAAAATGTAAAAAATATTTTTATTTGAATTTTCTAGATATTTTTATCATATTTGAAAAATCCAAATAGATGTGTTTCTTTCATGTATAAATTTGTTTTGAATAAAAAATTAATTAATTTTTAAAATTAAAAATTGAAAAATAAAATCATTAAGAATTTTAAAATTAGAAAATAAATAATATAAGAAAATAAAAAATCCTAAAATTAAAAAGATAAAAATTCCACAAAAACCAAGACTGTTAGCATTTGAGTTCCCTTTTTCTTTTATTGATTTTTTGATTATTAGAATAACCCTTGTGATTTGTAGCTTCCCTGAGTTCAATCCCGTTGCTACATTTTCTGTAATTATTGGATTGAGAACAAAATATTTTTTTGAGTGATATTTGGATTACGATGACACAATTATTTCATCTAATAAAACCCACTGAAAATCTCGCCCAACAACTACATGACTCCAAAATGTAGTACACTTTTGTGTTGCGAGTTCAGAGGCTTGTTGATCAATGTTGTGATTCCTATCTAGCATTTGTTTGAGAGGTATCCGATCATGAGCCGATGGCACAGGACATCAGAGTAGTATCAAACTACCCAGATGTTTTTCCTGATGAGTTACCAAGATTACCTCCTGAGAGAGAGAGAGAGAGAGATAAAGTTCAAGATCACATTACTACCAAATACACAACTGATCTCGATGGCTCCTTACTGCATGGCACCGGCTTAGTTGAGAGAGCTGAAGGTGCAGTTGCAAAAGTTACTTGACTTGGGATTCGCGAGACTGAGCACTTCACCTTGGGGAGATCCAGTTTTATTTCTCAAGAAGAAGGATGGATTGATGAGGTTATGCATCGACTACTGACAGTTGAACAAGAGAATCGTGAAAAACCATTACCCTTTACCGTGCATCGATGATTTGTCTGATAAGTTTCAGGGATCGGTGTTTCGAAGATCGATCTTCAATCTGGTTATCATCAACTGATGATTCAAGAGTCTGATATTCTGAATACAACTTTTAGGACTCGTTATGGACACTACGAGTTTGTGGTGATGCCGTTTGGGCTCACCAATGCACCTGCAACATTCATAGATATGATGAACAAGATAATCCGTCCATACATGGACAGATTTGTAGTGGTATTTATTGATGATGTGCTGATTTATTCTCGGAATGAATGGGATCGTGAAAATGATTTAAGGACCGTCCTAGACACATAACGAGATCACAAGCTATATGCCAAGCTGAGCAAGTGTGAGTTCTAGTTATCCCAAGTATAATTTCTTGGGCATGTCATTTTTGGAGTAGGTATCGCAGTTGATCCTGCGAAGATTGAGGCAGTTATGTCTTGGGAGTAGCCCAATATCATCACTTAGATTCGGAGCTTCCTCAGACTAGTAGATTATTATAGATGCTTTATCAACGGATTTTCTCAAGTTATTCACCCTCTGACACAATTTACACATAATGGAGTTCCATTCATTTGGGATGATTCAGACGAGCATTCCTTCAACACATTGAAGGAGAGATTGACCACAACACCTATTCTTGCTCTTACTTCATGCGCCCAGAACTATGCAGTCTACACATATGCATCTGGAGAAGGTCTAGGAGCAATATTGATGCATAGAGGTCACGTAGTTGCTTACGCATCACAACAGTTAAGACCACATGAGTGGAATTACCCCACATATGACTTGGAATTGGCAGCAGTTGTCTTCGCCTTGAAGATCTGGCGTCATTATCTTTATGGGATGAATTTCAAGATTTTTACAGATCATAAGAGCCTGAAGTACATCTTTGATCAGAAGGAGTTGAACATGAGACATCTCAGGTGGCTCGAGCTACTGAAGGATTACGACTGCACGATCTGCTACCACCCCGGTAAGGGAAACATGGTGGCAGATGTGCTTAGTAGGAGAGCTCATGCAGAGACTATGATAAACTGGCTATACACATGGGGATATGCTCTCAGCTTTGACTGATTGGCTTCTTCGTAATATTTCATCCATATCTACTTCTATACCTCCACGATTCAATAGTCTTTGGGATCGCATCATCGAAGGCCATGAAACAGATCCTTGGATTCGAGATAGATACATGCATGTTGTCAAGGATGAGATTGATGATTTGTCATGGTAAAATCCATTTATAGAAGGCATGTCGAGTCATTGTGCCCACCAATGAGCAATTGTGAAGAGATATTCTTGACGAGACACATAGTTCACGGTTATTTATTCACCATGGCAGCACAAAGATGTATCACAATCTACGCCGACATTTTAGTGGGACGGAATGAAGCACGATGTGGCTCAACATGTCAGCAGATGCATGGCCTGTTAGATGGTCGAAGCTAAGCATAGGAGACCACCAGGGCTATTACAGTCTCTCCCCATTCTCGAGTGGAGGTGAGAGAGTATTTCTTTGGATTTTGTCACAAGATTGCTGAAGACACCAGGTGGCCATGATTCTATTGGGTTGTTATTGACAGGTTGACCAAGTCAGCCCATTTCATACCTGTCAACATGACCTATACACCATCCATATTTGTCAAGCTATATGTGCAGAATATCACCAGACTTTGTGATATACCACACCAGGTGGTGTCTGACAGAGACTTGAGGTTTACATCGCATTATTGGCATTAATTCATGTTAGTACTATAAACATAACTGAAGATGAGTTCTACATACCATCCATTGACCGTCGGATAAAGTGAGCGCATCATTTAGACACTCGAGGATTTTCTATGTTCATGCACTTTGGAGTAGAAACGGTCCTCGAAGGACCATCTGCCTTTGGTGGAATTCACGTACAACAACATCTATCATTCTAGTATCGGCTTGGCACTATTCGAAGCTCTATATGGGCATAGATGCCTCACACCTCTCAGTTGGCGTGAGGTAGGTGTTCATGCTCTATATTCTGTGGATTCCTTGGAGGAGACTATGAGAGTTGTCGATCTAGTGAGACGGAAGCTTCTGAAGGCACAGAGCCGCCAGAAGAGCTATGCAGACTGGCGGAGAAGAGATTTGGAGTTTCAGGTATCCAATCCTCTTTTCTTACTCCTTTTGCAAAATGACTTAATAAGTTTTAGCTTAATCTGAACAAATTTCCTATAAATACAGGTAGGAGATTGGGTATTCCTCCGAGTATCTCCTATGAAGGGGATTTAGAGATTTGACATTCGTGGCAAACTGGCACCTGATATGTCGGTCCATTCAAGATTCTGGCTTGAGTGGGGAAGGTGGCCAATCGGGTAGCTCTTCCTCCATGCCTTTCAAGCATCCACACCATATTTCATATTTCAAACCTGAGGAAGTATATGTGCGGCCATCAATACATCATCAGCTACGAGAATCTTGACGTGGAGCCAGATTTGATATATAAAGAGAGGCCAGTGCATATACCAGACAATGCTGTGAAGAAGCTTCACAACAAGGAGATTCCATTGGTCAAGGAGTTGTGGAACCAATACGACGTTGAAGAGGCGACATGTGAGACTGAAGCTAACATTCGGGCACGATACCACACCTTTTCTCAGGTAATCATCAAAACAAACATATTTAATTTTTTACCTATTAAAAGAATATGACTCGTTTTCCCTTTGAGATTTTTATGGGGTCAAAAAAAAACTTTGAGGTTCTTATGGTCAGATA
>JAZKJV010003608.1:0-203966 GCA_037367405.1 Ottelia alismoides | reverse complement strand
TGTCTCCAGCACTCTACATGCAAGTGATCCGCGCAGAATTTAAAGACAGAAATAAAACTACCTAAATGGTGCAACGGGAAAAACCGGCCTTAGACAAGCAACTTCTATTGATCGTGAAGAACAATAGTTAGCTAACCGAATCGAGTCCGGAGTCCGATCTTGGGAGTCACTCGGTGCCCGCCACAACGGGTCCTGCCAGCGCTGTATGTGACTCCTCACGGCACGTGGTCTCAAATCCAATTAAACTAACTTTTTCAGTGAATTTTATTAAGGTCCAATTACGTTCTATAGGAACAGATATTCTATTAGGTGTTGGGCCTTAAAAATTTACGTCACAATCAATCAAAATTCCTATGTCTAGGGGCTAAAACCGCGAGAAACACCGGAAAAGGCAGCTAGCTATAAAAACCACGATAAAAGCCGCGAAAATCCAAATGGGTCCCCCGAGCACACCGGTGCTCGGCGAAACAGACCCGCTAAGTTACAAATGTCCACAGTTCAAAGTCTGAGTCCTAAATTATTACAAAAATATTGTTCTCTCAAATAAATGATATTCTTCTTCTTCTCCCTGCTCTTCTTCCCGTGCGGGTCCTCAAAAAGTGTACTCCAAGTTCTCCACGCAGTACCTCGCACAAAAATTAGAAAGAGAGAGTGTCAGAAAACAGTTATAATGTAGAGAGACAATATGGAAAATTGACTACAAAGCCGTGTTCCCCGGCAACGGCGCCATTCTGATGTCGCAAAATCCCGAACAACTGAGGTAAAGGTATAAAATGAGGTCGTTGCGACCTCAGTCACTCGAATGCGTCAATCAAGAAAAATAATCAACCACTCACAGAGATAAACACAAGCAAGCACAAAATAGAGCGATCTAGCTATAGGATTAACCTGGTATAGCTCCCAGGGTCGAACACAAGGAGCACAGATTGGCCTTGCGGCCTACGATGTAGTCAGAAATCCAAGGGAGTCTTTTTTTTAGTGTTTTTATTTGTTTTTATAATTTTTAGATTTTTTAAATGATGAGAAAATGAAATAAAATGAATGCAAGACAACTTCAACAATTTATAAAACACTCCAAAAATAATGCAAAAATTAAGGAAAAATGGTTTTTATATTTTTTTAAGTTTTTTACTGTTTTTGGTGAATTTTTGGAATTTTTCTAATGGGTAAATTATTTATTAAAAATAAAACAATGCGAAAAACAGAGGGTACTGTCCAGCAAGGTTTAAGACCCAAAAATAAAATAATTTTGGATCTCAAAAAGCCCTGAAGGTAATTTTCCTATAATCTAGAAAGAATAAGGAAAATTTAGGCACCCTAATTATTGTTTTTGGATTTTTAATTTATTTATTACAATTTTTATGAGTTTTTAGGGGTTTTTCAATTTTTAGGGTTTTTAATTGATGAAAATTAGCCAAAATTAGCTAGAAAATCAAACAACAAGCAAACTACAGTATCTAATTTTTTTGGAATTTTTGGGGATGTTTTTATATTTTTTTGTTATTTTTAAACCTAGACAGTGGCTAAAAAGGAGGTTTTTGAATTTTTAAAAATAATAAATGAAATCAAAAATGTCCTCAAAAATCATAGAAATTCCTACACCATGGCAGGAGCCATGTGTCAAAATCTCATTGGATTTGGAGGTCGTTTGATATTTTATTCAAAAATAAGAGTGGGGCACTGTGCACAGGGACCTAAGTGCAAATACCCAAAGATCTGGGGGCCTAGGTGCAAAATACCCAGCAAGTCACGTGCGTGGCGCGTGGCTGGGGCACACAGGGACCAAATTGCAAGAAAAACTAAGTCCAAGGGCTATTTGATAACCCGTATCAAAAGCCCAGGGTCGAAATTGCAAAAAACCCAATAAATTCGCACATGCGGAAATAAAGCATTCGCAGGGGTATATTTGCAAATAAACAAAACATTTCATTCAATGAATAACATCCCAGATCTACAGGACGAAATATGTAAAATGCCCAGATACACACGTGACGACGCACGTGGTCACACACACACAGGGGCATACATGCAATTAAAATAAAGCACGAGGTCCATACTGCAAATAACCCTAAGTGAAAAAGTTTCTAAAAATAATTACAGTACTAAAAAGGAAATGACAAACTACGAGGGGGCCCTACGATATTTACCCCTTTATTCGCCGACGGTCAGATGGACGCCACGTGGTGATCGGACGGCTCGGAACAGCTGGCGCTTCACTCCTTTGGCCTTTGGCTCTGATCGACGGTCAAGGGAGAGGCACGTGGACGATCGAGCGGTGCTGGGCTCCGGGCCTCTCTCTCCTCTGCTACGGACGGTTCCGATGCGCTCCTCAGATGGATCAACGGTCGCTGCTCCTTAACAGATGGACGGCGAGGATGAGAACTGGAGCAGAGGGTGCATCGGACGGCTCTGGAAGATGGAGGAAGAACTCGACGCCGGCGAACTTCGCCGGCCTCCTGCGTGAACTCCGGTCCTCCTCAGCTGCGCCTGAAGGTCGGAGAAGATCCGGCGTGAAGTTGCGCAGCTGCTGCGGGTCTCCAATACCCCGGCCGAGCCCTGGAAGGCTCCGGCGAGGTCGGGAGAGGAGAAGCTCCTGGGAAGATGTCGGGAAGCCTCAGACGGCCTCCTCTTGACCTGCAAAATAGTTCAGAAGCTTCGCGGGTCGAGGGCAAAGTGCCTCGACCCGGTTAGGCGGCGTGAAGGTGGAGTGTGAGTCGAAATGGCGAGCTCCGGCGAGGGTGGTCGGCGGAGGAGCTCGATTCCCAGATCCTGTGCGATCTGGGTTGTGTGGAGGGGCGAAGAAGGTGCGGAGAGGTCTGACGGAGATGATGGCGGTGTCGGAAGGTCGAGATATTACGCGAGATGGTCGGAATTGGAGAAATGCGTCGGAGATACGAATTGGGCGAAATCGGAAATTGGAAGAAATAGAAGAGCTAATTGATTACCTGGGTGGAGCGGAAGACTATGCTGGAGTGTGGCTAACTCCTGGTCGTAGCCTCGAAGGGCGTCAAGGCCTGAGGCTCGATGCTCGACGCTGGTGGCGGAGCAGTGGCGGCGAAGTTCGCCGGATCAATGGATTCGCTTCCTCACCTCACTGCAACAAGGGCAGGCGCTTGCTGTCACTCTCGCGATGCCTATGGAGGTCACTGGGAAGAAGGAGATGGTCCAAAGATGGGGCGCGGAGGCGGCGGAGGGAAGAATATATAAGGTGACAGGGGCGATTAGGGTTGAGGGGCGACAGCGATGGAAGGTGTTGATTTCGTGGCGGAAGATCGGACGAGGAAGATGGATGATAGGCGAAGAATCCGGGCATGAGATTTGCGTGGGAGACAGCCTGGAGACGCGTGGGAAAATCGGAGAAGATGGGGTGGCGCGCTTCTTCCAGAAAAGGAAGGAGTCCGCGGGGGAGTTGACCGGGGTCAACAGTCCCCCGTGGACCAATCAGAAGCTGCCACGTGCAGTTGATTTTTGTTTATTTATTTTAAGGTAGAAATAGGCCGAATTAAAGAAAACTCAAAACATGAAATATTTTTCTTTTATTTTTTTCTATTTTTTGGTGATTTTTAATTAATTTTTGGGAATAAAAATAGGGTAGCTATATATATAGGTATATGTACACTATATGGAGTTTTTATTTTTGATTTTTTATTTGTTATTTTTATGTATTTTTATGCTCATTTTGTATTTTATTTATTTACAAGATAAAATGAGGAATAAAAGAATATTTTTATTTTATTTTTATCACTTATATACAAGGGTGAAATAAATGGTTGAATACATTTATATACATGGTATTTATACAATGTATTTTTGTATTTTCAATTTTGTAATTTTTATTTGATTTTTGTTTTGTTTCTTGTTATTTTATATATTTACAATATGTAACATAGAATATTTACAAAAAGTTTAGAAAATAATTGAATTTATTTACAAGGTTAAATAAATACAATGGTGTGGTTTATGCACATGGTGAAAGGGTATTTTTTTGACTTTTTGATTTTTTAAATTTTTATTTTGTTTTTGATATTTTCTAAATATACACAAAATATGTACAAGCATATTTTTGGGTGAGGAAAATATAATTTTAGAAGTATATACACATGAGCTCCTATCTCCCTCTACTTTGACTTTTATGCGGTCAGGCCCATGCTGAGCCCTCCCTTGGGTTAGGTTGCTCAATATTTATTCTAAATATTTCCCTCTTTTTCTTTTTGCTCTTTATTCTTTTATTTTGTGCACAAAAACATGCTAATTATAGGTTTTTACACAATGCATGCTTTTGGTAATTATTTGTATTTACACATATCTACATGTATTTGCAAAGGTTTTTGTAGCTAAAATAGAAGAATAAAGAGTGATGAATGGGTATTCATCAGCGATGACCAGGAGCACCCCCTGCTCTTCCCCAGTCTCATCGATCATCCAGGTAGCTCCTTAGCTTTGCTATTTCGTTCGATTTCAGCTTTCCCCCAAATCGCTTCGTCATCGTATTTCTTCGATTCACCCCGGTTCCGACCACCATCCGACCATCGGACCCGACCCACATCTTCGCCTTCTTCCGCCGCACGTTCTCCACCCACACACGCAACCCAGCTCGCACAGGAGCTGGGAATCGGGCTCCACCGTCCACCCCCTTCACCGGAGCCCGCCGTCCCGACGCACCGACCATCCCCACTTCGCCTAACTGGGTCGAGGCACTTTGCCCTCGACCCGTGAATCTCCTGAGTGCTTTTGCAGGTCCAGCGGAGGCCATCTGAGGCCTCTTGACAGTCAGACCAGGAGCTTCACCTCCGCCACCCTCGTCGGAGCTCCCCCGAGCTCGGCTGGGGCACCGGAGACCATCAGCAGCTGCGTACCTTCACGCTGGAGCTTCTCCGATATTCAGGCGCAGCAGAGGAGGCCGGAGATGCTTCCACGAGGCCGGAGAACTTCGCCGGCCGCCTGTTCATCCAGGACCTCCAGCCGCCGTTGATCGCCCCCGTCTCGCTCCAGTTCAGATCTTGGCCGTCCATCCTTGGAGCAACCTGCAGCGTTCGATCAGAGAAGGGACGATCCGGAGCGCCCACCAGTTCCAGCCTTCCGATCAGCCACGTGGAGCGCATCCAACGACCCCGCTTAATAAAGGGTAATTTACCCTTAGGCCCTTATCTTTGCTTTATTTCGTATTAGTCCTGTAAACATTTGAGTACGTTGTTTAGTTTGAGCTTTAATTGCATAGAGGACCCTGATCTTTAGTGTATTCGCATTTATACCCCTGCCTGTTGTGAGCCACGTGCTTCGTCACGTGTCGTTTTGGTGTATTTGCAGTTTATGCCCTTGTAGTTCTGGATGTTCTTAAAGGAATGAAATCTTTTTGATATTTGCATTTATACCCCTGTGAATGCTTTATTTCCGCATGTGCGTCTTATTTTGGGTAATTTGCAAGTGAGGCCCCTGGACTTTTGGTACGTGTTACCAATAAGCCCTCGGACTTATTTTTCTTACATTTAGGTCCTTGAGTGCCCCAGGCACGCGCGTGGCGCGTGTTTTGCTGGGTATTTTGCACCAGGACCCCAGAACTTTGGGTATTTGCATTTCAGTCCCTGTGCACAGTACCCTCTTGTCATTTTTGAATAAAATAACAAATCACCTCCAAATCCAATGAGAATTTGACACATGGCTCCTGCCATGGTGTAGGATTTTCACGAATTTTTGAGGACATTTCTGATTTTGTTTGCTATTTTTAAAAATTCAAAAACCTCTATTTTTGTCACTGTCCAGATTGAAAAATCACAAATAAATATAAAAACTCCTTTATAAATTCCACAAAAATTGTCTACTGTTTAATTTAGGTTGCTTGATTTTCTAGACAATTTTGGCTATTTTTCATTGCTTAAAAATCTTAAAAGCTTAAAAACACTCAAAAACCCATAAAAATTCTAATAAATACATTAAAAATCCAAAAACAATAAACTTGGTACCTAAATTTTCCTTGTTTTGTGATCTTTACAGGAAAATTACCTCCAGGCCATTTTAAGGCCCATAGATATTTTATCTAGGGACTTTTGGCTTGGCTGGACAGTACCACTGTTTCCAGCTACTGTTTGATTTTTAGAAAATAAAATAAATATCAGAAATTTATCAAAAATTCACCAAAAACATAAAAAATATAAAACACATAAAAATATTTTTGTTCTGATTTTTGGTTGATTTGTGGTGCTTTAAATAATTGGTTGAATTGTGTTCTTCCTTGCTTTTCTTATTCTCTTCCTATATTAAAAATCCAAAAAAAATATAAAAATAATTAAAAACCACTAAAAATATTTTCCTCTTTTATTTTATTTGTTTTGACTACTTCGTAGGCCTCTCGGCCAATCCGTGCTCCTTGAGTTCGACCCTGGGTGCTATACCAGGTTAATCACATAGCAGGACCGCTATTCGTGTTTCGATCGATTTTATTTTCATTAGTGGTTCGATTTTTCTTGATTGACACATCGTCTGAGTGACCGAGGTCGCAACGACCACTTCTGTACCTTTACCTTAGTTGCTCGGTTTTTCGTGTCGTCAATGCTAAGTGAGCTTCCACGTGGGTGCCCAAGTGCCTTGAGTAGAGCGCTTCCCTTGCTTGGTGGTACCTCGCACAAAAATTCAATAAAAAAGGTGATTAGACCAATCAACAATATAGTTCAATAAATGTATAAAAAGACAAGCAAATATCCACGATCAATCACAAAAGAATGCTCTATACGCTGTTGCTCCCCGGCAACGGCGCCATTTGATAAAACACGAAATTCAAGGGGTCTAATGTCTCTCACAAAGCGGAGACAACAGTGTCGCTGTGGTGACCCTCAAGGAATCCCGTATTTAATCAACAATGAACCCACAATCAATAAATCAAGCAGTGACAAATAAATGTGGAGTCAAATTTATTTTTAACTCTACAAACAAGATGTATAGGTGTAAGTATGTAGAGAGTTCGAACACAGGGAGCAAGGCAGGATAGATCAAGCTAAGTGCAAAATGTGATGTGATTGTGATCAATGCCTACAAGATGCAAATATTTTTGTGGGTTTTAATTTTTAATTTTTATTTTTTATTTTTAATTTTGTAATTTTGTATTTTGGTTTTTGATTTTCTGATTTTTTTTATTTTGTTTTTATATTTTATATTTTTTTGTATTTTCTTTTTCAATAAGGGAATATATATACAATATAAGGGAAGAGAGGATAGGGTATTTATAAAGACGAGGGAAAATGTTCAAAAGTTAGAGAATAACATGTTTTTGGTCTTTTATATTTTTTAATGTTTTGTGATTTTTCTAGATTTTTCCTATTTTTTTCTTTTTAAGGGCAAAAATACTAGTAAACAGTGAGATAAGTTGCTGGCCGAAATTAAAATGAGGATGAAAAATATCAAACAGAATTCAACATTCCTCAAATTAATTTTAATTGAAAGATAATAAATCAAAGAAGATACAGAAACTGAAATTGCATTTTTAGGATTTTTGTAGAATTTTTAAGATTTTTAGGAAGATTTTTGGTGTTTTGCTATTTTTAGGAGTTTCCTTTTGAATTTTTTAATGATTTTTGGTCTGAAGTTAAAACACACAGAAAAAAACAAAATATAAATTTTTTGGAATTTTTCAGAACGTAATGAATATATTAAAAATAAAAGACTGCAGGAAGGTAGAAATGATGTTTTTGATTTTTTCGGCTAAACATGATAAAAATATAACAAAAATCCCTGGTTATAGAACAAACTTAGGGGTACATGCATATATTTTTAGATTTTGAAATAGATATAAAGAGCTCCAGAAATAAATCAATCACTCAAAATATTATAGAAATTCTACAGGACACAAATCGCAATATTTTTTTGTTGAAATTTGAACCCAAATTCGGCCCTGCTAATTACTACAACATATCCAAAAATGAGCACATGATATTGAGCATTTTAAGCGTTATCAACAAAACAGGCCTAATCAGTACTCTGACTTCATAAATTCGCCATAAATAGTTAGTACATCAGAAAATTCTGAAATTTGGATATGATGTGTATCTTTAAAGCAGCTTTCTAACAAAAAACATCTCGCATGAAACGGAGTTCAGATGAATGATTTATGAATGTTTAAGTGCAGGGGTACAGATGAAAACATAAGAACGAAACTGCAGTTCAAAAGATACTCGAAAACTTCTTGGAATATACCAAAAATGCAGGGGTATAACCGCAAAACTTGCCACTTATCCACGTGGCATAAAGCTCCTCTTGGTCAGTAAGGGTATGTGCTTGAAATTTCAAAATGGTGAGGGCTTATGTATAAAACTTCTACCCCTTGGCTGGATGGCTAAGATTAAAAGGAGGGGGATAGATCCAACGGTGGCTGCTATCCACCCCCTCCCTTCTTCTTCCTTTGAAAAACAGCAACAAAAACGCCAATCCGAGGGCCGGCGAAGTGCCACGGTGTGGAGCTCTGCGTGAGAGATGGTGGTGCGGCTGTAGGACGTTCGGACGGATACCTGCGAGTGGAAATGAAAGCTCGAGCGTGGGCTCGGCTTGCGTTATGCACACAAAAAATATATGGGGTGAATGGGTTCTCCTACGAAAATGGTAGAAGGAGATGGTCTCCGGCCACCGTGCGTGGTCGGAGTTGGTTGAGGTTGCGTGAAGGGAGTACGAAGAAGTGGATGAAGGCGGCGATGAGGTGGTTAGCCGCGACGAATGAGGATGGAGAAAAGTTGAAGATAATGGGTTGTTACACTACAACAAGAAGAAAAACTAAATCTAAAAGTTACCTACAAGAAGAAAAACGTAGCATGTGAAGGTAGTCGCCTATGGTGATCGATTCTCCGATGAGAATGACCGGTCATGGCCTCGATTCCGGCGGAGAAGAGGCTTGACAAGCTAAGAGCTTGTGATACAATGGAGCAAGAACACCAAGGGATCACGCCAAAGAATCCTCCCTTCGTCGTGGCTTCGTCTCCAACCTTCACTTTGTCACAATGGAGGTAGAGGAGCTAGAATGAAGACCCTAATGGTGGATGAATTCAAAAATGGGAGATGAAGCTCTTTTATTTGGTGGAGGAATGGAAGAGATGATGGCTATTGGGGGAGGCCTCCACCAATGGGGGTGGACTATTTCAAATTTTTTGGACACTAGTGATTGTCTTTATGCTCATGTGTACTAATAAAAAAAGAGAGGTCTTTCCCAATGAAAATATGTTTGAATAACAAGAGACCTCAAAATAAACTCAAATCATGAAACTATCTCAAAATAATGTCATCTAGAATATTGCAGAAGAAAGTTTTTTTTTCAAAAGATGCAAATTAAAAACATGTTTTTTAAGGTATAAAATACCCATTTTAGATTTTTATGATTTTTAGTCTTGTTTTCTTGTTAATAATATAAAAACTTGAAATATTTTTGTTGATTTTTTATTTTGTAAGATAATAAGAAAAAGTGATAAAGATAGAATACAAGCCAAATCGACTTGTATAGAGAAAACTATTTTTGTATCTTTTTTTTATTTTATATTTTTTAATTGATTTTATATTTTTAATAGAAATTAGAATATACAACTAACAAAATAAACTTGAAATAAACAAAAAGAGTTAAAAAAAGAATCTATACAAAAGAAAGAAAAAGGCGTAAACTATTGTACAACAGGGGTCCAAAACTCAACTTTCAAATCATAACTCCGAAAAATACGAAACCACCTTAATTAAATAGATTATTAAAAAATATATACAATTAAAGGTGAGTTTGATAGATTTTGAATTTTTATTTGAGAGATACAAGTCTGGAAAGTTGGGATTTCGGAATCTTATTCAGATCATAACTTTTTATCTGTATATTATTTTTGGATGAAATCAATTTTGTATTTTTCTTTATTTGATTATCTACAACTTTCATGTATAAAGTTTTTTAATTGAAGTATAAAAAGTGGAACTAAAAATAGGTCCCAAAATGAATAAAAAATGAATTAAATAAATGAATTTTATTAGATTCTGGCCCTTATCTTCCCCTACTTTATTCTTTGTCGACCTAGTCATCGAGATGCCTGGTCTCGGGGTATCGGGTCATAAAATATTTACAATATTTTATTATTTTTCTTTTCTTTTCTTTATTCTATAATTTTGGCTTTAATTACAGTATTTTATACACTATTTAGATGCACATGCATGAATGCTAAGATGATGGAATTAATGCTATTTACAGGCATTTGCTAGGGTTTTTGGTGCCAAAATGATAGAATAAAGATGATGAAATGTGGATTCATCAAAGCCTTTAACCAAAAATTCCACAAATATGAGATTTAGAAAATGCTTGCGACTTGACAAGGGAATGGAGACTACAATGATCCATTCCCACTTCTCTTCCCATTCTTCTAACTTCCTATCCCTTCGGTTGTAAAGACTAGAAGCACCTAACCTTATAAGGAAATATCTGACTCCACGAGGATGAGTTATTCAAAGAGCAGACACCTCGGTAGTTCAATGGTTTTTTCTAGGGAGAGCTAAACAATTTCACACACATGGCTTTATCATTTCAAGTTAGCAAGAGTATGCGACTTAGAGGATGGTTTTGACCTGATTGTAAGAAACCTAAGGTAGTTGTGTCACAAATACTAACCTCTAAGTGGTTCTGAATACACCATTAATCTAAAGGTCTTCTCAGAGCTCCAAACTGTGACATTATTAAGACAAGTTGAAGAGTCAAAAATTACTCCAAGTTATTTTTTTCATTTCTTTATTTTCTTCTCCGTACTTATAGGCATAAGTGTTTGCTAGAGACTAGCAAAGGCAAGTATAAGGGATGATGAATCTCCATTTCATCACCTTTATTCTTTCATTTTGGCCTTTAAACCACTTATTCCTTGATTGACTTAGAAATAAAAAAATAAATCCTTTTATAAAAATACTAAAAAAAACCCTACTATTTTTATCCTATTTTAGAACTCCACACCAAAAATCACAAAAAAATCTCGAAAGGAATCCTTAAAATTAATAAAACCTTTCTAACACTAAAAAAATTAGAAAATATTTTCAAAAGTCCCAAAAATATTAATTTATGTTCTATATTTTTATTTTTATTTATTTATATAAAATAAAATTGATTTTGAGAAATTTTGAGCCCCTTTTGCTACTTTTAATTCTCAAATCAATTCCATTTATATAAAAAGTTACTATCTTACTTTATTTTTATTTTAAGAATACAAAAATTGTAAAAATTCCCAAAGAAAACATAAAAAATAAAATATTTGAAAATATAAAAAGATTTTATTTTGTTATTTTTATTAATTTATCTATATTTATAAAAAGTATATGCATGTATTATTTGTATATACCTATATATTATTATATATAGTTTATTTATTAACTTTTATTATTATTATAAATATATTTTAAAACATTTTAAAAATAAAAATGATAATGCTTTGGTATATTTCCTGATATTCGGATATTTATTATATATATATATATTCTATTATATATTACTTATCTTATATATACATCATATATCCCTTTATATATCCTTATATATTATTTATATATCATTAAATTTAAAAAGGAATTTAAAAATAAAAAATATATAATTTTAAAAACAATTATTTTATTTAAAACCCACAACAACATTGATTATTTTTGTGCATACATATATACGTACTTACTTTATTTATTTGTTTAAATAATTCTCTCTACGTCCCCACGCTTCTTGTGTTCGACTGCTTATCCGCTATACACATTCATCGTATGGTATAATAAATTTTGATCCACACTACATGCTTTGATTACTTTATTTATTTATTGTGCGTTGATTGTTGAATTTAATTGAGATCTTCATGGGCTATCATCACAGCGACTTAGTAGTCCCTCCTTATGTGGACCACAAGACATCCCCTCAGATATTTTTTGCTATTTTAATGACTTGCAAGAGGGGAAGGGAAGGGAGCAAATGTAAGGGGTGCTGAGAAGACAGAAGCGAAAGCTATCGTTGCGCTTCCCTCACTGACATCAATGTTTGAGTCTTTCCTAACCCAATGCATACTAACCTTCCACTTGCCTTTCCCCGTAGAAGAAATAGACATCGTTGTTCTTTGTGAACTTTATGGAATAAGCTCATATGTATTTATTACTTTTGCTCTGGAAACACTAGTCATTTTGGGTATTTACTTTCTGATATTGTTTCGGTTTGGATGAAAGAAATACTTTGTTGTTCATCTGCATGCTTACGAAATAACAAGCTTACAAATTAAGCTGCATATATAAATGCTTTAGGTTGTTTATTTTCTTCACTGCAACATTACCTAAAGTTTTGCAATTGCTATGTTAATTTTGGAGCACTACAACTTATTTTGGAGCACTACAACGCCAAAGAAGTTCGAAGTGCTATTTAGTGACTTGTTATTTGAATATTTGGATTATTCTGTTTTTTTATACATGAGTAGTCTTCCATTAAATTTAGAAATTATAACTTTTTGATTATAAAATTTGTTGCTTAGGCTGACTCGCATTGAATTCAAAGAAAATTATGTCTGCTACTAATTAGTCGTGCTTGTAATGCTTTGGTTAACAAAAATTTCTTGGATTCAAAATAAACTCACAACTTGTTCGGTTTCAAAATTATCAAGGATGGGTTGAGCAACTTTTTATGATTGATGGGAGAAGGTTCTGGTTTGTCCCTAAACTCCAAATAAGACCTTTTAATAATCAAGATGTTTATTACTTTAACTTGTTATATAAGTTACTTGTTTAGAGCAATTATATAGCCATATTAGTACTCACGAACTTTTGATTTTGAAAATACTCACAAGATTTATGCTAATTTTTTCTCTAATGGGTCCTTGATTTATCGAATAGACCATCTGTAAGCTACTCTATTAGATGAGCACTTGGATTCTTTTAAGACATCTTAGAATTTTTTAATAGTTATTAATGATATTTTTATGCAATAGCGTTTTCAAATGATGTTTTTGTTAATATGAATGGCTTTTGTCCTTAGGTGATTTCATGCTCAATAGTCTTTGCTTGGAGGTTCATGAGTGATGTAGGAATAAAACAAATCTTAGATACATGCATGTTATTAATCAATACAAAATTATATTCAACAAGTAAAACTGTTAATTTAAACAAAAATAATTAAATCATTGTTATATCAATAATCTTAATTTTTATGACAAATTATTTGTTGCTATTGTCCCAAATAGTGACAAAAAAGGATGATGCACATAAGAAAGGTCAAATAGTAACCTATATATGGTGACATAAAAGTTAACATAATCAAATGGCGACGGTTTATCCACCGTAAAAAAACAAAGTAATTGTTGCTACATATTTAACAATGGTTTATATATCAATGATTCTTACATTGAATCCCAAATTTGAAACAAGATTGTATAGCGACCTTTTATTCTTGGCACTACTAACCAAAAAAAAGATCATTATAGATACATGTTGTTGTTGTAAGCCAATATGAGACCGATAAAACAACGAAAAAAGAAAATCGTATAAGGCATCTGATTTAAAAAAAATAGGAAAATATGTTCATTGGTACTTGACTATTGTTTTGATAGGATGTTTCTCCAAAATTTTCCTCGCGTTGTTTGCTGCAATTACCGTCATTCCTACAATTTCCGCTATAAGAAGAGAGGTGTCCAGTTTTGAAAGACAACCATGCAGTGATCGAATTTAACACCCATTACATAATGTGGTAAGAATTCCACCTATTGTTCAAACAACATCCTCCTCCCACCAACAGTTCTCTTTTGATTTTGTTTGAAATATACAGAATCTGGACTTTCGACACTGCATGACGTGTACTATTTGTTGTGGAGCTTACTGTAGCAGAACCTGTTTGTTCAATATTCTCTAGCTCGTCATTTAAATGCCAAACTCCACCAACAATTCAAAAATCAAGGTATAGGCAGACCATCTTAACCCACTGTCTTTCCTAATCGATATACCTTTTCTGATCTGTTGAGCTCCTGCAACAACACGTGAAAGAAAGGATCAAATACCGATTAATTAAGAAATAATTCTCTCATCTCTCTCCCCAACTTGCTCGTTACTTTCCCCATGCAGTACTTTTCTTTTGCATTGCCTGATAATTCCCCATGCAGCACGCTGCTGCCTCATGAGACCTTTCTCTCCATAATATTTATTACCAGGTATGCTCTCGTAATGCAAGTGTTTAATCAACACCTTAACTACTGCCTTATTTAGTAACCGCGTGCAAAGTTCCATTTCCCTTCTGGGCTCTTTAACACGTCCACAGATGCTCTTCTGTTTCGCATATCTTCCAATCATGCACAATATAATATGTTGCCGATGACGGCATATATCAAAGAATAACTTATCATGATGCTGCACATATGTATCCCACTTTTGACCATGGCACGTATTTTTCGGCTGTAAAGGGATGGGCTGCGAAGGTGGTGACTGCCTATTGGCTCAAACGGAGGCGGAGTGGGATTTTCCAGACTAATAAATTGCATCGGTAAGTGGATGTTGGGGGATAGGAACAAAGATGAAATGTTTTTTTATTGGAGGGTGATAAACAGTGTGCAATGGCCTTTGGGGTGTAGTGGTGTGGAGCGGAGCCTCATCTATTATTCTGTTCAAACTTCAAATTGGCTAGGGATGCAAGGCAGTGCGCAATAGGGTGTAGCCACATGGACAAATAGACCATTATTTTATGTTTTCCTTCCTCTATTTAATGCTCGCCGATCTCTAAGGTTGCCACAAGCTTCCATGGCAATGGAACAGTGTTGAGCAGTACATGGACGCCTTCTTCGAATCCGAAGAGAGCTATATGGGGTTATAGGTAATGGAGGTGACAGAAGAGAGTGAGCACACATGGTGCCTTTCTTGCATCGAGGTTCATGCTTGAAGCTATGTGTGCTCACTTCTCTTCCTGTCACCACCTCTTTCCTTTGTCCCTGATGATATCATATTGTTGTGTGCATGAATATTTCTTGTTGGAAGTATATATCTGTAGGGTATAGGGTTTTGATTTTCTATACTAAACGCACATATTTCCTTTGTAAAGTAACCGGAGGAGTACTGTCACCATCTGTGTTCATAACTACTTTGACA
This sequence comes from Ottelia alismoides, assembly GCA_037367405.1. Classification (NCBI taxonomy): domain Eukaryota; kingdom Viridiplantae; phylum Streptophyta; class Magnoliopsida; order Alismatales; family Hydrocharitaceae; genus Ottelia; species Ottelia alismoides. The sequence continues at coordinate 188,894 of JAZKJV010003608.1, read as the reverse complement.
TGTAAACTTGTAATACGTGGTTAGAGTATTTGTACCTGCACAACTTATTTGATTTTTTTTGATGATATTAAAAGAAAGGAGAAGGTATGCAGATACTTTTTCATGTAAATTGGATCATCGGTCTGGAGTACATCTTCGGGTACCATTTACCGAATATATTTTCCAACGAGGTACTTGGGTTTGCAGCAAATCTCAAATGAGTGATTTATTTTTGGATTGATTGCTGGAGCTAGTTTGTTGTTTTGAAGCCCGAAATTACCTTATCTTGTTTTATTTTGAAGAAAATCATATAAACGTAAACCATGTTAAACATCTAAATCAATGGTGAAAGAAGGTAACGCCTTGTGCAAGAACAAGAACAAGAAGCTTATGAACGCCGTTATTTTTTATTATCCATCCTCTACGAAGAGCTAATCGGTTAAAATATATGCGTTGATGTAATTAGATATATAAAACACAGATTTGTTATTGCTGGAGTGCAGCCGATGGTTACTGTGTTAAACGTTAACAGCATGTAGAATATGATCCTCCTATTCCTTTTTTTTGGCTTCCTGTAGCCATGTAACCTAGAGTAGCTAGTATGATACTGTAGTTTCATGAGATAGACAGCTCATTCCTTCTTTGTTAGCGATGGTATGTATTTTTATTAGAGGTTTGCAGGTTATTACTGTATGCTGCAGGTTATGATCATCACTGATGTCATCAACCTTGCTACCATCAACTGGTCTTCGCTGCCGCCAAAAACCCTTTCGGTTCTGCTTGAGAATAGTTAACCTGATTTGTCGAGCAGACAGAGGGGTACGTCTCCGTTGTTGGAAGTCTCACTATTTAAGGCCATTGTATGTATCTGGCTTTGTTAACTTCAGATGTAAGTTGTTTCATAGATTTATCAACAAATTGTACGAATGAAGGGAAATATGAGATTCCTGACACTTTCTCGTGCCCTTGCTGTTGAGTAAAATGTATCTTAGCCTTGCATGTCATCAATATGTATATCTTTTTTCCTGTCACTTGGAAACAAGTCCGAAAATAAGCGAATAACAAAATAAAACAGTCCCAGCATCATGAAATGCAAACTAAGAAGTGGTGGGGCAGGAATTTATCTCCTTGGCGATCATGTGCAACCAGGAGACGACTTCAACCATTTCATGAATTGGCTTAGAACCTTCATGTTGAACATGTTAATTTATGAAAAGTTTAATATATAATTGGAAATCAAGAGATAAGCTCATTCTGAAACCATGGAGGAAAGAAAAATAAACCTACAGGGAATGAAAAAGATACTATAGTAAAATATACATATTACTTGTTGAGATGCACATGCTATTTTTGACGTATGCAATAATATTAGATGGACGACATTTTTTATATATCGAGTGGTATAAAAAGGAAAAAATTCTAATCTTACTTTGCAATAATATTAGATGGACGAAAATTTTTATATATCGAGTGGTATAAAAAGAAGAAAAAATCTTAAATCTTACTTTCCCTTTCCCTCCCTCCGCACAATCATTCCTCGCATCACCACACTTCCCTTCACCAAGCCACCGTTCCTCTGTTTGTAGCACCCCATCTCCACACCTCTGTTTTGTTGCACCACATCTCCACACCTCCGAACTTCATCAAACTTCCCTCCTCTTCGACTTGGGAGATATTCATACAACCCTACGCATTCTCATCATTTCTGTTTTTTCAATCGAACCCCTAACTCCAGTCTCGCATTACTCCACAGCGATGAATATATGATTAATCGTTTTTTCCTTTCATTTTGGCTAAAATCCTTAGTAAAATGTATGTAAATATCCATTAATTACCATTAATTAGCATTCTAATCACAAATATTAATATTATATATGTAACACTTATTTTATTCAAAATAAAATAATAAAGTGAAAAATAAAAAATAAAAGAAAAAGATGAATGTGTATAAAATATATACATACTGATCCTTACCTCGAGAGGGAGTCAATATTGACTTGGTCGGCAAAATAAATGAGTAGGAAAGATAAAGATCCTAACGTATAAAAATGTCAGAAAATTAAGAGCACACAATGTACATTTATATATATTTTTATATATATAATGTATATTTTATTTATCCCCAAGAAAACCTCAAATCAAAATATTTTCTTCACAAAAGTTGTTCATAAAAATATGTATTAATTTATAAAATAATAGAAAATCAATTTTCAAGGTTCATAACTATTTATAGAAAACTCCAAATCAAGCAAACTCACTTTTAAACTTCATTTTGTAATTAATAATATTTATTTAAAAATATCAAAAAATATTAGAATAAAACGGATGAGTTTTGGCATTTGTGCCTTTTTGTTTATGTACTATATGCAGAATCTTCCTGCTTTTTTAATTAATTATCCTTAACTTCATTTAACCTACTTTCTTTTCTAGAACATTTCTAGAAATCAGTAGAAAAATATAAAAATATAACTTAAGTCAAAATGCTGATAAATCCTGAAGCGACGAAGCTGTGGCCTAAAATTTCTGAACCTCTTAACTCAGTCATATGAACTTCGAATTGGATGAACTCATTTTAGAGTTTGTTTTATAGAATTATCTCTCAAATGGTACTAATTTCACTAAAATTAGACTTAATATGCAAAATGTGAATTTCATGACTATATTGGTATAAATTATACAATGTATTTTATTTTAGTTTATTTTATTTAATGTATGTTATCCCTTATATTCATATACTTTATTAGTATTCTATCATTATAATAAATTAAATTTATTTATTTATTTACATATTTATTTAGTTAGATTTATTATTTATTATTTATTAAGTTATTTAATTATCTAAATAACCGTATATTTAATTATATATTTAATTATTTAAGTACTTTATTACTTATTTAATTACGTAATTAGATTTTTAAATATCTCTTAGATTTGTTTAATCTTATTTATTTATTTATTTATTATTTATTTATTTCAGTGCGTGCGCTACACGCCCCTCTCTCTTTCTTCTTCTTCCCCCCTTCTTCCCTTATTCCCTGTGGCAGCGCCTACCTCCGTATTTTCCACTTCCTATCTCCGTCATCAACTAACCAACGGCCAGTCGTTCCTCCCACCCGCTATCACCGAACTTGCCGCCGGTGATCGGAACTGCTTCCTTGGCCATCAAGTTTCCAAACCCTATAAATAAGTCCCCTCCCTGTTGAGCCACGACCATCTGCCATTAGCCACCTCCATTCCTTGAGAGCTCTGAGTACGAGGTGTAGCTCCGTTTCTATTGAGCGATAGGAGAGAGGAGGCAACGAGATCAACTCGCCAATGACGAACATCCGTGTCGAGCCTCTACGCGTCGCCGCATCATGGCGAATATCAGGAGCTCAACCATGCTCCAATTCCCAAGTGACTACATACGTTCCTTTCCCACTTTCCAAGTTAGTCCGTTCTCTCTATCCTACTTCTACTCAAACCCTCTTTCATATCCTCGATTTTTCTCTGATTTGATTGCAGTTCTTTGAATTTGCTTCACCTTCTCATATCTTCCGTTTCTCATTCTATCCCACATACCTGCACAACTCCGACCACACACGGTTGCCAGAAATATGGAGCAAATCGTCCATTCTAGAGGCTCCCCATTCACTCTTCTTGTTTGCATTAGGACCGACGATTCAAGCCTCGAGTCGTGTTACCTTCTGCAAGTGCTTCTTTGAGAGTTTTGCAGGATCGTTTTCATCAAAGCACACAAGCACCTGCAGACCAATTGTTGATTGAAGAAAATATGCATATCATTTGAGCAGTTATACCGCCACGTTGATCATCTGGATCTGCTTCTCTAAGCCCTACAACTTTCATCCGCCGCCTCGAGAGCTCTGATCTACGATAGAAACTCTGCCACCTGAAGCAAAGCTCCCGTCTCAAATAGAGCAATCATTTAAGTGCCTCCATTTGCAGTAACTGATCATCGTCGTCTAGAGTGTGCACCGTAACATCCTTCACCGCCGCTCTTGGACAACAACCTTCCATCGACCTATGTGATTCGTACATCTAAGCCACTCAGTCGCTCGAAGCAAACACTGCACAGACAATAACAACCGCCTGCAACGAGCAATTGGGAAGGTCGAGCTGAAGTTCTGCTTGATTCGAAATCGTCGCATGGAGACATCCTTCAAATTAAGGGGAAATAACCCCAATGGCAAGATCAAAAGTGATCGAGACCAATACAATGCCACACGTCGGCCACACATTTCTCAACTGCCCCACCGCTCAAGACTTGAGCGGCGCACGTGACACGCATGTGCAGACCGGATTTTTAGGGACTTTTACATCAATACCCCTGAAACCTCGATATTCGTAAGCAAGTCCTACTACTGGTCGAGCACGTACCTGGCACGAGCACCTTTGGAACAATTGTGTGCCTCTCGCTTTTACATATTCTGCACACACATTGTATTTTCCAGAAAATTACAAAAATAATCCTACTATAATATATTATAATATACATATTATATAGGGGGCAGGGAGCCTGCACACTGGGGTGTAGGAAACTCCATGCACCCACCCCCGTTTTTCGATTATTTTTTTATTTTTTTGGATTAAAAGTTGGGGGATTAACTTAATATGTTAAGGGGAATATGTGTTTCAACTTTCATGCAAAACAAACATTCCTAACACGTTCATCTAGACAGGATCAATTTCTGCAATTCTAAGACCGTTAAAATTTGGTAGTCTTGATGGAGATGAAAAAAATCTCAAATTAATTTGAATTTGGAATGACAACATGGTGATACATAGTGATCTAAATCCTCCAAGGTTTCATTTTAAAAAAATCCAAAAATAATGAAAAATTAGATCGGGTGTAGGAAGTTACCTACACCCGCCGAGGTAGGCTCCTTTTTCCCTATTATATAATACATAAAAACTAAAGTACAAAATAAAAACAAAAAAAATACATATAAATACTTAATACTATACTATATACAACATACTCATTATTTTAAAAAATAAAAACTTTTGATATTTTAAATAAATCATAAAACCACTAAAAATAACAAACTCATAAAATACAAAAAAACTAAAAATACCTTTAAAAATTCTAAAAAATCACCTACAATATATTTTACTATATTTTACATAGAAAAACAATACCAAAATAAAAAGTAAATAATAAAACCAAGAAAAAAAATAATAAAACCAAGAAAAAATACAAAATACTTGAAAACTTCAAAATTCTTAAATAATTCAATAAATATGACATAAAAACGAACAACCTATCATTTCGAAGGTATTTTAATCAACACTACAAGAAAAATGGAATACAAATATTGTTCACTATTTTCTATTTTAAAAATCAAAAATAAAATTCTGGTTTCCATAAAAACCTCATTTTCACCTTAAAAATAATTTAAAAATCAATAAAAATCCTAAAAACCCTTAAAAATTCATAAAAACAAAAAAATCATAAAAATAAGAAATAAAAATAAAAACATAAAAGTAATAAAATAAAACCAAATAAAAATCACAAACCATTTTTTAAAATTTAAAAATTTCAAAATACTTAAAACATATAAAAACAATATAAATTTATAAAAATAAAAAAATTCAAAAAAAATCCCTAAAAGTCCATGAAAATTAGGAAATCAATAAAACCTTAGATTGCTATAATTTTATCCTAATTTCTAAATAGCTTGCCTCCCGTATTTCATCACCCACCTACTAACACTATATACATCTAGTTTAGGAGTATAAATAATAAATAAAACAAATAAAATTTTCTCCTAAAATTCACCCGATCGACATAACGACACTATTCCTATTATAGGATATGAGGTTTTGGTGGTTTTTCATATGACAGCATTGTCGAGGAGGCAACGCTAGGGTAGACCATAGAGACCTTATGTTTAGGGCTTAATCATTCTTTATTTTTCGTCATCTAACTTTTATCAATTTTTTTACTTCACATCTTTTTATTTCTAATTTGTGCAGCACATGTTTCAAGCCGTAGAACTGAGAACCAGAGAGCTGTGTTTTATATTTTGTATTGACCTTTATAAAAAAAATTAAGGGTAATTGCCCATTTTTCTGTTTTTGTAGAAAGGGACTCCATAAGGGCATCTAACTTATACCTCTTCTCGAGGTTTGTTGCACTGAGTGTCGTGCACTAGGGGAAGCAGGGCGCCTATCGTGGCTTTTTCGCATCGTGATTTCTCAACGATTTCCATAGCTGTTTCCGAAGTTAGGTGCTTATCTGGGAACTTCCATTTTATTTCGTCTACGCTTTCGTAGGTAGATTAGGATGAATTTCACCTAGGTCAAAAAAAAAACGTTAAACGTTTTCTTAAAAAAAGATCAAAAAGTGATAACCAAAAAATAAAATAGGGACTGCTAATATATCTAACTTAAAATTTAACGTAATGGACTCCACATCCTTTGAGAGATCAATCCCTAGCGAACGACTAGAAGGTACTTTCCAGATCTGAGTGAGGGACGACCATAAGGCTAGAACCTAAGCTCAAATTTTTCAGAAGACTACTGACATGACAGTCGGTTGATCAGCTCTTCATTTAGGACTCTTGGATAGCCGGAAACAGACCGAGTTTCCTTATCAGAGTGGGAGGTTTAGAGGACAATGTGTAAGGCTCTATCTTCAAGTAAAACGGGTAGCTGGAAACGGTCTGTTACATACTTCCATACAGGGTGAAAGTAGGTGATTAGCTGTTCAGACTTGGGACAATCTTTTAGGAAGTTCAAGCACCTATCAGCTCACATAATTTATGAAAAGACTTGTGATGAATCCATGATTCATCGCCTTTATTATTTTATTTTAGCTTCATTTCCGTAGTCAAACACATGTAAATACCCACTAATTCCATGAAATTACCATTCTGCATGCATTTGTTAAATATGTATTTTAACACTTTTTGTACTTAAATAAAAGAATAAAGAAGAAAAGAAAAATAAAAGAAAAATAAAAGATGAATTTATGAAATAAATGCAGACTGACCGAACCCCGAGAGAAGGTCAAGACTTGACCTGATCGACCAGGAATAAAGTAGGGGGAGTTAGGGTATTTAATTCAAAAATTAAAAAAATAATTTGTAAACTTTTCCCTGTATACTTCTACAAAACTTGTGCTATTTTATTTGTACATAAATTGACTTCAAATTAAATATTTTTTAAAAAAATTGAAAATAAAATGTTTTGTAGATAATAAAAATAACTGTAAAATAAAATAATGTATAAATTACAAATAATTACGCTCAAAAAAAGCCGTAAAGGAATCATTGAAAGACCAATTCTAGCTCCATATAAACTCAAATTGAATTAAACTCACTTCCACTATACTCTAAATTAAATTAACTTTCAAATAACTGTGTTTCATAATTTTTAGAGTTACGGTTGAAAAGTCGATTTTCTGGGTGGTTGTGCAGTTTTACCACAAACTTATTGTATATATTTATTCATATTTATTTTTTTACATAGTATACATAATTGTAAATATTATCTTCATTGTTAAAAAAATTAATTAAAAAATTCAAAAATATTTCAAAAATTATATCCTTATTTGTACATGTGTATATTGTATCATATTTACATAATATTTGTATACAATTAATCTCCTTACATATAAAACACCAAAAAAAGTTAAATATATAATATTAATTAGTTGATTTAATCTAATTACGAAATTTGTATTTAACTATTTGATTTATTTGATTTAGAAACATGCCTTGTATATAAGATATTATTCTATACCATTAATAGCCATCATTAAGGTGGCTAATTCATTTTTGTAAGATTAATTAATTATTTATTTTATTTAACTTTAAAATTCATAATTAACTTACAAATTAATCAATTAATTTATTTTATTATCTAATTCACCACTAAATACATTCCTTAAGTGTATATACATTCCTTTTTTATTTTTTCTCTTCTTTTTATTGGGCTCCTTCTCCTTCATTATTCTTTGATCAATCTTTGGTGGAGAGGAGACCAATCTACGAGAGTGATCTTATCGAAGAAGGGTGCCTATCCTACGAGCCGTCCGGTGATAGCGAGTCATCCCTCGTCGAGGCCATCATGGCGTATCTAATCCCGATGTGAGATCCACTTTCTTTCCCGTCATTTTTTCTTAGAGAAATGTTAGAATTAATTTTTGCTTTGATCTCTTGATTAATCTTTAGATATTAAAATCCTAAAAAAATTCCACCACACATTTTCTCATCTAAATCCGATTTCAGCTTATCTCGCAATCTCTCCGTTTCCTTTTCTATCTCATGCAATCTTCCCCCTCCGCTCATGCACGGTGACCTGAGACACGAATCTATATTCCGTCTTCTAAGATCCACAACCGCTCACGCACTCTATTTTGTTTATAAATAAAATAAAAATAATCAAGGAATATATAGTTGTTTATTCCTAACATTTGTTTTGTAGGATCATCTAAAAAATAGAAAAAATAAAAAAATTATTCTCTGTCTAGTGTTTCTGTTTGAAAAAAACAATATATATTTTTTTATTTCTACTGATTACATATACAAAAAAATAAAAATAAATAAAAAAGGAAGCAGCTCCATCGTCCAACAGCCGTGGCTGCCCACACCGCGCCATCACCGAGGCTCCCCTCTGCCTCCTCAGTGAGGTCCTCCCCCCAGCCCAGCCCGCAAGCACCCGCGTTGTGCGGCGAGCTATCGGGCAACTCAGCCTCCCTCCACCGACACCTCCCACAACCGATCATGTTACCTTCGCGGGCTCCACCTCCAGGCGCCTTCGCGCGCTCCAGTCCCCCACCGTGCCCTCAAACCATATGGCCAGCAGCGACGCGCCTTCGTCTCCCGACGCCCCACTTCTCGTCCAGCACGCGCAGCGCGACCACATGGTCTCCCAGCACTACCTACACCATTGGCCTCCGCCAGTGACTCAGCTTCCGCGTGGCGGCGGCGATCGACGTCCCCATCGACCCCATCAAGAAGGTAGTGACTGCACCCCCTTGCATCCTCCCCATTGCTTGAAGAGAAACGAAGGATGAGAGAAACCCTAGGGGGTTTTTAATTATAAAAAAAGGAAAAATTGCATCAAACCCCCTGAAGGTATTCAAATTTACAAAGAAATACTCCACCAATTCCAAAGCATGTGCCCCGCATATTATACTGGGTCAATTGCGAATTCTCTTCTACATTTTATTTCTTATTATATTTTAGTGCAGAAACTTTAAACAATTGCACTTTAGTCCCTATGCATCCAGACCATTAATTTGCATGCTTTTTCTTCTTGAATAAATATTTTTATTGCTTAATAAATTCTCAAAAAAGTTATGTATACTCTTACTCCAGTGTTCTTCACTGTATAAAATTTTTATCATATTATGTTTCTATTTAATATTTTTTAAAAATAAAAAACCTAACAATTCATAAAAAAATTTAATTATGTCTGAAATTAAAAAAATCATAAAAATTCGAAAATTAGCCTAAAAATTCCAAAAAATATTGTAGGTGTATTTTACTGCATTTTAATTTCCGTCCAATTTTTGTGTATTAATCATTTATAAAAATAAAAAAATGAAAAACAAAAAATCTAAAAAAAATGTATAAAATTCTACAAAAATCCAAAAATCTGATTTTGGTCTCTATTTGTAGAAATTTAATTATAGTTTAACAAAAAAAATAAGTTGCAGGAGTGTTGGGAACTTCTAATATTTTTAAGTTGCAAAATAATATTGGTTGTGCTCTGTTTACTTTTATTTCAATTTTTTATAAAATCACAAAAATATCAGAAAAATTTGAAAAAATTACCAATTTTTTTTAAAATATATAAGACACAAAAACATTTTCTCTATAATTTTCTGAGTATTTTTGGATATTCTGAAAAATACAAAAATAATTTGGTGTATGTATTTTTATTCAACTATGCCGTATTTGAAAATAAAAAAATTTCTAAATGCAAAAACCACTAAAAAGATTTAGTTTCGAAATTTGACTACTTAGTTATTAAATCGTGCTCCTTATCTTCAACCCTGGTCGCTATACCATATAAATTTAATAACGAAAACTGCTTGCTTGTCATTACTTGATTTTCTCTTAAGTGATTTAAAATATTTTTTTCTCGTTGACCGAATCAATTGGTTGAGAACAACGACCATTGCTTAATTATTCCATCTTAACCTATATCGAAATTGGCTCATTAGAATAGTGTCGTTGCCGGGGAGCACGACTTAGTAGTCATTTTTCAACCTTTTTTGTCTCTTTATATTGTAACTATTTTCTAACCTTCTCTTATTTGCTTCTTATGCGAGGGACTGCTTGGAGGATGACTTGGAGTCTTTTTGAAGGACCTGTACTGGAGGTGGAGCAGAGAAGAGAAGAAGATAGTCATTTTATTTAGAGAACAATGAATTGTTGTAATAATTTAGATACTTGAACTCTTGTGTACTTGGATACTATTCGACGTCTATTTTGCCAAGTGCCGGTGCACTTGGCGGACCTCACCGTTGTTTTCACATTTTTGATTTCATCGCCACAACTTTCTATTTGATTCTCGTGGATTTATCCCCTAGACGTAGGATTTTTGTTGATTGTGACGTAATTAGCTAAGGCCCAACACCTAATTGCTTATTTGTTCACATAGAACGTAATTGGATCTTATTAAAAATAAACTGAAAAAGTTAGCTCAATTGGATTTGAGACCACACGGCGTGAGGAGTTACATACAGCGCTAGCAGGACCCGTTGTGGCGGGCACCGAGTGACTCCAAGATCGGACTCCGAACTCAATTCGATTAGATAGCTATTGTTCTTCACGATCAATAGGAGCTTCTCGTCTAAGGCCGATTTCCTCGTACATCATATAGTTAGTTTACTTTCTGTATTTAATTTATGCGCGGATCATATTTCATGTAGAGTGTTGGAGCAAGGAAAGTATTTCTATCCCTACATACATCTTTGTGTTTGACTGTGCATCAGCTTTTTCGACTTCCTCCCCCTGTTTTTGGAATCAAAATAATCAAAGGAAATTGAAAAATTCGTTAGGCATTATTTATTTTTGAAAAAAATCCAAAAAAAGAGAAAATAAAAAATTTAAAAATTGGGACTACTAATCGAACTTGACTTTAAAAATAAACGTAATTGATTCATCATTATTTTGGGAGAGCAATCCCCTCAATGTTTGTACTTTTCATTGCTCGCGTACACGCTAAGGAGTAGTGCACGAATCCCATTAAGCCTCCTAAGTGTTTGTACAACTTTTGTCGGATCACCTAAACTTTAAAATTGACAAGATAATTGACCGCATCTTCACGGTCTTCACATTGTGTTGAGTAGGTGAATTGAGGGTTTACATTGTGTTTGTATGTCATTGTTGTGAGTCGTTTACATTCATCTTTCCTAGATCATTAGCAGTCACTTTCTATCCCTCCCCTCCCTTCATTTCCTTCTCTTCATGATGGCCACACTCCATTTAAGCCGGATTTTGCGGCTTCTTCATTTCATTCCCATCATTTCTGCCTGCTCTCTTGGGAGGTCGGAACTCCGGCTGACATCCCATCTTCTCCCTCCTCATTCCCACCTTCCCATTCGGGACATATTCTGAGTGATGCTTGAGGAGACCAGATTGACCACATACGAGACCCGGGCGATTACCTTGCTGAGATGAGTGTGCATTCCATAGGAGATCATATGAAATAGTTACGATTTCTAGACAACTTCTATCCAGGGATGAGGGATGAGCACCCAGATCAAGATGCGCAGTCCGCTTCTACATTGAGTCCATTCATTTTGGATTTAGAATTCATTAATCTACTGCTGAAGTTTTCAGGGGGAGTGCAAGAGGAACCTTATATTCATATATCTGAGTTTGAGGATTTTTGTGGATCACGAGCATAACTAGATATCAATTCTGAGGAACTGATGCTGGTGACCTTCCCTTTCTCACTTCAGACTAGAGCTTTGATATGGCATAGAGAGAAAGGGAGGAAGATTGCTACATAGGGAGATTTATGATCATTGTTTTTGCAAAGATTTTACCCCCATCGTAGAGCAGAGATGATACGATCTTGCATTCGTGATTTTTCAGTTGACCCCCATGAGCCAATGAGAGATTCATGGTTGAGGTTACTTGATATTTTGAAGTGATTTCCAGACCATGGATTTTCAGTGACTGGCCTTGTCCATATCGCCATGAGGGGGATGACCGCAGAGCATATTGCATATGTCATTACCTCGTGTGGTGGTTCACACCACAATCCCGACATGGATTTATTTGAGACCATCTTGGAAACCCTTGCAGACATTCCATATTCACGAGATGATTTATTCGAGACAACACATGAGAGAGATATGACACCGGTTGATTGTGTAACACATCATGCTGATTTTGACAGCACACACCAATCAGAGGATATGGATGCTACTACTTTTCATATGATTGACGGGTTGACCACCAATGTGAGTTCCCATAGCTGGACAATGGTCCAGTTCCCACTAATTTTACAGCCAGATTTTGAGCCAGTCTCACAATTTCACATCGATGATTCTTGGTTTCTAGATCTCCTAGCATCCCAAGAAATAGAGGAGGATCCCACATTTCAACCGTCCTTTGAGTCATTTCAGTGTCCATGTCCAGATGATTTAGTGTCTATTCTTAAGAAGATCCTCTCTAATTCAGATATACATGTGGATACATCTCAACATAGAGAGCTTGACGAGATACCGATTTTTGATTTGACAGAACTAGATAGTCTCGTCTTTGAGCCTTGTGTCCTCCCATTTGATGAGGTCGATACATTTTTGAAGGACATGATATTTCATAGCATAGATCCCTAGTTCGATTCTGATTTTGCGTTACTTCTCGAGGGTTATCTTTGGGAGGATGTCACTGACCCTGTGTACTCGGTTTCACTTTCTGAGGGCGTATCCAATCTGTCGGACCACGAGACTGAGTCATCTGGCATTTCTGATCATGACTTTGATTTTTCTCTCCTTGACGACCCTCGCGAGGATGACCCGATCTTTGAGGTATTCGATGATTTTAATGATTTCTCTACATTACATGCATCGGGTATCAACCTTTTTAGTGAGTCTCCTGATCTTGATCTTCCTTATTTGATTGACGTGGATAATTCTCTGACAGACCCTTCCTTCTCTACGTTCGACTTCTTCGGCTCTGCTCTTTCACTCCACTCAGACCTTGAGCTGATGATTTCTTTTGTGCTACCGGAACCCGATTTCATCTTCCTATATCTTTAACCGGTAGCAGACACCATCCTGATTATTTACATGGGTGTTGTAATCTACAATGTTGAGTTCGTTGTTGTTCTCCCACCGAGACTGCGATGACAATACGGTATTCGCTTCATATATATCATCCTGAACCTCGATACTATGTTATCCTAGCCTTTGCGTCCAGCTAGGGGTGTAAACTCTAGCGTTTGTTGAGAGGCACCTTAACATTGTTCATAGTTGTATAGATCCAGTTGCCCATATCGCTCATTCTTTTGTCTAACACCCCATCTCCATCTCATGATTATGCTATACTTAGGGTGTGCTTTACCCTAAGTAAAGGGGGTGTCAGACTTGTGATTATTCTTTTGATTCTTTTTACCTTTGTTTTGTTGCCTATACTTAGGGATATTTTACCCTAAGTATAGGAGAGGTAGACTCTGTATATCCTTTTCCGCGGTTTTCTCCTTGTGTACAATCTTCTATACTTTCGATTACTTGATCCTAAGTATAGGGGGATCACTGGCTTCTATTGATTATATTCTTTTATTCGTCGTTTTAGTATAATATTCTTTTCATTTTTCTATACTTAGCATGAGTTATGTCTTCCTTTGTAGCTCTTTGATCACTATGAGGACATAGTTCGATCAAAGTATAGGGGAGTGTTGTATATATTGTATATATACTTTAGCCCTAACTCTACTTTCACATATATTTTTAATATGGCTAAAGTATTGAGAAATATATGCAGAAATTTGCAGAAATTTCCTCAAAATTCTTTTTGTATATACTGATTAATAAGTCAGGTTAAAATATCTTGAAAAATATTTTGAAAGTAGTTTGAAAACCTATTTGAAAAAACTTTGAAAACTATTTGAAAAATGTTTGAAAAATATTTTCAACATTTGTAAAAATATTTTGGCTTGTAAAAATTTTTCTCTTTGTGTAAAGAAAAATCATTTTGTAAAAACGGTTTACAAATATTTTGAAAATGGTTCAAAAATTATTTTGAAAATCTATATATACTATTCGAAAAATGTTTGCAAATTTATTTTCAAATGTTTAAATGATTGTAAAATTGTCTAAAAAATTATTTTGGACTATGGTTTTCAAAATTATTTGTAAAATTAATTTCAAATAAGTTTGAGAAATATATGCATCACAAAAAAATCCAACCGTGTGTATATACCTGTATAAATTATTCAAGTTGTATATCCTTTCATCTGAATTTTGTAAATAATCGACTTGCTCCTCTGTAAATATGTGTATCTTATCCCTAACCCTTCAAAAAACTAAAAAAATCTATATACTTGTATATATTACTAACTATTTGTTAAAAAATTCTTTTTGCATGTGCATCATTTTTCGAAAATCCATAAAAAAATCAAATTTTGAAAATTATTTCACAAAAAAGATTTTATTTTCTTTGCATTGTACATATTTCTTGCATTGGAATATGTATTTTTCAGGATAGTATTGACATTTAAACTAAGTCTGGAATAAATTTTAAGAATGGAGCTTAGTTGCACCTTAATCCACTTAATTTCAGAGGAACCTTATAAGAACTAGAGTTAAGCTTTTCAGGTCTTAGTGACTTAATTCTTTGAGTCCATAAGACTATATTTACATGTCAACCGGGTTTGGCGATGTTGAGGTCTAAAGACATGATGCTCTGGGGTTGCAATAATGCTTCGAAAGAGGGATAGTCTACTGTACATGCTGCACCTTGTATATATTTTCAAAAAAAAGAAAAAATACAGTCTCCAAAAGTAGACAAAGCCTGATTGAAAAGTAAAATGCATGCCAGAGTGTATATACAAGTAAAAAAAGAATAAGAGCTTCAAAGTCAAATGTTTGTGAGCTTGCAGCGGATGACTTGACTACACTGGTCTTGCATCCAATGATAGGTAGTTACACTCGTTACCATCCATTCTCTTCTCCATCCCCTCTTCTTGAGATGGTTGTACTTGAACTTAGAAGGGAATATCCCCGCTCCTCAAGGGAAGAGTTGCTAGACTGGGGGATTAGAGTTAGCTTGTTGAGAGAGGTTGTTTCTTTGCTACTTTTGAGATGATGAGCTATATTTCACTTACACCGTACATGAAAAGATTCATAGTCATAAGAATTTGTGTGTGTAGACTTGTTCTGACCTGACTGTTGAGGAGCTCTGATAGGAGTCTTGTGGAACTTAGAGGATGTTAGGTTTTAAATCCATTTCCCATTAAGGTTCCGATACACTAATAATCCAAAGGTTCGATGAAGCTCCATACTACAATTTTATAAAGATAAGTTCAAAAGTCAACATTATTCTAACTTCTTTCCTTTTTTTCTTTATTTTTGTTTTCACTCATTTTTCCAAATAAGTGTTTGCTAAGGGACTAGCAAAGGTAAAGTATAGGGAAATGATTAATCCACGATTCATCGCCTTTATTCTTCTATTTTAGCTTCATTTCCATAGTCAAACACCTGTAAATACCGACTAATTCCATGAAATCACCACTTTACATGCATTTATTAAATATGTATTTTAAAATATTTTGTACTTAAATAAAAGAATAAAGAAGAAAAGAAAAATAAAGGGTGAATTTATGAAATAAATGCAGACCGATCCGAACCTTGAGAGAAGGTCAAGACTTGACATGATCGATCATGAATAATGTAGGGGGAGATAGGATCTTTAATTCAAAAATCCAAAAATAATTTGTAAACTTTTCCATGTATATTTGTACAAAACTTGTACTATTTTATTTGTACATAAATTGACTTCAAATTAAATATTTTTGTAAACAAAAGCTGTAAATAAAAATGTTTTGTAGATGATAAAAATAACTGCAAAATAAAATAATATACAAATACAAATAATCACACTCAAAAAAAGCCGTAAAGCAATCATTGAAAGACAGATTCCGGCTCCATACGAACTCAAATTGAATCAACCCACTTCCATTATACTCTAAATTAAATTATCTTTCAAATGACAGTAGTTTCATTATTTTTGGAGTTACGATTGAAAAACCGGTTTTTCTGGAGTGGTTTGTGCAGTTTTAGCACATACTTATTGTATATAATTATTAATATTTATTTTTTACATAGTGTACATAATTGTAAATATTATCGTCACTATAAAAAAATTAATAAAAAAATAAAAATTATTTAAAAAAATATGTCCTTATTTGTACATGTGTATATTTTATAATATGTGCATAATATTTGTATACATATAATCTACGTACATGTAAATCACCAAAAAAGTTAAATATCTAACATTAATTAATTGATTTAATTTAATTATTTTATTTGATTTAAAAATATATCTTGTATATATGATATTATTCTATACCATTATTAGCCACCATTAAGGTGGTTAATTAATTTTTGTAAATTTATTTAGTTATTTATTTTATTTAATTACAACATTCGTAATTAATTAATTAGTTATTTAATTCACCACTAAATACTTTCCTTAAGTGTATATACCTTCCTTTTTGATTTTTTTCTCTTCTTTTTATCGGGCTCCTTTTCCTTCATTATTCTTTGATCAATCTTTAGTGGAGAGTAGCCCGATCTCCGAGAGCGATCTTGTCGAAGAAGGGTGCCCATCCTCCTATTCGTCCGATGAAAGCGAGTCGACTTTCGTCGAGGCCATCATGGCGTATCCGATCCCGAGGTGAGATCCACTTTCTTTCCCGTCATTTCTTCTTAGATAAATGTTAGATTTAGTTTTTACTTTAATATCTTGATTAATATTTAGATATTAAAATCCCCCAAAAAATTCCACCACATATTTTCTCATCCGAATCCAATTTCATCTCATCTCGCGATCTCTCCGTTTCCTTTTCTATCTCACACAATCTTCCACCTCCAATCAAGATCCACTACCGCTCATGCACTCTATTTTATTTATAAATAAAAAATAAAAAATATATATAGTTGTTTATCCCTAACATTTGTTTTGCAAGATCATCTAAAAACTAAAAAATAAAAAATAGTCTTTGTCTATTGTTTATGTTTGAAAAAAATAATATAGTTTTTTTTTTATTTCTGCTGATTACATATATAAAAAAATAAAAAATAATAAAAAGGAAGTAGGTCCATCGTCCAACGGCCGCGAATGCCTACACCGCGCCATCGCGGAGGCAACCCTCTGCCTCCTCGGCGAGATCCTCCCCCTAGCCCAGCTCGCGAGCACCCGTGCTGTGCGACGAGCCATCGGGCGTCTCAGCCGCCCTCTATCGACGCCTCCCATAGCCGATCGCGCTACCTCCATGGGCGCCACCTCTAGGAGCCTCCACGCGCTCTAGTCCCCCACCGTGCCCTCAAACCGCGCGGCCAGCAACGACGCACCTCCGCCTCCCGACGCCCTGCTCCTCGTCCATCCCGCACGGCACGACCGCACAACCTCCCAGCGCCGTCTACGCCACCTGCCTCCGCCCGTGACTCCGCCTTCCTTGCAGCGGCGGTGACCGACCTCCCCATCTACCCCATCATAAAGGCGGCATCTGCGCCCCCTTGCATAGTCCCCATTGCTTGAAAAGAAATAATAATTACAGAAACCCTAGGGGGTTATTAATTATAAAAAATTAGAATAATTGCATCAAACCCCCTGAAGGTATTCAAATTTACAAAGAGACCCTCCACCAATTCCAAAGCACGTGCCCCACACATTATATTGGGTAAATTGCGAATTCTCTACTGCAGCTTATTTCTTGTTATATTTTAGTGCAGAAACTTTAAACAATTGCACTTTAATCCCCGTGCATCCAGACCATTAAATTGCATGATTTTTCTTCATGAATAAATATTTTTATTACTTAATAAATTCTCAGGAAAATTTGTGTATACTCCTGCTATAGTGATCTTCATTTTATAAAATTTTCTATCATATTTTCTTTTTATTTACAATTTTAGAAAAAAGTGTCCTTTTGTCTTCCCGAAATTAGAAAAATCATAAAAATTCACCTAAAAATTCAAAAAATGTTACTACAGGTGTATTTTACTGTATTTTATCCTATACAAATTTTATGCATTAATCATTTAAAAAACCAAAAAAATTAAAAACTAAAAATGTAAAAAAATATAGAATATTCTACAAAAATCAAAAAATTCTGATTTCAGTCTCTGTTTGTAGATGTCTTATAATTATTAAGACAAAAAAATAAGTTCCAGGAGTTTTGGGCACTTAAATTATTTTAAGTTGTTGAATACTCTTGGTTGTGCACTGTTTACTTTTATTTCTACTGTTTTATTTTTATAAAATCGGAAAAATATTAGAACAAATTGATAAAATTATCAAAAATATTTTAAAACATATAAGACACAAAAATATTTTCTCTATAATTTTCTGAGCATTTTTTGATATTCTGAAAAATACAAAAATAGTGTGGTGTATGTATCTTTATTCACTTGGATCTTGTTTGAAAATAAAAAAATTAAAAAAGCAAAAACTACCAAAAATATTTAATTTCAAAATTTGACTACTTAGTTATTAAATCATGCTCCTTGTGTTCGACCATGGTTGCTATACTAGGTAAATTTAATAGCGAAAACCAATTGCTTGTCTGCTTGATTTTCTCTTAAGTGGTTTAAAATATTTTTTTTCTCGTTTACCGAATCGATTGGTTGAGAACAATGACTGTTTCTTAATTATTCCATCTTAACCCATATCGAAATTTGGTTCATCAACTTGCTTTACCAATAAACCCTAAAATTGAAAAGATTAACGATTGAACTTTAACTGTCATTATTGGGTTCCAGTTGATGAATCCAAGGTTTTCTTTGTTTACACGGTGTGAATCTGATTTTTGAGATCTCTAGCAGTCACTCGTCGTCCACGTCTTGTCTAGAGTCAGTTTTCTTTCTTTTTATTGAGTCACGATGATAAGTAGACGATCTCTTAGGTTGAATCTCACGACAACGCTTCTAGGCACACTTACCCATTTATCTAGGTCAGTTCGAAACGTCTCGTCTTTCGAGCCTGAGTTGTTTCCTATATCCATCTCTGAGTATGACTCTTACTTCAGAGAATCTTCCTCATTCGTTTCTCGTATTTCTTCTCCATATCCTATTATCCCTCTTTCTCCGTATTCATCGAGTCAGCTTCAGTTACACCAGTGACAGCTGAGAAGACGTGTGAGACCCATGAGCCGAGTACAAATTAGATGAGATATCCGGGTCCACGAGTTGCTGAGATAAGATTGTGGACTGAGCAGCCGACATCTTCTACAGGAGCTTGATGAATCCATGATTCATCGCCTTTATTCTTTCATTTTGGCTAAAATCCTTGGTAAAATACATGTAAATATTCATTAATTCTCATTAATTAACATTCTAACTACATTTGCTAATACAATATTTTAAATACTTAATTTATCCAAAATAAAATTATAAAGAGAAAAAGGAAAATAAAAGAAAAGAAAGATGTATATAATATATATACAGACTGATCCTAACGTCGATACCAGATCTATGTTGACTTGGTCAACAAAATAAATAAGTAGGGTGAGATAAGGATCCTAATGTATAAAAATACCAGAAAATCGAAACAATAAAAATACATTAAACATATTTTCCACATTGTAAATATTTCACTTATTTTATTCATCATGAAGAAAATTCCAAATCAAATTACTTCCTTTATAAAATATGTTCATAAAAATATGCATTATATTATAAAAATATCAGATAAATAATTCAACACAAAATAAACTATTACAATGAACCGGAAAAAGCCGTAAAAGTCGACTTCCGAGGTTCATAATTATTTATAGAGAACTCCAAATAGACCAAACTCACTTTTAAACTCCGTTTTATACATAATACCATTTATTAAAAATATCACAAAAATTAGAATAAGACATGTGTGACGTTTGGACCCCGTTGTATATATGTATTATATGTGGAAACTTCATGTATTTTTATTTAATTATTCATATATCCGATTAACTTAATTTCTTCTCTAAATTTATCCAAAAAATGTATATAAATATATAAAAAAATATAATTTGAGACAAACTGTCAATAAGACCTGAAGACACGAAGCCGCTACCTAAATTTTTCGGACCTCATAAATCGACCATATATACTCTGAATTCAGCAAACTCAGTTTTAAAATTCGTATGATTTAATTATCTATGAAATGACACTAATTTAGCTAAAATCAGGCTTAGTATGAAAAATATGGGTTTCGAGACTATATTAGTATATATTCTACGTTGTACTACAATTTATATTATTATTTAATATATTGGTACTCTATGCTTAAATTCAAATGAATAATAATTCTTTAATTAAATTATTTATTAATTAGTTATTTATTATTTATTAATTATTAATTAGTTTAGTTAGCTATTTATTTATTTATTTATTTTATTCATTTAATTAATTCCTTATTTAGTTACTTAATATCAACTTAAGTACATCTTAATTAAATAAATAATTAATTTAATCTTTAATTTAACTAATTATTAATTATTTATCTAATTAATTATTTTTTATTAATTTTCTCTCTCATGTTTCTTTTCTCTTCCCTCGTTTTCCTATTTTCCTCTTCTTCTCTACGTAGATCCGTCAATGCACGGCCGACTGTTGGCCCAACTATCGCAGTGCCATCACCCGATGCTAGTGACCATACACCCGGCATGCTCCTCAAGCAACCTCTGTCTATGTAAGGAACCCATTCCCTTCAGCCACCAATATCCGCCATTCTTCCATCCATTTCTAATCCAGTGAGCTTCGAGTCACGACCAGCGTTGTGACAGAGCTCTGCTCCGATCTCGTCACGAGGGTTAGGGAATAGAGGGGCACGATCAGTCGTCGGTGTGGACCTCCATTTTCGCTGCACAACAACCTCTGCCTCAGTCGGGCGTAGGGGCAAACATTCGGGAGGTTTGCACCTCCATTCCCAAGAGAATCATCAAAGCCACTATGGGTTATACTTTCTATTTTCATCTATATCTTCTGCTCTTCACCTTCTCAGTTTTCTCTTATCTCATTCCCTCTGTCTTACTCAATAACTCTCGACCAAAACCTCGATTCCAATCACTTCACATACACACAACTTCCAGTCCTCCATTTTCCTTCCACGATATGATCATCTTACATCCATTTGGATTTGAGATCTGGTTCCTATCCTCTACATCCACTGGAACCGCCCATCCACTTCTATTTCCTTGTTTTATATCACCTCTGGTCAGGGACGAGAATCCTCGAACCACTGAGTTCATATGCAGTACCTGAAGTTCTAGCAAGACCAACTGGTATTTGGGAACAAAGGCAATCTACGATCACACTTGGAAATGATGAGTCACTGACAAAAATCTAATAAAATCCAAGTATTATACATCGGGATCATCAAGCGACCGAGTTCCACATTTGTTAGAAACGTGGACTTCAAGCACGTAGAGATGAAAGCCACACCTTTGTGTTTTTAATTCACTTGTAGGTCCCATATTAACAACATTCTTTTCAAATCAACATGCACCTAAAGCCAATTGACAAAGTACATAGCCACCTAGAGCACTGATCAACTGCTGAAGCACGAAGGATTGAACACGTCGGAATCACATCGAAGAGAATACTTTTCATATCCGTCATTAGCTTCAGCTAGCACAAGAATTTACATAGCATTTGATCGAGGGAATTCTTATCCTCACTTGGAAGCGAAACACCAACAACCCTTAGATTTAGGAATTTCCTTGCTTGCGACGTAAATAATTAAGGCCCAATCCCTAATATATTGTTTGCACCTATAGATTCGTAATAGGATCTTATTAATAACTCATAATAAAAATTAGTTAGTTAGACTTGAGTCCACGCGTTGTGTGGAACCACATACAGCGCTAGCAGGATCCATTGTGGCAGGCACCGAGTGGGTTCCAAGATCGGATTTCGGACTTAGTCTAGTTATCTAGCTACTTGTTCTTTACGTGTAGAAATTACTCATCTGAGGTCGTTTTCTTCTTGCATCATTTATATTAGTTTAAATTCTGTCTTTATATTTATGCGCGGATCACCCTGCATGTAGAGTGTTGGCGACAAGTATGCATCTCTTACTTTGCATGCATCATAGCGTTTGATCGTGCATCGGCTTTTTTGACTTCTCCCCCTTGTTTTTAGACTATTAAATAAACAGAATATCGAAAAATTCGTTATGTGTTTGTTTGATTATTGAAAAAGACCTAAAAGAGATAACCATAAAATTGGGACTGCTAAACAAACTTGATCTTAAAAGACACTTCATTTAAAAATCTGTCTTGGAAGAGTCATCCCCTCATTGATTAGTTTGCTTGCGTGAGAGAGTAACCCGCATACTAGCATAGAGAAACACCTGAACTCTCGTTAGACTACTAGTCTTGGGGTTAGTCGTTCTCCTGTGAGGATCACTCTGGTTTCCGATAAAGAGGGCCACGATATCCTTAGCAGAGCGACTTGATCGGGTAGCCGGTAAACGGTCCGCATCTTGTACTGGATGGGAAAGATCTAGCTTTGGGATTGGGTCAATCTCTTGGGAGCATCGGGTACTTAACAACATGCTTAACGCTCTACAAGACTGACTTATCACCTAAAATAAATTTGACAAGATAAAAGATTGAACCCTTACGGTCATCAGCTCCGTGTGCCGTAGGTGAATTGGGGGTTTGATTGTTGATATCGATTGTTTCCAGATCCCATCCACCTTTCTTCCAAATCACGATAATGGGCCGGAGGTCCCTTAGGCAGCCTCTGGCTTCACCGCTTTCGAGCACTCTGCCCCACTCATCTAGGCTGGTTTGAGAGAGCCCATACCCGCTCTCTGAACCCGAGTTCGATTCCACCCTGTTCCCCCTCGATCACCCTTCTTCCAGTCCCGAGGTGCTCGAGCAGAGACTAGCACATATATTTGTTCATCTGCCGGCACATGAGTTGGGGTCTTTTGCCTTTGTAGAGACCCAAGAGATGGCCAGCAACGAGGAGCACACCGATGGGCAGCCCTAGAGTACCAATTATGTTCTAGATCAAGGTGCCATCAACAACAAACCGTTATCATCCCTAGAGACGATCTAGAGACAGTTTATAGACCAGGGAGCCTTCATAGCAGAGGTGGCAGAGAGATAGCACAGATGTGAGCTGACTGAGGAGAACCAAACCGAGCAGGAAGTAGAGAGATTCCAGAGTTTGAAGGAGGAGACAAAGGACATCCAGAGGAGCCACAGGAGCCAGTCTGACCAGCTAGACTAATGAGGGAGTTGGACAATCCTAGTGAAACCCTTACACACCGTTGGATTCAGCTACCAGCAATTCTGGGAGATTTCAGACTCCCATCTCAGACTATCCAGCTATTTCCCAAGTTCCATGGGCTTGCCACCGAAGAGTCGCATCTATACTTACAAGAATTTGAGATGATCTGTAGCCTGTCCACGACAGATATGTGGATGAGGACACCATAAAGATGATGGCTTTTCCAGTCTCCTCAGTCGATAGAGCAGCCTACTGGCTGAAGTATTTGTGGGGATGTCACTCATGGGAGCAGCTCTGGACCGAGTACTTGAACAAGTACTATCCACTCGGTCAGATGAACGCAGTGCGAGCTCTGATCAACAACTTTTCCTGATCCCCAATGAGAAATTCTATGATGCGTGGGATTGTTTCCGCGAGCTCATTGATCAGTATCCACATCATGACATCTCCAAGCCCAACCTAATACAAAGTTTCTTTTGTGTCCTGACACCAGAGTTGCAGGGGCTAGTAAATGCTTCTTGTACGGGCTCATATTTCGCCAAGGACGAAGACAAGGTCTGGGCCATCTATGAGGAGATGGTAGAAAATTACACAGTAATGTCCATCCACTCCTTCTTCAACATCCGCAACACAAGTAGAGTCATCGGACACTGATATGGGTATCATCAGCGAGAAGTTAGACTGCGTCGAGATCATTGAGAAGAATCAGGGTGTCAGGGCATGACTCAGATCGATCAGTTGGTATAGACCCTAAGTGACCTAAAGACCCAGATCATGTGTCTTCAAGAGGCGCATACGACTTCTTAGCCCCATCTTAGGTCTTGAGATGATCCTAGCAACAATGGCTCATCCCAACACTCCGCCCAGTACAGACAGGTTCACCACATCCAGACGGAGCCGTTCCAGCAACTGCAGCACCAATACCCTCAGCCACCGCCATCTCAGGATACTCAGATAGTGGTGTATCAGCAAGCAGCCACTAGCAATTCTTTTTCCATCCCCCTACGAGCAGGAACTATTGATGTAAGTCAATGGGATTTGGTACGACCGACAGCAGCCTAGAATCTGCCGAGATCATCTTGGATTTAGGTGGTCAATTGGAGGTGCCTCATCCCAACAGCAGCCTCCAGCTCAGGGTGGATAGTTCGGCCAGCCACAACAGCAACTCCAGTTCCTAACCAGCCACACCAGCAACCATCCCACCAATACTAGTCGGGTCCTCGTCCCTACCATCAGGGACAACAGTTGAGGCAGCACCAGCAGCAGCCTCAGTAGCATTCTCATCCTGCCCCTCATCAGTTCCAGCAACATCCTCATTTTCAGAGAGGCAACCCGTCCGGTTCTCATGGGCCAGCCTATGATAACCCAACCATTAATGATCTAGACCACCTACTCTCAGACCACAAAGCATCCTTT
Source organism: Ottelia alismoides (assembly GCA_037367405.1). Taxonomy (NCBI): domain Eukaryota; kingdom Viridiplantae; phylum Streptophyta; class Magnoliopsida; order Alismatales; family Hydrocharitaceae; genus Ottelia; species Ottelia alismoides. Next base: position 164,080 of record JAZKJV010003608.1, on the reverse strand, counting down.
AGGCGGGATATGGATGCGTTTTGCTAGGAGATGAGGGAGATCATCAAAGGCAAGGCCGCCATACCCACTCAGATTGAGCCCAAATCGAATAACCTCAAAAGGAAATCTAAGCAGGTACAGTTCAGAAATACCACCACTCCTAGTGATTTGTTAGGTTACATTGCTTCGTACTCGTTTGATGTCGATTTTGTGTAACTTATGAGCGGTAGGATGCCAGCCGATGGTGCCTCGTCTGAGTAACGACACCACAAGGACTCAGGAGCGTAAACAAGGAGGATAATGGTGTTGAAGCCGCTAAAGATGACGATGATGACAATGGTACTGAAGCCATCGAGGATGTTGATCCAACGGACGGTACTGAAGCCGTCGCTTCTCCAGATGCAGAGGGTGGTACTGATGCCACCAGATTCCATGATGCTGAGCCAGAGTGCGGTGCTGATGTCGTGGGTGGTACTGAGGCCACCCCTTCTATTCCAGCTGTGTTTTCTATAGTTTTTGTACCCTGAGACATTATGAAAAACACCAAAAAATTAATAAATGAAAGGTTTCTTCATCTTCGAGTCCATATGTGATAATTGATGACACTTGTATGGATTCCATGCCTTCGCAGCTGCAGGAACCTCTTCCTAGACCTCTATCTGAAGAGGGCCATCCATCCCCTTCCCTTAAGAACTCTGCTTGGCTAAGGGGAATAAAAGAGAAAATCCAAAAAAGATCAACAATTAGAGTTCAGCCAGCAAATCATTAATAGATTCCATATCCAGCTGACTCTACATGAGGCAATTGAGCACATCCCCCTCTTCCAAAAGAATTTGATAGAGAAGACTACTATCTACAAGAAGAAGAGGAACCATCAGGCATAAATCCATGTGCTGACCCGTGTCACTTGCTTCGCTATCCAGAAGCGTCTGCCAGCCATGAGGCTAAATGCAGGAGCTCCCTATGTCAGATGACACATTCATGAGCAGAGATTTGATTGTACTCTCTTGGACAATGACTCTTCTATCAACCTTCTTCTGACATCCTTACTCGACCAATTTGAGCTTGACCCTCTTCGATAGAGCAGGATAGTCCTTCAGTTTGCTGATAGATCTGTCAAGAGGCTGAAGGGGTTGTTAAAGGACGTAGTCGTCACAATTCAGGGCCTGAAATTCCCCATGAACTTCATTGTGTTAGATATGGAGATCCTTGAATCAGCGACCAATACCCCCATCATTCTAGGACGTCCATTCTTGTCCACAACCAAGGAGGTGTCCGATCATGATAGTAGGAAGGTGTATTTTCGCGTCGAGGGCGAGAGTATACAAATAGAGATGATTGACGAGACCATAGTGCGAGACTCAGCTTGCTTAGAGCAGTTCAGTGATGCAGAGCAAATGACAGAGGTAGAGCGAAACGTCCACCATGAGTGCAACTTTGTGACCACTGATGATGAAGCCATTTGGTCCGATCACGTTTCATGAGCCCTTCTCTCACCTTCAAATGTTGTAGATTCACAGTTTCCAGCAGAGGAGAGTTCGGAGAGCACACTCTTGGCCGAGGACATTTTCGAGGTTGACGATCGCGTTTAGGATAACGAGACATAATATATATCATGCGATTCTGATTCAGATCCCTCAGATTCAGATATAGACTGGGTAGAATTTGATGATTTATTACCTTGCCTGATTTCCATAGCCAACAACTAGGGTATAGATAGTGCCAACACTGAGTACAGATCCACCAACAGGGCCATCTCCACCAGTTTGGCATGATCAGCAAGAGTTCTCACATTTAGATCTAGTTGCATTCACTCAGAATTTTCAGAGGCCATATTTGCCAGCTCCCAGTTGCCTTGAACTGAAGCCTTTGCCGCACTCGATGAAGTATAGATTCCTTGTAGGTGAGCATGAGATGTACCCAGCCATTATCTCAGCAGATTTGACTTGAGAACAAGAGTCTCAGTTGATGGAGGTTCTTGAAAAGAACTGCAAGGCAATAGGATGGAGTGTAGCAAATCTGCAGGGGATAAGTCCGGCCATGTGCTCTTACCATATCTATCTCGAAGAGGATACGAAGCCGTCGCGTGAGTTCCAGTGACTGCTGAACCCAAATCTTCGAGAGGTGGTTATGAAGGAAATATCAAAATGATGGAGCATCGTTTTTATCTACGCCATCTTCGACTCCAAGTGGGTTAGTCCATTGCAAGTGGTGCCAAAGAAGACAGGCATCATGATAGTCGTGAGTGAGTCTGGAGAGGAGATAGCTACCCAAGTACACACTTCTTGGAGGGTCTGTGTAAACTACAGATGATTGAATGAGGCCACCAAGAAGGATCATTTCTCGCTGCCTTTTATTGATAAAATTATAGAGAGGCTAGCTGGGAAAAGTCACTACTACTTTCTTAACGGGTATTGCGGTTACAATCAGGTGGCCATAGCGCTCGAGGACCAGGATAAAACGACATTCATCTGTCCGTTTGGGACTTATGCTTTCAGACGGATGCCCTTTGGTCTATGTAACACCTCGGTGATATTCCAAAGGTGCATGTTGTTCATATTTTTCGAACATGGTGGGAGATTGTTTAGAGGTTTTCATGGATGACTTTTCAGTCTACGACGATGGGTTTGATACTTGTCTTGATTGCCTAGACTGCATTCTTCAACGCTGCATAGAGGTCCATCTTGTTCTATCTTGGGAGAAGAGTCACTTCATGGTGACTAAGGGGACGGTGCTTGGTCATATCATCTCCAACAAGGGGCATGGAGGTTAATCCGGCCAAGATAGATATCATCAGGAAACTCAATCCACCGTCCAACTTGCGGCAGTTACGATCTTTTCTAGGGCATGTCGATTTCTACCAACATTTCATTCACGACTTCAACAGGATTGCCCGACCGTTGACTAATCTACTGACAAAGAACACCGAGTTCATTGTAGATGATAAGTGTCTTGCGTCATTTGAGACTCTCAAGAGCTTAGTTATTGAGGCTCCTATCCTTCAACCACCTGATTGGTCTCTCCCATTCGAGATCATGAAAGATGCCTCTGATTTTGCCGTAGGGGCCATGCTAGGGCAGAGGAGGGATGGAATGCCATTTGTCATTCACTACGCTAGTCGAACATTGGATGCCTCTCAGCGGAACTATAGTGTCACGGAGAAAGAGATGTTAGCTGTAATCTTCGTCTAGGACAAATTCTGATCATATATTCTTGGATCCAAAGTCATTATCTTCACAGATCATACCGCCATCAGGTACCTCATGGCTAAGAAGGATGGCAAAGCAAGACTTACTAGATGGATCCTTCTACTCCAAGAGTTTGATATTGAGATTAAGGATAAACCTGGATTCAAAAACCTCGCCTCGATCCGATCTCGCCCGCTCCTTAGTGATTAGATCTGGGCCGTTGGATCACAAGATCCAATGGCCACGACCTCGTCTCCTACCTCTGGCAGCCCTCTCTCCCACGATCTCCGCCTTGCGGGAGGGGTTGCCCCTTTCTATTTTCAGCAGTGCTCCCTCCACCGTCGACGACCACCATCACCTACACGTCCTTCCCCACTCATTACTTATCCCCGCCAGCCACCTCGCTACCCACGTCGACCGCCAGCGACGCTCCATGAACTCCATGAACCCCACTTCCTCACCAGCCCAGCTGGCTACTTCAACCTATGAATACTCGCCCTCCGGCCGATTTCACAGCCATCCGCCACCCCAGAGAGCTTCCCTGAGCTCAGATCCTCCATTTGGTGACAGCAATTCGACGATCCTTTGAGCGAAGAAGGGCTTCTTCTCCGGCGAGATCCACGGCACCGCCGCCGTGTCGCACCTGCTCCTCCGAGTAGCTGCACGAGCTCGGGACCCTACCGACCCCTAGAGCGACGACCCTGGAACTCGAGACCGAGCTCCGATCCCCAGGTAAATCCCTCCATCCATCTCCGATCTTCGATTCTTTTCTTCTTCGTTTTTCTCGATTTTTATTCGCCGCCACCGGTCATCCTCTCGCTTCCATTCCCTCTCGCCGAGCTTCGCGTCGAAGCTCTCATCTTCGCATTCACCTTTACGGCCGCCGACGACGCACTTCAACCTCCATCAGCTCCAGCTCCGCCACTTGGCCGGAGCACCATCGCCTACCCATCTCCATCACGCTTTAGGCCTCGCCGACTACCTCCACTTCTCCACAAACGCACGCACGAGCTCCGGCTCTATCTTTATCACTTGCATGTGCCCCGCTTCGCATTGAACGGAAGCTCGCCGGAGTCGTCTTTGAGCTTCGTCGCCAGCAACATCCGACGGCCTTCTCCCGCTCCTGAGACCATCAGCGCCTTCGCCGCATCGCCACGCTCCTACTAGGATATCTCCGACACCTCGGAGAGCTTCATCGGCATCTGGAGGAATGGGCGGAGCTCACGCCACCTCGTCGGAGCCCAGCCATCTCCTCCGCAGGCGGCGGAGGCCCGTTGAAGGAGAAGCTCCAGCTGCCGTTCGATCACCTTGATCGAACGGTAGACTTCGTGCCACGTCGCCCCTCAGCCGCGCTTCACCAGTACCGTTGGATCCTTCCTGATCTAACGGCCCTTAGCCCTCCACATCATCGACATCTGGAGCAGCCAGGAGCCGTCAGATCAACGTAGATCTGACGATCTTTGATCGAGCCACGCGTCAGCACCGACACCCCTTGGATCAATCTTGATCCAAGGGCCCTTAGCGAGCCACGTCGACATCTTCATCGACGCCCAGATCACCGTTGGATCAAGCTTGATCCAAGGGCCCTCAGCCTGCCACGTAGCCTCGTCCCGAGCCTCCTCTCCGAGCCTAGGTTCGGGTCGTCCAAGCCTCCTCTCCGAGCATAGGTTCGGGTCGTCCGAGCCTCACTCCAGACCTCCAGAAGCGCCGAGCCTAGCCCCGAGCCTCCGCAGCCATCCGAGCCTAGGCTGCCCACGTGAGGAGCACGTGCGGCCTGGGAATTTTGCACCGAGGCCCTCGGGACTTTCCATATTTGCAAAAAGGTCCCTGTGAAGCTGAGCCCACGTGAGGAGCACGTGCTTGTTGGAGAAATTGCACTTGAGTCCACAACATTATAGGTAATTGCATTTTAGTACCTGTCCGCATATTTGCTTATTGTATTTTTATTTTTTCTGTATTGCATTTATACCCTTGTGTTTGCACGCATCCCTAGGTTGCATTTTACATCATTTTGCAAATCTAAAAATTGCATTTTGTTGAGAAACTTGTCCTCTGTCTATTGGTCCAAGTGTCACATTTTTGTAATTTCAGTAGAATTATTAATGAATTAATTGGTGCATTTTTGACATATTTTGCCCAGTGACACCTTTTGATTTGTAGATAATTCTCTGTGCTTCCAAAAATCATCAAAAATTCACAGTAGCTTAAGGACAGTATTCTTAACATACCATAAAAATTTCATGTCATTTGCACACATATCGAGGCCTAAATAAATTGTTGAGTGATTTTCTTATTTAAATTTTAATTAATTCATTTCACATTGAAATTCAGATCTTTCAATTTTCCTGGATTCCTTATCATTTGTGCTAGCTAGGATAATTTTAGTTCTTGAAAAAATTGTGGTTTGTTATTTACTAAAATTAAATATTGAAAATCACCCTGTCTGCATATTTAATTCCTAGTAAATCCATTTAGTGTCTGAAAAATCCAAAAAAAATTAGGGTACCTCATTTGCATCATAATTAATCATCTGGCCAATTTTTAGAATTTTTGGACTTCATTTGATATCTTAATTAAATTAAACATTCATTTGGCCTGCATTTTTGCATAAGTCTGCATAGAAATTAAAAAAAAGGAAAAAAATAATTCTCCGAAAATCACACACTTGGATACTTGCTTAAAATTCACCTGAGGAGACAGATGCCTCCCTGAGATCGACCTTGGACTTCACCAAGTAAAAAAATTTGCCGCTTGAAACTAACTTGAATCTAATTAAAGTGGTTTTTGACTAGCCTCTCGTATCCGACTGCAACGAACACTTAAACTTAATTTGGACTATTAATTTGACCGAATTAATTAAGGGTGCGGGCGGGCCGTCAAAATGGCGCCGTTGCCGGGGAGGCACGGCTTAGGTTAATTTTTGGTGAAATTCTGAGTGCTTGATTTTCTTTCCCCGAGTAGTCTGACCCCCGGTTTTTCTTGTGAATATTTCTCTGTCTTTTAAATTTTTGCATTTTTGTGTCGTTCTTTATCTGACCTCAACTTGTTTTTGTGCGAGGGACACCGGAGTCGAAGACGCTTCGAGGAACACGCATTTGAATTTGTTTGAGTGATTTGAGAGAACCTGTAATTTCATTTATTTCCACATTTTGCGCATCACTTCCAGCGGTTCCCGTTCGGGTTCTCGCGTGTGTAAAAATAGTGGAATCGTGTCCCCATGTGCTGTGTGGTTGAATTGTAACTTAGCTTGCACTAGCGGCTCCCCGAGCCAATCTAGGAATTGCTTGTGCTCGTAATCATTAGGACCACACAAATCACTTAAAAGATGCACTTAGACCGCAATACTTAGCCAAATTAAACTGTTCTTCACGCTAATAGAACTGCCTGTCTAGGAGCGGCTTTCATCGCATGCATTTGCATTTAGATAAAATTTCAATTCTGTTCTGCATCCTGCACAAAAAGCGAAGGGATCACTGTAAGTCTCCTGAACTCAGCATAACATCATTGTTTTATCGTGCATCGGCTTTTTCTCGATTTCTCCCTCTGATTTTTCACATTTAATTAAATGGAAATTGGGACTGTTCGATAGGCGTGTTGTGTGGTGGACTTAATCAGTGATAACTTAACCTAAAACCGGGACTGCTAAACAGTATTGACCAAAAAAAGAGAATAAAAATTGAAAATTGTCTGCGGGAGATTAATCCCCGACTCTGTTTTCAGGCTGAGTGAGGGTACTTGAGTGTGTGTGAGCACCTTAAGGTAGAGCCCAAATCCCCACCTTCCATATCACGAGCCAACTGATCTTAGCAAATATCACGAGTGGGATACTTTTAAGCTCATTGACAAGTACCAAGTAGCCTCCACCTTCGCGGGTAGATAGGGGCGAACCAGCGGTACTCTGCGACAAGGCCTAGCTTTGTCATCCTCCGCCTGCTTGCAGGTAGATAGGGGCACGTCATTGAGTCCCCACTCCGGATAGGAGCGAAGAAAGGGAGGATCGGTGGTATCTTAGGCGACAGGATAAACAGGGAAGACGCATCCGGCTCTGAGCCGACTTCCCTATAGGCCGCGTAATCCTTGCTATCTTGTTTGAACAATCACACTTAAAATTAACAAGATTAATCGGACTCGATTTCGAGTCCTTCACTATGTTGAGTGTGAACCCAGGGTTTTGGATTGATTTTGCTTGCTTCAGGTAGGAGTAAAACCCTATCTTTTTCTCGCCACATCAAGATGAGTAACTGGGGAGATCTCGACACATTATTCACCAATCTCTCTATGAGACCCCCAAGCGACTCGTCTTCATCGGCCCAAGCGCACCTTGGACCACCCAGGACTCATGACCCTCTTGAGTCTTGGTTCCCTCATACTCAGGGTGGTAACTCTCAAACCAACCCTTTCATCTCCTCCGAGATTATCGAAGAAGATCATCGCCTCGGTAATCCTTTCCTTGAGTTATCCTCTGACATCGACCTTACTTTCCCCCCAGGACCAGAGGACAAGATGCCGCCAAAAGTACCACCCGATGAGGAACAAATAAAACAGATTCTTGCTCGCCTCGCTGAAGCCGAACATAAGAATGCAGATCTCACGGCGCGGATGGGACAGATTATAGTAGCAGAAGGAATCGACCGACCAATGGTCGATACCTATAACCCGGCAGAGAATGAGATTTAAAACTGGCTGGCACCTGCAGTTCCCGTCCAGGCATTTGAGCTGAAGCCCCACTTCCTTAGTCTGCTTCCGAAGTTCAACAGAAACCTAAATGAAGAACCATACACTTTCCTCCATGAATTCGAGTCGGTGTGCAACAATCTTAGCCATCCCAATGTTGGCCAAGACTATATTCGGCTAAAGGCCACCCCTTTTGCCTTAGGTGATAAGGCTGCTCATTGGTTGAAAAACTTAGGGGTGGTATGCAATACCTGGATGCAGTTCAAGGACCTATACTTGAAAAAGTTCTTCCCTCTCAGTAGGACAAACCAGATGAGAACGAAGATCGCCAGCTTCACCCAAGGACCTAGTGAACCTTTCCATGACGCTTGGGATAGGTTCAATGATTTAGTACAGAAATGCCCCTGCCACGGCATTTCAAAGGCAATCTTAGTCCAGACCTTGATCTGTGGTCTAACCCCAGAGACGGGGTTAGTCAGTGCCGCCTGTAGAGGAAGCTATCTGAACAAAAACGAGCACGCCGTATGGAAGATCCTGGAGCAGATGGCGGAAACCGGCAGGTCGCAGACCACCAGGGCCTATCAGTTGTCTCCCTCAATCCTATCCAATGAGACAACCCGAAGGACTGTAGCGGATCTGACTGAGGACCTCATCCCCAGCATGGGGATGATTGCTGACAAGCTTACCATGGTCGAGCAGATCCACAAGAGAGTCGCGGAACTTGAGTCTCTCTCACGTCTACCGAAGCAAGTGGAGGAACTTTCTGAGAAGGTAGCTAAGATCAAGCTTCCTATCCCTTCTGCACCACCTGTACCTGTACATCGAGTCCATCTTGTACAGGAACAGGCACCTGGGTCTCAGAGTAGCTGGGATCAGACTTACACCCAGCAGGACCAGCATGCACCCCCACAAGTGGAGACGGGATACGAGGAGCCTCCGCAAGTGTACGAGATCAACGGGCTTTGGTATAGCTGTGACCCGATTGTCAGGCAGGCCGAAATGGGGAAGGATCAGCCTCACCGTTCATCCCCAGCCTACCAAGAAACCAGGCCCGTTCCCACACCGCGCTTTCAGTCCAGGCCAGAACAAGGGTACCAGCCGCAGCAATACCAGCAGCAACAGCGCACCTATCAGCAGGGGCCAGCACCATCCCATCAGCATCAGCAATATCGGCATGGCCAGCAGGGCCAATACAGAACCTCGTCTGCACAGCAGTCAGCCCAGCCCACCGAATTGGAGTCTCTCACCTTGGCGATCCAGACCCTGTCTGATAGGGTCCAACAGATGCAGAATGATTATCTGGATATGAGAACCGATATTAATCGCGTCTCTCGTATCCAGGACCAACAGATGGTGCCAAAGACCCCGATTCCCGCACAGGTTCAGGCCAACCCGAACAACATACTTCATGGCCAGAACCGACCTCATGATCAGGTATACTATTCAGATAATTATTTATCTGAACATGAGATCCATTCGTACGATAATGTAAATCATATGTCACTCAGGAGCGGAAGGACCGTGACCATACCTGATCGGGCACGGGCACAGAAGGAAGGAACTTCCAAGTCTCTACCTGAGGAGAACTTGGAGGAAAAAGAGGAGGAGCATCACCCCCATCATCGCCGGCAGAAGAAGAGGATATCTGAGTCCTCGAAGCAGCATTCTCGCATTTGCATAGAGTCAGAAGAAACCGATGAAGAGCCCGCACCTCCATCTGAGGAGGATCGTCCAGCAGTCGCGGAAGAAGCGTCACCGGTTTCGCCTCAGCATTTTCTTTTCAGTCAGAGTCAGAGTCCTAGTTTGTATCAGAGTCAGAGTCCTGTTAAGAACTCAGTTCCCGAAATCAATGAGAAAATTTCAGTTTCCGAACCTGAGTTAGAGTCAATAATCCCTTTCCCCCGAGCTCTTATGGGTGGAAAGAAGAAAACCAAAAAAATCCAAAAAGATGACCCTGAGATGGCTGAATTCTGCAACAAATATATCAAGGTCACAATCCCCTTTGACAAGTACGTGGAGATGACCCCTGCATTCCAAAAATACCTTAAGGTGAGATGCACACCTACTAGGGTTAGCAGGAAGACCAAAAGCCGTGTTGAGAAACACGTTTTATCAGTAGCCACGACTTGTGCAATAAAGAACTCGTTTCCAAGGAAATGAAGAGATATGGGTGCACATTATGTAGTGAGTCATGTTGATGACATCGCGTTTGCACGCACTCTCCTGGATAATGGTTCCTCGATCAATCTGATGCCTACAACCCTCTATGAGCAGCTTAATCTCGGACCTCTTAGGAAATCTAGAGCCCTCCTACAGTTTGCTGATAAATCAACCAAGAGGTCCCAAGGAGAATTGAGGAACATTGTGATCAAAGTCGAGGGACAAGAATACATGGTGGGCTTCACTGTCCTGGATATGGAAACCCCTCGTAATTGGAGAGACTCCCAGATCATTTTAGGTAGGCCTTTCCTCAGAACAGCAGGGGCCTTATTTGATTATAAGATCGGGAAGATTCAGTTCCAAACTCTAGGCGGAGATGAGGAACTTGAAATGAAGCAGACAAGATGGCAGAGACCGGATTCAGAATCCAGCACCGAGTACTCTTCTACTGGAACAGACTGCGAGCATGTAGACTTAGTTGGGCCATGGAGACAGAACCCAGCCAGCACCGATGTGTCCATCTCCTCCGAAGATGATCCAGTGCACGAGTCAGTCTGCGAGAACCTCAGGAACGAGTACAGCTCTGAGCCTGCATCGCCCTACATCTTCGATGACGTAGAGGCCCAGTTGGGCCTGTCAGTCCTTACATCTCTAGGACAATCGGAAGATGAGGATGACGAGTCGGACGAGGCGTTTGTCGATTGTATGGAGACCTTTGACGATCCGACTCCAGATCCGAACTTGGTGGCAGCAATCACAGAGAACAATCCAGCCACTTCCAACACTGAACCAGGTCAGATTGAGCCAGATTTCTTAGACGATCACACCATTCCTGAGCTCAAACCCTTACCCACAACCTTAAAGTATGCCTTCCTTGCGGGCTGATGAATACCCATTCATCACTCTTTATTCTTATATTTTAGCTACAAAAACCTTTGCAAATGCATGTAGATATATGTAAATACAAATAATTACCAAAAGCATGCATTGTGTAAAAACCTGTAATTAGCATGTTTTTGTGCAAAAATAAAAGAATCAAGAGTAAAAAGAAAAAGAGGGAAATATTTAGAATAAATATTGAGCAACCTAACCCAAGGGAGGGCTCAGCATGGGCCTGACCGCATAAAAGCCAAAGTAGAGGGAGATAGGGGCTCATGTGTAAATATTTATGTAAATAAATAAAACTATATTTTCCTCACCCAAAAATATGCTTGTAAATACCTGTATCTATTTATAAAAATAAAAACAAAATAAAAAGTTAAAAATTAAAAAGATCAAAAATACCCCTTTTCATCATGTACATCAACCACACCTATATACATATTTATTCAGCTCTGTAAATATATAAAAGAAATTTTTATAACTTTTGTAAATACTCTATATTATATATTGTAAATAAATAAAATAAAAACAATTAAAAATCAAAACCAAATAAAAATAACAAAAATCAAAAATTAAAAATACATAGTGTACATATACCTATGTATAGCTATATATTGTAAATACCTTAGTTTTATTTTGAAAAATTAATTAAAAATCACCAAAAAATAGAAAAAATTAAAATAAAAATATTTCATGTTTTAACTTTTTGATAATTCTGCCATTTTCTATTTATAAATGATTTTTCAAATCATTTCCACGTGGCAGCTTCTCATTGGTCCACGGAGATGTTGACCTCCAGTCAACTCCCTCCGCGGACCTTCTTCTCCAACGGATCTCGCGCCCGACCTGACTTCTCCTCTTTTTCCGCGCTCGATCCGCTCGCCATCTCCGCAAACCCCGGGTCCTACTTCTTCTCCTTGCATCCGACATGATCGCCGGAGCCCTTGCCTCGGGATCCGCGCCTTCCATTGCCCTACCCGACCAGCCCTAGTCGGATCTGCACCCATATATACGTCCAGCTCCGCCACCTTCAATCGCGATCTTTGGCCATTTAATTCATTCTCCAGTGAGCTCCAGAGAGAGAGAGAGAGGTGACAGCTCGCGCCTCGACCTGTTGCAGCGAGGAGAGGAGGAGAAAACCATCGATCCGGCGAAGCACTCACCGCAGCTCCGCCACCTGAGCGAGCTCCGAGCCTCGGGCCCATACGTCCCTCGAGGCGACAACCGGGAGCTTCCCCAGCTCCAGCACAGTCTACCCATCCACCCAGGTACCCTCTTAGCTTAGCCATTTCGTCTGATTTCCATTTTGCCCCAATTCGCGCCGCCATCGATTTTCGCTGATTCCGACCACCTCACACCTCCATTCGATCATCGGAATCCATCGTCACCTCCGCCTTCCTCCCGCGCACGTTCTCCGCACCTCCGTTCAACCCAGCTCGCACAGGAGCTGGGGATTCGAGCTCCTCCGTCCATCCCCTCGCCGGAGCTCGACCACTTCGCCTCCCCGACCACTTTCACCACGCCTAACGGGGTCGAGGCACTTTGCCCTCGACCCGCGAGTTTGCTGGAACACTTTGCAGGTTCATCCAAGCCCATCTGAGGGCTTGGACCATTTGGTCCAGCTGCTCCACCTCCGCCGACCTCGCCGGAGTTCCCCAGGACTTTGTTGGGTCATCGGAGGCCTTCATTAGACGCGGAGGGCCCGCAGCTTCCTTCTCCGATCTTCAGCGAGCTTCCAGGAGGAGACCAGTGCTGTCACGAGCCCGACGAAGTTCGCCGGAGCCCTGTTTGTCCACCATCCTTCTCCGCCGTCCGATCGACCCCGAGCTCCAGATTTGATCACGTTCGTCCATTCGAGGAGCAGCATCGACTGCCAGATCCTTCGAGGGTCGATCTCCACTGTCGATCCAGCGAGGCTCAGCCACTACTCCCGTCCACCGTTCGATCTTCCACGTGGCAGCGCCTGGACCGTCTGATCAACGTCGAGGATCCAGCCTTGGGCGCCACCCGTCCCCAGCCGTCCATCTACCCACGTGGCGCCCATCCGTCGGCTCGACTTAATAAAGGGTAATTTACCCTTAGGCCCTTCCTTATCTTTTATTTCATTTTAGTCCTGTAAATGTTTTAGTCAGTTGTTTAGTTTTAGGGTAATTTGCATGTTGGACCTCGTGCTTTAGATATTTGCATTTATATCCCTGCCTGTGTGAGCCACGTGCTTCGTCACGTGTTTTGTTGGTGTATTTCCATTGATGACCTTGTAGTTCTGGATGTTTATGAATGAATGAAACTTTTTGATTAATTGCATTTATACCCCTGTGAATGGTTTAATTTCGCATGTGCGTTTATTTGTGGGTTATTTGCAACATAGCCCCCTGGACTTTTGGTACGAGTTACTAATAGGTCCTCAAGACTTGTTTTCCTTACATATAGGTCCCTGAGTGCCCCAGGCACGTGCTTGGCGCGTGTTTTGCTGGGTATTTTGCACCTGGACCCCCAGAACTTTGGGTATTTGCATTTCAGTCCCTGTGCACAGTGCCCTACCTTTGCTTTTGAATAAAATATCAAATCACCTCCAAATCCAACGAAACTTTGACACATGGCTCCTGCCATGGTGTAGGATTTTTGTAGATTTTTGAGGACATTTCTGATTTTGTTTGCTATTTTTAAAAATTCAAAAACCTCTATTTTTGGCACTGTTTAGTTTGAAAAATCACAAAAATATATAAAAACTCCCCGAAAAATTCTATAAAAATTTTCTGCTGTTTAGTTTAGTTTGCTTGATTTTCTAGCCAATTTTGGCTATTTTTCATTGCTTAAAAACCTTAAAAACTTAAAAACCCTTAAAAATCCATACAAATTCTAATAAATACATTAAAATCCAAAAACAATAAATTTGGTACCTAAATTTTCCTTATTTCATCTATTGTATAGGAAAATTACCTCCAGGCCTTTTTAAGGTCCTTAGGTATTTTATTTAGGGACTTTAGGCTTGGCTGGACAGTACCCCTTGTTTTTCTTACTGTTTGATTTTTAGAAATTAAAATAAATATCAGAAAAATTCCAAAAATTCACCAAAAACATAAAAAATATAAAACACACAAAAATATTTTTGTCTGAATTTTTGATTGCTTTTTAGTGCTTGAAATAAATTGTTGAATTGTGTTCTTCCTTGCTTTTCCTATTTTCTTAATAAACTTAAAAATCCAAAAAAAATATAAAAATAATTAAAAACCACTAAAAATATTTTCCTCTTTTCTTTTATTTGATTTGACTACTTCGTAGGCCTCTCGGCCAATCCGTGCTCCTTGAGTTCGACCCTGGGTGCTATACCAGGTTAATCACATAGCAGGACCGCTATTCGTGTTTTGATTGCTTGATTTGTCATTAGTGGTTCATTTTTCTTGATTGACACATCTGAGTGACCGAGGTCGCAACGACCTATTCTGTACCTTATACCTTAGTCGCTCGGTTTTTCGTGTCATCACGGGCCAAGACAAGAAATTTCCGGTCATCATCAGTTCGCAATTGATCGAGGAGCAGGAATCTCGCTTGCTAGAGATCCTAGAGAAAAACCGCAAGGCGATAGGCTGGAGCATTTCCGATCTCCACGGGATAAATCCCGCTCTGTGTTCGCACCATATTTACTTGGAGAATGAAGTCAAACCCTCACGTGAATTCCAACGCCGGTTGAATCCAAATTTACAAGAAGTCGTGAAGAAGGAGATAGAAAAATGGTGCAACGCGGGTTTCATTTATCCAATCTCCGACTCTAAGTGGGTGGCCCCAATCCATGTTGTCCCGAAGAAGTCGGGAATTCAGACGACCACCAACGAGGATGGAGAGGAGATCGTGACGAGAGTACCCACGTCGTGGCGTGTCTGTGTGGATTATAGACGCCTGAATGCCGCGACGAAGAAGGATCATTTCCCCCTACCATTCATTTATCAGATCCTAGAGAGATTGGCGGGAAAAGAGTTCTTCTGCTTCTTAGATGGGTTCTCGGGCTATAAACAAGTAGTCATAGCTCCAGAGGACTAGGAAAAAACCACGTTTACATGCCCCTTTGGTACCTATGCTTTCAGGCGCATGCCTTTTGGGCTATGCAATGCTCCAGGTACTTTTCAAAGGTGCATGATTGCTGTATTCGCCGAAATGGTCGGCGAATTCATGGAAGTCTTCATGGATGACTTCTCGGTCCACGACGATTCTTTCGATTCCTGTCTTAGGAATCTGGACCGAGTCCTCAAAAGATGTTGTGAGGTTAATCTGGTGCTCTCCTGGGAGAAAAGTCACTTCATGGTGACGGAGGGCATAGTGTTGTGGCATGTCATCTCCAAGAGAGGAATGGAGGTTGACCCTGCCAAGGTGGATGTGATCAGACGACTCCAGCCACCCACCAACGTAAAGCAGTTGCGGTCGTTCCTCGGGCATGTTGGATTTTATCGGAGATTCATTCAGGATTTTTCTAAGATTGCCCGACCGCTAACTGAGCTTTTAGGCAAAGACATGGAGTTTATTGTTGATCACAAATGTCTTGAGGCCTTTAAGCTGTTACAAGGAATGATTATGGACGTACCCATCCTGCAAGCCCCAGATTGGTCTCTACCTTTTGAGATCATGACAGACGCCTCTGATTATGCTGTTGGGGCAGTATTGGGACAAAGAAGAGAGGGCGTCCCTTTTGCAATTCACTACGCAAGCAAAGTGCTTGATTCTGCTCAGCGTAACTATACAGTTACGGAAAAGGAAATGCTTGCGGTAGTGTTTGCCTTGGACAAATTCAGATCTCACCTAATTGGATCCAAGGTAACTGTGTTCACTGACCATACGGCACTACGATACTTGATGGAGAAGAAGGACGTGAAGGCGCGTCTTCTTCGTTGGATTTTACTTATCCAGGAGTTTGATTTGGACATCCGTGATAAACCTGGAAAGAAGAATGTAGTGGTCGATCATCTTTCTCGTCTCAAAGATCTTAATACTTCTGAGGTTTCACCAATTCGAGACTCCTTCCCTGACGAGTCGATTTTTGTTATCGATTCACTCCCATGGTACGCCAATATCGTGAACTATCTTGTCTCCAAGAAAGTTCCCGAAGATTGGTCCAAGAGCCAAATCGACCGACTGAAGTCGGACGCTAGACACTACCATTGGGAGGATCCGATCCTTTTCTTCGAAGGACCGGATTGTGTCTGGAGACGGTGTATTCCTCAGGAGGAATACCAGAGTGTCCTTTCTTTATGCCATAGTTTGGAGGCAGGAGGACACCACTCCGGGAAGAGGACCGCATGGAAGGTACTTCAGTGTGGCTTCTACTGGTCGACTCTGTTTCGCGATGCCACCGCCTTCGCGAAGTCGTGCCCAGTTTGCCAGAGAATGGGAGGAACCGTTGGTTCCAAAGATGAGATGCCAATGCAGCCGGTCATCATTTGTGATGTCTTTGACGCCTGGGTGATGAACCTCAGTTTCATCATCTTTATTTCCCTTAATTAACCCCCTTGCTTAAAAGTTTGTCAATAAATCCCTGTTAATGTCCTATAATTAACAGAGTCCTTAATAAATTAAAAACCACAAAAAAAATGGCAAAACAAAATTCGTGGTATCTTTAGACTTAAAAATACCCTCAAAAATATTTTGGACCTTTGTTTGACTTCATCTCCAGTTTTGGCCAACATGAAAATTGTAGATCTCGTCAAGATCTACAACTTTCATGTTTTGAGTTTTCTCAAATTCGGCCATCTTGACCTTCATTTTTCGACTTGAAGTCCTAATAATCTGATTGGGCCACGTGGCCCAATCTGGGTGAGCCACGTGGCCCGCCTCCTTTGTCCTATCCGCCTCCATGGCTAGCCGTTGGATCCGCCATCTTGATCCAACGGCCAGCGCCTCTCCACGCCTCCTCAATTTCCTAAGCCCTCAGATCATCGCCCGTCTCCATCCTCACCGCCCGTTAGCGCCTTGCGCAGAGTGCGCCACGTGGCCGTTTGTAGACCGCCCGATCGCGTCCCCGACTTTGCATCTCAGCCGCTCCTTGCCTTGATGCCCCTCAACCGTTCGATAGGCCTGAGCTCTCCATCGTGACCCTCCGTTAGCGCCGCGATCACATGACGCCACGTGGCGCTTCCATCTGCCCTCCGATCTCACCGCCTCAGATCTCATCTGAGCCTCTCATTCACACCCAAACCCTAACCGTTGGATCTCACGATCCAACGGCCAGGACTCCGTCGTCTACCTCCAGAAGACCCTCTCTTCCCCACGATTTTTGCTCGCGCGCACCACTCCCCCTTCCATTTTTAGCCATAGCCCTAGTCATCCTCTCCTCTCTCTAACCACCTCACGACCGAGCTCCATCATCCACCTCCTCCGCGCATCACTCCATTACCCGCGATGACCTCCCAGTCGCCCCATACCACCCTCTAAACCCGCGACGCCACTCATCAGCACCACCGACTTCGCCCTTTAAATACGCCGCCCCCTCTTCCATTCCAACTCGTCCATCAACCAAGGGGCGGTGGCCCAGCCCTCTAGCTCCTCCCTGTGACAGGGGGAGGAGCTCGGATCGAGCGACGACGACCTCCTGCTCCGATGAGACCCGCCGCCCTTCAGGCGGCGCTGCGGTGGCCTAGAGCCCCGCTCGAGCTCGCTGGCACGGCCGGCCAGTATGTGTGACGACCCGAGCATCCTCTCCGATGCTCAGCCCAGGCCATCCCCTCCATCTCCGGCCAGGTAAGCCCTCTGATCTTCTTTTGTTTTTCTTCTTATTTTTGCTTAATTTTCGTAGCTTCTTCAAGCTCTTTCCCTCACCATTAACCATTCCATTAGCTCCACCATCGATCCACCTTCCCCGCGCACCTCTCCGACCATCAACTTCCTCTGCCACAACCTCCCTCCATCCCAGGCATCCTCCTCCGCCGGAGGCGGAGGAGGACCCACTAAGGGCTGCACTTCTCCGCCCCAAGAGCCCTCCATTCACCTCGCATCGCACGCACACACGCCTCTAATCCATTTTGCAGGTCCAACTTTCATTGGCCGGACTTCGGGCGGAGCTCAGTTCTAGAGCTCCGCCTCCGGCGATCAGTCGTCGACAGAGCACCCCAGGTGTCCCCGCGTCTGCCCCGACCTCAGAACTTCATCGCAAGACCTCCAGCAATCTTCCCCGAGCTTCAACGAGCACGGCGAGGCGCGGCGGAGCTCCAGGCCTCACGCCGGAGCTCTGATAGCGCCGCCACCTGACGAAGGAGGAGGAAGAGCAGCTACCGTTGGATCTCGCCCCACGGCGGAGATCCAACGGCCCTGGAAGCGCCACGTCGACTACCCCGGAGCGCGGAGGCTCGGTGGGACCGAGCCTCGTCCGAGTCACCCTCGAGCCGCCACGTGGCCCGAGCCACCTGCTACGGCCCCCGAAGCTGCACCGAGCCTCGCCCCCACCCGAGCCTGAGCTCACGTGCCACCCGCACGTGGGTTTTGGGTTTTTTGCATCGGTGCCCTCGCATGTCCCGCATATTGCATCCAGGTCCCGCTACACGTGGCACAACCAGAGACCACGCCGAGCCTGATCGACACCAAGCCTGGAGGCTCGGGTACTCCGAGCCAAGCCGAAGCTTCATCGAGCCTCTGCCGAACCAGAACCTCCTTCCGAGCCTGGATGGCGCGTGCGAAGCACGTGCTTTCTGGGGTATTTGCAGAGTAGCCCTCGCCCCTTCCACCATTTGCAAACAGGTCCTGAGCACGTGCAGCACATGCGCGCCTGGGGCTATTTGCACTTATACCCTTGCGGGTTTCAATAATTGCAAATATGCCCCCGCGCGTATGGTTTATTTACAGGGAAGTCCTCCACACTTATTTTTATTGCATTTGAGTCCTTCCCAGGGACTAGTTTGTAAATATCTTTCATGTTTTTATTTTATTTATGCCCTTGCGTTCCTTTATGCATATCTTGAGCATCATGTCTCCTTTTCAGTTGATTTCAGTCTCATTTCGAAGCTCTTTTCGACATCTTTAGTATGGCATGCTTAGATTCTCATTTTGACACCTTGATCTGTAATGCTCTATTTGGTTAACGAAGTGTCCTGTTTACCTTGTCTCTCATGCATACTTGCTATATGAATAAAAAGTGCTTCATTATCTGATTATGTTCAACTCGTATCTTTTTATGACTCAAGTAATGATCATTTCGGGCATATTTTCCATTGTATTTCATGGCATTTATTTGCATGATAAAAATGTATAAAAAAATGCATGTTTAATTTTAATGCATTGCATTGTCTTGTTGTGTCTTTGCATCATTTGACCTATATGCTTTATTTCAACACTTCATTGAACACACTGAAATCTGATTAATACAAGAGAAGCGCGTGTCCCTGAGTTCGACCTTGGTTTCTTGCCAAGTAAAATAAAAATAACGATCGCCTCGTTTTGATTCATTATCATACATATTTAAACGAGGTGATCTTTTGACGACCAGAATCGGCTCGACTACGATGACGATTACATGTGCTAATTTAGCATTATTAAAGGGCCGATTCTGCGCTTCGTCAAATGGCGCCGTTGCCGGGGATACGGCTCATTTCTTTTATTTTTGGGATTTTTGTGTGTTTAATTTAGTGTATCTTTTTATAGGTTAAATGGTCACATACTTTGCATATAAAATTTTTCTTTCTTGATCTCTAACCATTGTTTCTGTGGCAGGGCCCTTGATGGATCAAGGAGGCGAGGAGCAGGACGTTCCCCGCTGCGAAGAGCCGCAGGAGCATGCTTGGAGCAAAGAAGGAAGAAAAAGAAAAAAAAGTGTCGCATTTTTTTTGTTGCATTGTATTTTTAATAAACACGTCTTTTACAGCGGTCTTCGATCGAAGACTCGCGATTGTAATCGAACGGTCGTGGTTGTGTGGGGATCGTCCCCACTTGAGTGTCGACCTAGGACTTAGGCACACGGATCTCCGAGCTCAATTTTCGTATCTTATGTGCTTGATCGTAGGTTAGGACACACTTAAATAAAGACGCACATAATCTCGTATCACTGAGCTAAAATTAATGAAGATCACACACCGCTAATAGATGTATGATTAGGTGCGGCTTTTTCGACTTGCATACATGTTGGATTTGAGTTTCAAAACGGCCCCAGATTTTTCGCGGCTTTTATCGTAAAAATCACTGCATGATTTCTCGCTTAGCCCCTATCGCGTTTTTCCTCATCGAATACATGTTTTTCTCGGCTTTCATTTTTCTAGATTGATCACCTAGGATAAATGGAAAATGGAATGAACGGTAGACGATGATTTTCTGATTGATGGCTAACCATAATTCAGTGATAATTCTAAATAAAATTGGGACTGTTAAGTGCAAGTCAAACTTAAAATGGGGTAAAATTCGGTTTTGGGAGAGCAACACCCGCGCATATGCCTTGATTCACATTTTCTTTGCGTAAAAATCAAATGTTTTATCACCAATAAAATAGACAAGATAATAAACCAACGTAGGTTGGTTTCATGTTGGTGAAACTATGGGTTTGCTTGCTTGATTGAGCCTTTGTTGCAACACACAGCCCTAA
Source organism: Ottelia alismoides (assembly GCA_037367405.1). Classification (NCBI taxonomy): domain Eukaryota; kingdom Viridiplantae; phylum Streptophyta; class Magnoliopsida; order Alismatales; family Hydrocharitaceae; genus Ottelia; species Ottelia alismoides. The sequence continues at coordinate 143,647 of JAZKJV010003608.1, read as the reverse complement.
ATCCGAAAACACTCCATTTCATCTCCGAAGATTCAACCGCTCACTTGTGTATCCATCCCCCTTCTTCGTTCACCTTGGGTCCTTCCCAACATCAAATTCCATCTTCATACTTAGGCTAATCTCAGCCTAAGTATAGGGGGGACCCAAGTCCCCGTGATTTTCTCTACTCATCTTTTCTTGCCTTTATACTTAGGTTATTTCTAACCTAAGTATAGGGGGGTCGCTTCTTAGTCCCCGTATATTCTTCTATATTTAAATGGATCTATGTACTTGTAACATCTAATGCTATGAGGACATAGCAAAGTTTAAGTATAGGGGGGTATACCGTATATACCGTATATTTACTTTAGCTATAATCTGAAAAAAATTTTGAAACTTTTTGGCTAAGGTAAAATTCATTGGACTAAGAAAACTCAAAGGATTTTCGCGGTTTTTCGATATTATGTTACACTATTTTATAGAAATATTTTCGAAAATGATTTTTGAAAATGTTTTGAAAATCTTTTATTTGTGTGACATGGTTTTGAAAATCTTTTCAAGGAAGATTGAGTCTAACTTGTGTTTTAACTCTCTTATTAAAATCCATAAAAATTGCAAAATTCAAAAATCCTTTAGGAGCCATTAGTGACTACTAAGCCCCATTAAATAGCCGTGTTCAGTGAGGGTTCGCCCTTAGCAGAGTGGATGGTTTAAAGGACATCGCGTAAGGCTCCGTCCTTAAGGAACGGGCTCCGGCCTGTACTTACATCCATACTGGCTGAATGCAGATGCAACTATTTAATGGAGATTAGGCAGTCCTCATATCTCTTGAAGTGGAAAAAAAAAAAAAAAAAAAAGTGTTTTGGAATGAAGGAGTTGGATTAAACCTCTACACTTACACTTTCACCCAGGATCTGAAATGGTCAAGGAAGCTTGATTTTTGAGGTCTTTGAGATTCGCGGTTAACCAGCCTTAGTCATCAGGGTCATAGACTTAATCATCCACATTCCCCTAGGTTTCTAGATTTGCATGCTATATTCCATGCTTAGTCTCAGACAAAGAGAATGTGATCAGCACATCACATGCACAACTGCGGTTTTGATTGAGATGAGTTGATTTTTCACCTGAGGGATTGGGATGAGGAAGTCGAGTCTGGATTTGATCTAATGATGCTCGAGGATGGGATAAAATCTTTGAAGGCTTCAGGAAACCTGAGTGTCAGCAATTTAGCCAGTATGAGAACTTGATTCTTGTACTAATCTCTTGACAATGACCTAAGTGCCTGGGTGTGAAATAAATAAAAAATTTTTGATCAGTGTGCGCCAACTTTTGGTAAAAGCAGTGGAGCTAGCCAAAAATTATACAAGTCAATGAAATTTCAATGAAAGAGGAGCTCTCATTCCACAAAGTCAATTATCAAAGAGCTTCCACCAAAGGCGAGCGCTCCCCAACTTTTCAAAGTGTCCACTTGGACCACCGCTATTAGGACCAGGAGTCGGGCTTGCACCAAAAAAAGGGCTCTGCATCGTAAATGCTACAAGTCTGGGTGTAGAAGGTACATTAGGTACTCAAAAGAGACACACCCCGGTGTACTCCCAGGAAAACAAGTGCAGACGGCTCCAACTTCTCTTGACGGACGCACTGATCAACACCAAAAAAATGTGTTGCGTAAAAGGCACTAGAGAGAATCCTTGTTCCAATGAGAGGGAGAGAAGAATTTACACAATCCCATGCCCTCCATTTTCTGGCCTGCCATCAACATTTTCTAAGTCTGACAACTAAAGAGACGGTGGACTGAATGCAAGATTTGATTTATTCCCTAGTGCTGAGGATTGGGTCCTTAGGAGATTTTCTCGGACCAAGATTTTGGGTGACAAATTGACTCTACTCTCAGAATTGCAGTCAACACTAAAAGTCATATCCTTTAGATTATATGTACATCAGAGAGAGTCTAGAGAATTAGAGGAATTGGGTACCTCTTGATTAAGGCTGGGTTGAACTCTAGAATTTTGGATCTCTGAAGCCGAGTCAACTTGATCAGATTGGATCCTGTATTCACATGCACAAGGGGGTTAATCCAACTTAGTCATTCTTTTTGATGCTCGAGGACGAGCATAGTTTAAGTATAGGGGGTTGATGAACCTCAGTTTCATCATCTTTATTTCCCTTAATTAACCCCCTTGCTTAAAAGTTTGTCAATAAATCCCTGTTAATGTCCTATAATTAACAGAGTCCTTAATAAATTAAAAACCACAAAAAAAATGGCAAAACAAAATTCGTGGTATCTTTAGACTTAAAAATACCCTCAAAAATATTTTGGACCTTTGTTTGACTTCATCTCCAGTTTTGGCCAACATGAAAATTGTAGATCTCGTCAAGATCTACAACTTTCATGTTTTGAGTTTTCTCAAATTCGGCCATCTTGACCTTCATTTTTCGACTTGAAGTCCTAATAATCTGATTGGGCCACGTGGCCCAATCTGGGTGAGCCACGTGGCCCGCCTCCTTTGTCCTATCCGCCTCCATGGCTAGCCGTTGGATCCGCCATCTTGATCCAACGGCCAGCGCCTCTCCACGCCTCCTCAATTTCCTAAGCCCTCAGATCATCGCCCGTCTCCATCCTCACTGCCCGTTAGCGCCTTGCGCAGAGTGCGCCACGTGGCCGTTTGTAGACCGCCCGATCGCGTCCCCGACTTTGCATCTCAGCCGCTCCTTGCCTTGATGCCCCTCAACCGTTCGATAGGCCTGAGCTCTCCATCGTGACCCTCCGTTAGCGCCGCGATCACATGACGCCACGTGGCGCTTCCATCTGCCCTCCGATCTCACCGCCTCAGATCTCATCTGAGCCTCTCATTCACACCCAAACCCTAACCGTTGGATCTCACGATCCAACGGCCAGGACTCCGTCGTCTACCTCCAGAAGACCCTCTCTTCCCCACGATTTTTGCTCGCGCGCACCACTCCCCCTTCCATTTTTAGCCATAGCCCTAGTCATCCTCTCCTCTCTCTAACCACCTCACGACCGAGCTCCATCATCCACCTCCTCCGCGCATCACTCCATTACCCGCGATGACCTCCCAGTCGCCCCATACCACCCTCTAAACCCGCGACGCCACTCATCAGCACCACCGACTTCGCCCTTTAAATACGCCGCCCCCTCTTCCATTCCAACTCGTCCATCAACCAAGGGGCGGTGGCCCAGCCCTCTAGCTCCTCCCTGTGACAGGGGGAGGAGCTCGGATCGAGCGACGACGACCTCCTGCTCCGATGAGACCCGCCGCCCTTCAGGCGGCGCTGCGGTGGCTTAGAGCCCCGCTCGAGCTCGCTGGCACGGCCGGCCAGTATGTGTGACGACCCGAGCATCCTCTCCGATGCTCAGCCCAGGCCATCCCCTCCATCTCCGGCCAGGTAAGCCCTCTGATCTTCTTTTGTTTTTCTTCTTATTTTTGCTTAATTTTCGTAGCTTCTTCAAGCTCTTTCCCTCACCATTAACCATTCCATTAGCTCCACCATCGATCCACCTTCCCCGCGCACCTCTCCGACCATCAACTTCCTCTGCCACAACCTCCCTCCATCCCAGGCATCCTCCTCCGCCGGAGGCGGAGGAGGACCCACTAAGGGCTGCACTTCTCCGCCCCAAGAGCCCTCCATTCACCTCGCATCGCACGCACACACGCCTCTAATCCATTTTGCAGGTCCAACTTTCATTGGCCGGACTTCGGGCGGAGCTCAGTTCTAGAGCTCCGCCTCCGGCGATCAGTCGTCGACAGAGCACCCCAGGTGTCCCCGCGTCTGCCCCGACCTCAGAACTTCATCGCAAGACCTCCAGCAATCTTCCCCGAGCTTCAACGAGCACGGCGAGGCGCGGCGGAGCTCCAGGCCTCACGCCGGAGCTCTGATAGCGCCGCCACCTGACGAAGGAGGAGGAAGAGCAGCTACCGTTGGATCTCGCCCCACGGCGGAGATCCAACGGCCCTGGAAGCGCCACGTCGACTACCCCGGAGCGCGGAGGCTCGGTGGGACCGAGCCTCGTCCGAGTCACCCTCGAGCCGCCACGTGGCCCGAGCCACCTGCTACGGCCCCCGAAGCTGCACCGAGCCTCGCCCCCACCCGAGCCTGAGCTCACGTGCCACCCGCACGTGGGTTTTGGGTTTTTTGCATCGGTGCCCTCGCATGTCCCGCATATTGCATCCAGGTCCCGCTACACGTGGCACAACCAGAGACCACGCCGAGCCTGATCGACACCAAGCCTGGAGGCTCGGGTACTCCGAGCCAAGCCGAAGCTTCATCGAGCCTCTGCCGAACCAGAACCTCCTTCCGAGCCTGGATGGCGCGTGCGAAGCACGTGCTTTCTGGGGTATTTGCAGAGTAGCCCTCGCCCCTTCCACCATTTGCAAACAGGTCCTGAGCACGTGCAGCACATGCGCGCCTGGGGCTATTTGCACTTATACCCTTGCGGGTTTCAATAATTGCAAATATGCCCCCGCGCGTATGGTTTATTTACAGGGAAGTCCTCCACACTTATTTTTATTGCATTTGAGTCCTTCCCAGGGACTAGTTTGTAAATATCTTTCATGTTTTTATTTTATTTATGCCCTTGCGTTCCTTTATGCATATCTTGAGCATCATGTCTCCTTTTCAGTTGATTTCAGTCTCATTTCGAAGCTCTTTTCGACATCTTTAGTATGGCATGCTTAGATTCTCATTTTGACACCTTGATCTGTAATGCTCTATTTGGTTAACGAAGTGTCCTGTTTACCTTGTCTCTCATGCATACTTGCTATATGAATAAAAAGTGCTTCATTATCTGATTATGTTCAACTCGTATCTTTTTATGACTCAAGTAATGATCATTTCGGGCATATTTTCCATTGTATTTCATGGCATTTATTTGCATGATAAAAATGTATAAAAAAATGCATGTTTAATTTTAATGCATTGCATTGTCTTGTTGTGTCTTTGCATCATTTGACCTATATGCTTTATTTCAACACTTCATTGAACACACTGAAATCTGATTAATACAAGAGAAGCGCGTGTCCCTGAGTTCGACCTTGGTTTCTTGCCAAGTAAAATAAAAATAACGATCGCCTCGTTTTGATTCATTATCATACATATTTAAACGAGGTGATCTTTTGACGACCAGAATCGGCTCGACTACGATGACGATTACATGTGCTAATTTAGCATTATTAAAGGGCCGATTCTGCGCTTCGTCACTGGGGTATCGATTTCATGGGCCCATTCCCTGTCAGCCACGGGTTCGAATATATCCTTCTTGCGGTAGACTATCTATCCAGATGGGTGGAGGCTATCCTGACCCGAGTCGCAGACAGCAGGACTGTCTGCAAATTCATCAGAGAGCACATAATCTTTAGGTTCGGGATCCCCAAAATGATGATATCAGACGGGGGTAGCCACTTTGTGAATCAGGAGGTGAAGAAACTCCTGAAGGATTACGGTATTGAACACCGTGTCGCGAGTCCTTACCACCCACAAACCAATGGTATGGCTGAGGTGTCAAATAGGGAGGTGAAAACCATATTGTAGAAGCTTGTCCGCCCGGACAGGAAGGATTGGTCTCAGATCTTGGATCAAGTCCTCTGGGCGTATAGGACAGCTTACAAGACACCATTAGGCACCTCCCCATTCCGAATGGTATTCAGAAAGCCGTGCCACTTGGCCGCAGAGTTAGTGCACAAATCAGAATGGGCAATCAAGAAGGTCAATGGGAACACACACCTGGGTCAGAAGCAGAGAGATATGGATCTGAATGAGCTTGTGGAAGTCAGAAACCGCGCATACGACAACAGTTTGGTGTATAAGGACAAGGTGAAGCGTTGGCATGATAGGTATATTAGACGAAAGACCTTTGTTCCTGGACAGAAGGTATGGTTGTTCAATGCTAGGCTGAAGATTTTCCAAGGCAAGTTGAAGTCTAAGTGGACATGCCCATTTGTCGTCTGTACGGTGCATGATAGTGGATGTGTCGAGATCTCAGATCTTGCAGATGATGCACCGACATTCTTAGTGAATGGACAGCTGTTGAAGCACTTCGTCGAATCCAATGAGCAGTTAGTCCATGTTGAAGAGATTGTATTCATGCGCGAGACAGATTCAGCAGATACACCTCAAGCCGCGTATGAGACCTTGCAGCAGTGAACTCCAGCCATCCGCAACATCTCGAAAGATTCAGACCGACTCATCTGTATATACCATTCTTCTTGTACATCTTATCCTCTCTCTTTCACGACTTTAGTAACCCATCCCCGCCTCATTGAATCACTATCCTGGACTATACTTAGGATAACCAGATCCTAAGTATAGGGGGGAGGGGTCACCTGAGTCAGTTCACTGTACATCCTCCAGATCACATTGGTCCTCATACTCATTTCTTACCTATACTTAGGCTGACCTAAGCCTAAGTATAGGGGGGCCGATGCCCGTATTGATACTCATCCACTATCCATCTCTCCCTCGCCCGCCCCATTTTTGATATCTTCTACACTTAGGCTGCCAGAGCCTAAGTATAGGGGGGCAGGACGACCTCTACACTCTTGTAATTTTAGCTCTCCTACGCTTAGCCCGAGCTATGTCTTTTTAGTCGCTTTTCGTGCTCTGAGGACATAGCACACGCTAAGTATAGGGGGGCGTGTATATATTACATATATACTTTACCCATAGCTCGTACTTTCGCGTATTTTCGCGTATTTTTGTATATATATTATGCAATAAGTACGGTGGGTAAAACTTGAAAAGAAAATATATATATATATAATAATAAAATAATAAATAAATATTTTACTTGTATAAAACAAAAATAATACTCCTGTAAAATATGTATATTATTACAAACTAAAGATTGTTGTATAATAGAAAATAAAATGAAAAAGTTGAAAATAAAGGCTTCTTGTTTAACCTTGCATACCATCTCTGCATCCAAAAAGAGTCTTGCATTTTCATAGCATGACATCTCACCGGCATACTTTGCATAGGCAAAGTGAAAAGCTAGTGGGTTCTGAACTAAGTTATGAGCAGATATTGAGGATGGAATTGATTTGACCTTAATCCACCTAATTTCAGAGGAACCTTATAGGAACTGGAGTTAAGATTTTTCAGGTCAGGTGACTTAATTCTTTAAGTCTGCAAGTCTATGTTCATATGTCATCTTGATGAGCCTGAGTAGAGCACTTAACAACACACACATGACTCTTAGAGACAATGGCTTGACGTGCACCAGCACTTTACACATGTCTCTCTACGGATGAGGTGATGAGGAGGCAGTTTCCTTTAGCTTGGGGTAGCATATGAGGGTAGTACTTCTAGGCGGAACCTCTCTTCTTCTTCTAGTGAAGGAAGTGCGTCTCAACTTGGCCTAGTGGTGATGAAGGCTAAAGAAAGAAGCTGTGGGTTGCAATAAAGCTTCAAAAGAGGGATAGTCTACTGGCTCAAGAGGAAATTTCTTGTATATATGCTGCACCATGTAGATATGTTGTACAGAGGCACTTGAAAAAAAATTTGCAAAAAGAACTCCAAAAAAGTGGTGGGTCGGATTGAAAATTTAATAACCCCACCGGAGTATATGTAGTCAAGAAAAGCAAAAGCTTATGGTCCCCATGTTACATCTCATGAAGCTTGCAGCGGGAGATTTAGCTACACTGGCTGAGCTCCCAAAAGTCTATACTTCTTCCCCCTCTTCTTGAGCTGGTTGCACTTGAACTTAGAAGGGAATACCCCGCTTCTCGAGGAAAGAGTTGCTAGACCGAGGCATTAGAGTTACCAGGTTGGGGGAGGTTGTTTCTTTGTTACTTCTGAGGTGGGGAGTCATATATCACTTACACTGCATGAAAAGATTCATGGTCATTAGAGTTTGTGTATGTAGACTTGTTCTGATCAGGTGTGTTGAGGAGCCTTGAATAGAAGACTTGTGGAACTTGAAGTCTGTTAAGTCTTAAACTCAGATCCCAATAAGGTTCCGACACATAATTAATCCAAAGGTCGAGTCAAGCTCTATTTTTAACTTTTGTTCATGACCTTGGTATGGAACCCAAAATCATTTCACTTCTGCATTTCATTTAGTTGCTCGGGGACGAGCAAGGTTTAAGTATAGGGGGTTGATGAATCTGTGATTCATCACTTCAAAAGTCAAAAATAGAGCCTTGTTCCCGAGTAAATAGAGGCATATTTCCCTTTATAATGCATAAATAGCATTCATTCATACACACATAATACATTCATTTTAGCAGTCCATTTGCATTCAAATAAGAAGCCAAAATCCCTTGTAAAATATCCACTCACTAAAATAGCCTCTTCCTTATAATATGTACTCTTTAGTTGATAATATAGGGAAGAATGCCAAATATCCCCCTTGTAAATTAGTCAATAAAGCCCTAGAACCCCTGTACACTAAAATGCACATAAATCCCTCATACAAACTCCGAACTAGGTCTACTTACTCTTAGAATACTACACAATAAAAGACCTTTAAAATGAGACTAATTTCATCCAATTTGGAGCTCGTATGAGAAAGTTGGGTTTTTGGGCCACCTTGTATACTACATATATGTATATTTGTATCTTTGTATTTATGTATCATATTTGACCTCATCTCCATCTTTGGTCAACATGAAACTTGTAGATCTCATCGAGAACTACAACTTTCATGTTTTGAGTTTTTCCAAATTCGGCCCCCTCTTCTCTCTACACATTCATTTTCGTCCAGCCATTCATAGCAGGCCACGTGGCGCCCTCTGGTTGCGCCACGCGGCCCGCTCCCCGTCACTCATCCGCCTGCGCTCTCAGCCATTGATCTTCATCCAGATCCAATGGTGGATCCACCTCCACGTACGCCTCAAATGTCCACCGTCTGATCATCCCCATGACTTCATCTGACCCGCTCATTAGCGCCTCGCCCACAGTGCGCCACGCGTCGCACGCTACGCCTTTGGATGATGCACGCCGCTCTCCATCGCAACCTCTCATCCCGCCTTGCATTCCAACCCTCCGATCTAAGCCCTAATCTCATCACAGCCGCCCGCGTGCGCTTCACCCCATCGCGCCATGTGGCAACATCACGACCTTGTGATCAAGCCACCCCAGATGCAATCCACACCGCTCGCGCACGCTTCGCTCACATCGCGCCACGTGGTCGCTCCACGACCCTCAGATCGCCTCGCCTCGATCCGATCTCACCCGCTCCTTAGTGATTAGATCTGGGCCGTTGGATCACAAGATCCAATGGCCACGACCTCGTCTCCCTACCTCTGGAAGCCCTCTCTCCCACGATCTCCGCCTTGCGGGAGGGGTTGCCCCTTTCTATTTTCAGCAGCGCTCCCTCCACCGCCGATGACCACCATCACCTCCACGTCCTTCCCCACTCATTACTTATCCCCGCCAGCCACCTCGCTACCCACGTCGACCGCCAGCGACGCTCCATGAACTCCATGAACCCCACTTCCTCACCATCCCGGCTGGCTACTTCAACCTATAAATACTCGCCCTCCGGCCGATTTCACAGCCATCCGCCACCCCAGAGAGCTTCCCTGAGCTCAGATCCTCCATTTGGTGACAGCAATTCGACGATCCTTTGAGCGAAGAAGGGCTTCTTCTCCGGCGAGATCCACGGCGCCGCCGCCGTGTTCGCAGCCGCTCCTCCGAGTAGCTGCACGAGCTCGGGACCCTACCGACCCCTAGAGCGACGACCCTGGAACTCGAGACCGAGCTCCGATCCCCAGGTAAATCCCTCCATCCATCTCCGATCTTCAATTCTTTTCTTCTTCGTTTTTCTCGATTTTTATTCGCCGCCACCGGTCATCCTCTCGCTTCCATTCCCTCTCGTCGAGCTTCGCGTCGAAGCTCTCATCTTTGCATTCACCTTTACGGCCGCCGACGACGTACTTCAACCTCCATCAGCTCCAGCTCCGCCACTTGGCCGGAGCACCATCGCCTACCCATCTCCATCACGCTTTAGGCCTCGCCGACTACCTCTTCTTCTCCACAAACGCACGCACGAGCTTCGGCTCTATCTTTAACACTTGCAGGTGCCCCGCTTTGCATTGAACGGAAGCTCGCCGGAGTCGTCTTTGAGCTTCGTCGCCAGCAACCTCCGACGACCCTCTCCCGCTCCTGAGACCATCAGCGCCTTCGCCGCATCGCCACGCTCCTACTAGGATATCTCCGACACCTCGGAGAGCTTCATCGTCATCTGGAGGAACGGGCGGAGCTCACGCCTCCTCGTCAGAGCCCAGCCATCTCCTCCGCAGGCGGCGGAGGCCCGTTGAAGGAGAAGCTCCAGCTGCCGTTCGATCACCTTGATCGAACGGTAGACTTCGTGCCACGTCGCCCCTCAGCCGCGCTTCACCAGTACCGTTGGATCCTTCCTGATCTAACGGCCCTGTAGCCTCCACGTCATCGACATCTGGAGCAGCCAGGAGCCGTCAGATTAACGTAGATCTGACGATCTTTGATCTAGCCACGCGTCAGCACCGACACCCCTTGGATCAATCTTGATCCAAGGGCCCTCAGCGAGCCACGTCGCCATCTTCATCGACGCCCAGATCACCATTGGATCAAGCTGATCCAAGGGCCCTCAGCCTGCCACGTAGCCTCGGCCCGAGCCTCCTCTCCCGAGCCTAGGTTCGGGTCGTCCGAGCCTCCTCTCCGAGCCTAGGTTCGGGTCGTCCGAGCCTCACTCCAGACCTCCAGAAGCGCCGAGCCTAGCCCCGAGCCTCCGCAGCCATCCGAGCCTAGGCCGCCCACGCGAGGAGCACGTGCGGCCTGGGAATTTTGCACCGAGGCCCTCGGGACTTTCCATATTTGCAAAAAGGTCCCTGTGAAGCTGAGAGCCCACGTGAGGAGCACGTGCTTGTTGGAGAAATTGCACTTGAGTCCACAACATTATAGGTAATTGCATTTTAGTCCCTGTCCGCATATTTGCTTATTGTATTTTTATTTTTTTCTGTATTGCATTTATACCCTTGTGTTTGCACGCATCCCTGGTTGCATTTTACATCATTTTACAAATCTAAAAATTGCATTTTGTTGAGAAACTTGTCCACTGTCTATTGGTCCAAGTGTCACATTTTTGTAATTTCAGTAGAATTATTAATGAATTAATTGGTGCATTTTTGACATATTTTACTTAGTGACACCTTTTGATTTGTAGATAATTCTCTGTGCTCCTAAAAAATCATCAAAAATTCGTAGTATCTTAAGGACAGTATTCTTAACATACCATAAACATTTTCATGTCATTTGCACACATATCGAGGCCTAAATAAATTGTTGAGTGATTTCTTATTTAAATTTTAATTAATTCATTTCACATTGAAATTCAGATCTTTCAATTTTCCTGGATTCCTTATCATATGTGCTATCTAGGATAATTTTAGTTCTTGAAAAAATTGTGGTTTGTTATTTATTAAAAATTAAATATTGAAAATCACCCTGTCTGCATATTTAATTCTCAGTAAATCCATTTAGTGTCTGAAAAATCCAAAAAAAATTAGGGTGAGGATTTCCATCATAATTAATCATCTGGCCAATTTTTAGAATTTTTAGACTTCATTTGATATCTTAATTAAATTAAACGTTCATTTGGCCTGCATTTTTGCATAAGTCTGCATAGAAATTAAAAAAAGAAAAAAAATAATTCTCCGAAAATCACACACTTGGATACTTGCTTAAATTCACCTGAGGAGACAGATGCCTCCCTGAGATCGACCTTGGACTTCACCAAGTAAAAAAAATTGCCGCTTGAAATTAACTTGAATCTAATTAAAGTGGTTTTTGACTAGCCTCTCGTATCCGACTGCAACGAACACTTAAACTTAATTTGGACTATTAATTTGACCGAATTAATTAAGGGTGCGGGCGGGCCGTCACCGCTCCATCATGGGCACGGTGAAGGGCGAGGATGAGTGAAGTGGCCTAAATAGTTAGGAGAAATTAAAGAAAAATACAAGAGAAGAAGAAGAGGGTTTACCTGGTCGGAGATGGAGCAGAGGCTTGGGCTGGGGCTCGATTCGAGCCCCGGGTCTTCGCTGAACACCTTCAGCCGATTGGTGCAGCTCGAGCGGGGCTTGTACCACCACGACTCCGCCATGGACGGCAGAGGGTCTTGATTTAACCGAAATCAGGTGGTCTTAAGTTCAACACAAAGCGTGAACTCAGTCGGTGTGGTGACCACACTAAATTCAGACTAAAGTCAACAATTAACCCACACTAAGATCAATAAATTAGAACTAATGCGGAGTTAAAATTTATTTTTAACTCTACATAGAAGATGTATAGGTGCAAGTATGTAGAGAGTTCGAACACAGGGAGCAAGCAGGGTAGTTCAAGCAAATGTGTGCACAAGTGTGTGTGTGTGTGATGAGTCTACACTAAGCAAGCAAGGAAATTTTTTGTGGGTTTTTAATTTGTAATTTTTTTAATTTAATTTTTAGTTTTGTATTTTGATTTTTAATTTTCTGATTTTTATAATTTTTATATTTTATATTTTTTTTCTTTTTTCAATAATGGAAACTATAAGCAAAGTTATAAATGGCAAGATAAAGTATTCATAAAAATGTGCAAAAATGACCAAAAATTCAGAAATGAATTGTTTTTGATATTTTTAGGGTTTTTTACTGTTTTTGTGATTTTTGGGGATTTTTTAAGGTGTTTTTGGCATTTTTAATTACTGAAATAAGAGAAAACAGTGGAAAATATGCTGGCTGTGAGCAAAATGAGAATTAAAATTAGCAAACAGCAACCAAAATTTTTCACACTATTTTTTAAAATAATGAGAACAAAATATCGAGCAAACAGGAACTGAGTTTGTGTTTTTTGGAGTTTTCTACAATTTTATATGATTTTTTGAAGTTTTTGAGTCTTTTTGAATTTTTAAGGTTTTTCTTTTGAGATTTTTAGTGATTTTTGGATTGACACTAGAAAATGGTAAAATACACAAAATATAATTTTTTTGGAATTTTTCAAAACGTTTTTATAATTTTTATAGGTTTTCTAATGCAAACAGTGAAATAAATGCATGTTTTTGATTTTTAATAAAGGTGAAAATGCAACGAAATCCAAATGCAAAAATATGGCGTGGAAACGCAAGCACACAGGAGCTTAAGTATAATTTTTGAGAAATTTTGGCATTAAAATGATAGGTCAAATAATTAGAGCAAACATCCAAACATTAAACAGTCCTGGCAGGGGTATATGTGCAAAATATCAAACATCCAGGGACATACATGCAATTTTCCACAAAAATATACACTGTGTATTCAATTTTTAGCACCAAAATGTAATTACAAAAGCCGCCTGGGCCTCTTAGCTGTTTTCCCACCAGGGCGCGTGACTTGCACGCGCCTGGCGAGGACTGAAATGTAATATTACAAAACCCTAGGGGCCTACTTGCAAAAATATCCAAAAAGGTTTACACTTGATACGAATGTTTTTGTACTGAAACGAAATACACAAAAGACCGAGGGTTCCTCTGCAAAATGCCCACACCTCACGTGTACAGGTCACGTGAGGTGATGTGGCTGAGGACCTAAATGCAAATATTGAAAGTACGGGGGTGTTTGTGCAAATATTACAACACTTTTACACTACAGACAAAAGTTTAAATACTAAATATTAAATGCAAAAAGTGCGAGGGTTGGAATGCAAAATACCCTCGACGGCGGAAGATCGGACGGTGGGATGAATCCCACTTATCCACGTGGCGTGTCCTGGGTCCGCGATACCCCTTCAGATCCGACGCCTCGGATTAGATCTCCGCGAGGAGATCGACGGCTGCTGAGGTGGCTTGATCGAACGGTCGGTGGATCACCTGGAGCTGCGGCTCGATCAGACGGTGGAGAAGCGATGAGGAAGAACAGGGAAGAGCACCGGCGAAGGCGCGCTTCCCCGGCTCCGATCTCGCTCCTCAGGCGATGGATGGGCTCCAAAATGGAGCTGCAGACTCCTGGAAGGTCCCTCTATGGACTGGAAGGCTCTGATTCGTCGGAGAGGCGTCGGGGTGCTGGCGCGGAGGCGGCGGAGCTCTCAGCTCCAGGTATCTCCGGCGAAGGTCGCAAAATGCCTTCCAGGTGCGTTCGCTGCTCTTTGACCTGCAAGAAATGGTGAAAAGGTTCAGGGCAAATTGCCTGGACCTCGCGGAGGCGTAGGGATGCGTGATGTGCGGCGGTGGACGCAAAGAGCGACGGTGGTCGGAGGTGTCTCCGGCGAGTGCTCGATTTGGCGAATCGATGCACAGATGAAATGGATGAACGGGGGAAAAGGTAGCTGGGAATGCAAGGAATAAAATGATGGCGAAAAACTAAGGGAATGATACGACCTCGAGCCCAGATCAGGCGAGGGAAGAGGGTACTTCGACGGCGGTCGCCGGAGGTTGGAACACGCCCCAAACTTGGCTGGTTCACCGCCCTGACGAGCGCTCCACAGAGCTGTCACCTCCGGGATCTCAAAGCAAGGTCAAGGGGGAAAGTTTGGCTGGAATTTGCGGTTCAAATTCAAAAGGAGGTCAAGGGGGAGCTTAAGTATGGTTGACGAGGGGGTGGAAAGAACGAGGCGCCTAGCTCGATTCAGAGGCCCTCAGCCCAAGAAGATCCTTGGGCGAGCAAGATGGGTAGTAGGGGAAAAAGTTTGCAGAAGAACTCGAGCTCAAAGGATGAAAGCTCGTGCCTCGAAAAAAAATGGTGAACATGGGGTCGACAGCGGGTCTGACAAGGGCTACAGGGTGTAGGTCAGACTGTTGACCTAGGTCAACAGTCCTGACCTCCTGGTTGGTCCACGTGGACCAACCAGGAAAAACCCTAAAAAAATATTTTATTAATTCTATTTAAAATACTAAATGGCCGAATTAGATAAAAGTTATAAAATGAGAAATGCTCAAAATTTTATTTAGTATTTTATTCTGATTTTTATTTATTTTTATGACTTATATTTTCACACGTTACCTTTTTAACCCTATATAGGTATATTATCTATATATTTTAGTATTTTATTTTTGTTCTGTGTATTTTAATGTTATTATTTTTGCTTATTATTTTATAAAATTATACAATACTTTCATACACATAAATATATTTTTATTTTATTTTTTTGATTTATTTTGCATATTTAATAAAATATAAATATAGTTTATACATGTATGTATATAAGTATAATACCTATGTTTTGAGTATACAAGTATTTTTATTTGAGTTGTATTTATGTTTTTATTCTAATTTTAATGCACATAATCATTATAAGTAATATTTACAACATTATAAAAATATAAGATTATAAGAATAATGAATAAATAATAAATTGAATATTTTATTCGGTACACTGTACAATGAGGGTCCAAAACTCAACTTTCAAACCGTAGCTCCGCCAAATGCGAAACCATCACCATTGAATAGATTATTTTATTCTATATACAATTAAAGGTGAGTATGCTGCATTTGGAGTTTTCGTTTGTGAGATACGGGTCTGGGAAGTTGGGGTTCTGGATTTTTATTCAGACCATAACTTTTTATCTGTACATTATTTTTCTGTGAAATCAATTTTGTATTTTTCTTTATTAAAGTATCTACAATTTTCATGTACAAAGTTTCTTTATTTGGTGTATAAAAAGTGGAACCAAAAATAGGTCCCAGAATTAATAAAGAATGAATAAAAGATATAGGTATTTTATCTGTATTTCTGACCTTATCTCCCCCTACTTTATTCCTTGTCGACCTATTCATCAAGATGCTTAGGTCTCGGGGTTTCGGGTCATAAAATATTTACAATATTTTATTCCTTTTCTTTTCTTTATTTATTCTATAATTTTGGCCTTAATTACAGTATTTTACACACTGTTTGGATGCACATGCATGAATGCTAAGATGCTCTATTTAGTGCTATTTACAGGCATTTGCTAGGGTTTTTGGTGCCAAAATGATAGAATAAAGATGATGAAATGTGGATTCATCAGGTCTCACCAGAGGCTCCAGTCGTCTTCGCTCAACCCGGCCATCTCCCCCTATCACAAAGAGATGGCGGAGGGTTGGGCCGTGCCCCACGTACAGGTGGACGAAGAAAAATTGGAGGACGAGGCGGCGTTTTTAAAGGGCGACGTTAGCGGTTCCGTTGGTGAGGACGTGGATTTCAAGGAGAAAGTGGAGTGACTGGAGAGGTCCTCGTGGGTTAATGGACATCTCACGAGGACCGTGGTAGAGTGTGCTCGATCGTGGGGTAGTTAGAGAGTGATGGAGTCGTCGGGAACGGCAGGGGAAATAGGAAGGGCAAGGGAGGTGCGCGAGCTGGAGATCGTGGGGAAGAAGGGGTATCGGGAGGTTGACGATGAAGCTCAGCCCTTGGATCGGGAGATCCAACGGCTGACAATTAGGCGCGAAAGAATGGCATGGATTAAATCCGAGGCAACGTGATCAAAGGCAGATGAATGCGCCACGTGTCATGCTCAAGGGTCGGCCGAAGAGGACGGTTGTGATAAGATGGATGTGCAGATCGAATGGTCGAGGCGCGCGTTTAGAAGAAGCGGTTGTGATGGAAAGTTGAGGGCGCGATCAAATGGTGCAGCAGGCGACACGTGGCGTGCTCTGCGTGAGGCGCGAACGAGCGGTGCGGATCAGAGGCAGGGAAGATCTGATGGCTAGGAAGAAGAGGAGGACGTGGAAAAAGCTAGGTTGTTGGATTCAAAGAGAAATCCAACGGCCAGAGGCACGGGCGGCTAAAGCAAGGGAAGGGGGCCACGTGGCGCCCCCAGAACGGGCCACGTGGCCTAATCAGATTATTCGAAAAGAAAAATTGATTTTTGAGGGTGATAATGGCCGAATTTGAGAAAACTCAAAACATGAAAGTTGTAGATCTTGACGAGATCTACAAGTTTCATGTTGACCCAAACTGGAGATGAGATCAAACAAAGACTCGAAATATTTTGGAGGGTATTTTTTAGGCTAAAAATACCACAGATTTTTGTTTTGCCATTTTTTGTGGTTTTTAATTTATTTGAGATTCTGTTAATTACAGGACTTTATCTGGATTTTATCGACAAAGATTTAAGCAAGGGGGTTAATAATAGAAATTTAAGATGAAATTGGGTTTCATCACCCCTTATACTTAAACTATGCTCTTCCTCGAGCAACAAAGAAAATGAATAAGTTGGATTTATCCCCTTGTGCATGTGAGTACATGATCCAATTTGTTCAAGTCAACTCAACTTTAGAGGTCCAAAATTCTAGAGTTCAACCCAGCCTTAATCAAGAGGCACCCAATTCCTCTAATTTCCCAGACTCTCTCTGATGTACGTATAATCTAAAGGATATGAAATTTAGTGTTAACTACAATTCCGAGAGTAGAGTCAAATTGTCACCCAAAGTCTTGGTACAAGAAATTCTCCTAAGGACCTAATCCTCAACACTAGGGAATAAATCAAATCTTGCATCCAGTCCACCGTCTCTTTAGTTGTCGGACTTAGAAAATGTAGATGGCAGGCCAGTAATGGAGGGTATGGGATTGTGTCATTTCTTCTCTCCCTCTCATTGGAACAAGGATCCTCTCTAGTGCCTTTTTACGCAACACATTTTTTTGGTGTTGATCAATGCATCCGTCAAGAGAAGTTGGAGCCGTCTGCACTTGTTTTTCTGGGAATACACCGGGGTGTATCTCTTTTGAGTACCTATCGTACCTTCGACACCCAGACTTGTAGCATTTACGATGCAGAACCCTTTTTTGGTGCAAACCCGACTCCTGGTCCTAATAGCGGTGGTCCAAGTGGACACTTTGAAAAGTTTGGGAGCGCTCGCCTTTGGTGGAAGATCTTGGATATTTGAATTTGTTGAATGAGAGCTTTTCTTTGAATTTCATTGACTTGTATAATTTTTGGCTAGCTCCACAGCTTTTACCAAGAGTTGGCGCACACTGATCAACATTTTTCATTTATTTCACACCCTGGCACTTAGGTCAATATCAAAAGATTAGTATAAGAACTAAGTTCTCATACTGGCTAATATTGCTGACACTCAGGTTTCATGAAGCCTCCAAAGATTTTATCCCATCCTCGAGCATCATAAGATCAAATCCAAACTCAAATTCCTCATCCCAATCCTTCAGGTGAAAAGTCAATTCATCTCATCAAAAACCACAGTCGTGCATGTGATGTGCTGATCATATTCTTTTTGTCTGAGACTAAGCATGGGATATAGCATGCAAATCTAGAAACCTAGGGAAATGTGAATGATTAAGTCTATGACCCTGATGACTAAGGATGGTTAACCTAAAATCTCACAGACCTCATAAAACTAAGTCTCCTTGATTATTTCAGATCCTGGGTGGAAGAGTAAGTGTAGAGGATTAATCCAACTCCTTCATTCAAGAACTTTTTTTACTTCAAGAGATATTAGGACATCCTAATATCAATTAAATAGATGCATCTACATTCAGCCAGTATGGATGTAAGTACAGGCCAGAGCCCGTTGCTTGAGGACGGGGCCTAACGCGATGTCCTCTAAACCATCCTATCTGCTAAGGGCGAACCCTCACTGAACGCGGCTATTTAATTGGGCTTCGTAGTCACTAATGGCTCCTAAAGGATTTTGTGTTTTTCTCATTTTTTATGGATTTTAATTTAAAGTTAACACACATGTTAGACTCAACTTTCCTTGAAAAGAGATAGAAAATTTTCAAAACCATGTCACACAAATAAAAATTTTCAAAACATTTCTCAAAAGATTTTTCAAAACAAGACAATATCATTTTTAAAATCGTTTTCGAAAATATTTTTATCAAAATAATGTAACATAGTATAGAAAAAGCCGTAAAAATATTTGAGTCCTCTTAGTTTTACTTTAGCCAAAAAGTTTTAAATTTTTCAAAATTTTCAGATTTATAGCTAAAGTAAGTATACTATATGGTATACCCCCCTATACTTAAACTTTGCTATGTCCTCATAGCACTAGATGATACAAGTGCATAGGCTCATTTAAATATAGAGAAATATACGGGAGCTAAGAGGGGATCCCCCTATACTTAGGTTAGAAATAACCTAAGTATAAAGGCAAGGAAAGGAGAGTGGAGAAAATCATGGGGACTCGGGTCCCCCCCCATACTTAGGCTGATATTAGCCTAAGTATAAAGATGGGATTTGATGTTGGGAGGGACCCAAGGGAAACGAAGAAGATGGATGGATGTACAGATGAGCAGATGAATCTACGGAGATGGATGGAGTGACTAAGGTTTTGGGGAGTGTAACAAAGCAAACATGGCTCAATCAAGCAAGCAAGACCCTCAAATTCACCAACTCACACATGAAACCAACCGAGGTTGGTTGATTATCTTGTCGGTTTTATTGGTGATAAAACATTTGATATTTACGCGGAGAAAAAATGCGAAATGAAAATCAATGCGTACGTGAGGGTGTTGCTCTCCCAAAACCAAAGTTTTACTCCATTTTATGCTGCCTTGCAATTAACAGTCCCAATTTTTATTTAATGTTGTCACTGAATTAAGGTTAGCACAAAATCAAGTAATCATCGTCTACCGTTCCTTCCTATTTTCCATTAATCCTAGGTGATCAAGCTAGGAACAAGAAATTGAGAAAAAGCCGCGTATTCGATAAAAACTACGATCTAGGCTAAGTGAGAAATCATACAGTGACTTGGCGATAAATCCGTGAAAACTTGGGCCGTTTTGAAAACCAAAATCAATATGTATGCAAGTCGATAAAAGACGCACCTAACATGCTTCTATTAACGGGAAAAAATTTCTTTTAAATTTGACTAAGTGAAGCGATGCTACGTGCATCTTGAACTAAAGTGTGTCCTACCTACGAGCAAGCACATAAAAGATAAAAATGAAATACGCTCAAAGAGCCGCGTGCCTGGTCCTAAGTCGACACTCAAGTGGGGACGATCCCCACACAATCACATATAATCGTTCATTTACAAACGCGGGTCTTCAATCGAAGACCGCTGTAAAGACGGTTATTACATGAATAGAAATAAAAATGCAAGACATTTTTTTTCTATTTGCTCCAAGTAAGTTTCTACGGCTCCTCGCAGCGGGAAGTGCCAGCTCCTCGCCTCCTTGAGTCATCAAGGGCCCTGCCACAAAAACAATGGTTAGAGATCGATAGAGAAGAAAATTTTCTAATGCAAAATAGATGAACAATTTGACCTATAAAATGAACACTAAATTAAATAAACAAAAATCCAAAAAATACAAGAAATGAGCTGTGTCCCCGGCAACGGCGCCATTTGACGAGTCGCGAAATCGGCCCTTTAATAGTGCTGAATTAACACTTGAAGTTGTCATCGTAGTCGGGCCGAGATGGGCTCATCAAAGGACCATCTGATTTAAATATATCAATCAAAATGAGATGGTCGTATTTATTTTTTTTCTACTTGGCAAGATACCAAGGTTGAACTCAGGGACATGAGCCTTTCTCTAATTATCCGGATATTTATCTATGAAACTAAGCGTTGAGTTAAAGACAATATAGGTCAAAGCTTGCATGGAGACACAACAATGCAAAGTATTAAAGGAAAGTAAACATGCATTTTTTAAATTTTTATCATGCAAATTAATGCGATGAAATGCATCAAGAATATGCCCGAGACCATAAGTAAATAAGCCATTAAGATACACATCCAATCAGGGTTAAATAAAGAAGCAATCTTTGTTCATGTAAGAATAGGCAAGAGTATCAATGCACTTAATAAATAAAATACTTCTTCAAATTTCATAGTGTATGCTGTGAAATTAAAGCATGCCATAAGGAAGACAATAAAGAGAGCTTCAAAATGCCACTGAAATCATCTCAATCAGAGTTATGAGGCTCAAGATATGCATAAAAGAAAGTAAGGGCATAACTAAAAGAAAACATGAAGAGATAACTACAAACAGGCCCCTGGGAGGGACTAAAATGTAATAAAAATAAATAACAAGTCCTTCCCTGTAAATAAATCACACGCACGGGGGCATATTTGCAATTATTTAAACCCACAAGGGTATGAGTGCAAATAACCCCAGGCGCGCGTGATGCTGCACGTGATCCGGACCTGTCTGCAAATTGAGAAGATGGCTCCCTGTAATTTGCCCAGATGGCACATGCTGTGCACATGCTATCTCTAGGCTCGGATCTATCTGAGGCTTGGAAGAGGCCCGGGTTGCTTCGGCTCGGCTCGTGTAGGCTCGGGAGGTACTCGAAGCTCCAGGAGGGTCAGCGTAGGCTTGGAACCCCCAGGCCTGCTGGTCCGATGTCGAGGCTCGAGATAGCCCTGGCTTCGACGCGTGGCGGATCTAGACCCGTATGATCTCCTGCATCCGACGGTGTAAGGAGGCTCCGCCGATAGGCGACGTAGCTGAATGGGAACCGTTGGATCTTGAGGATCCAACAGTACCTGGAAGAGGCTGATTGTTGGCGACGTGGCTGCATCGTGACCGTTGGATGAACTCC
This sequence comes from Ottelia alismoides, assembly GCA_037367405.1. NCBI lineage: Eukaryota > Viridiplantae > Streptophyta > Magnoliopsida > Alismatales > Hydrocharitaceae > Ottelia > Ottelia alismoides. Next base: position 122,232 of record JAZKJV010003608.1, on the reverse strand, counting down.
GATGAGGAGCATCCAACGGTGCCTGCTCCTCCATCTTCCTCTGCAGCTGGCGGCGGATTCAGAGCTCCGGTGAAGGAGCTCCTCCTCCGCTGCTCCATCCTGGGCACGATGAAGGGTGAGGACGAGTGAAGTGGCCTAAATAGTTAGGAGAAATTAAAGAAAAATACAAGAGAAGAAGAAGAGGGTTTACCTGGTCGGAGATGGAGCGGAGGCTTGGGCTGGGGCTTGATTCGAGCCCCGGGTCTTCGCTGAACACCTTCAGCCGATTGGTACAGCTCGAGCGGGGCTTGAACCATCGCGACTCCGCCATGGACGGCAGAGGGTCTCACCGGAGGCTCCAGTCGTCTTCGCTCAATCCGACCATCTCCCCCTGTCACTAGGATATGGCGGAGGGCTGGGTCGTGCCCCACGTACAGGTGGACGAAGAAAAATCGGAGGAGGAGGCAGCGTTTTTAAAGGGCGACGTTGGCGGTTCAGGTGGTGAGGACGTGGATTTCAAGGAGAAAGTGGAGTGACTGGAGAGGTCCTCGTGGGTTAATGGACATCTCACGAAGACCGTGGTGGAAAGTGCTCGGTCGTGGGGTAGTTAGAGAGTGATCGAGTCAGCGGGAACGACGGGGGAAATAGGAAGGGCGAGGGAGGTGCGCGAGCTGGAGATCGTGGGGAAGAAGGGGTATCGGGAGGTTGACGATGAAGCTCAGTCGTTGAATCGGGAGATCCAACGACTGACGATTGGGCACGAAAGAATGGCGTGGATTAAATCTGAGGCGACGTGATCAAAGGCAGATGAATGCGCAACGTGTCATGCTCAAGGGTCGGCGGAAGCGGACGGTTGTGATAAGATGGAGGTGCAGATCGAATGGCCGAGGCATGCGTTTAGAAGAAGCGGCTGTGATGGAAAGTTGAGGGCGCGATCAAATGGTGCAGCAGGCGACACGTGGCGTGCTCTGCGTGAGGCGCGAACGAGCGGTGAGGATCAGAGGCGGGGAAGATCTGATGGCTAGGAAGAAGAGGAGGACATGGAAAGAGCTAGGCCGTTGGATTCAAAGAGAAATCCAACGGCCAGAGGCGCAGGCAGCTGAAGCAAGGGAAGCGGGCCACGTGGCGCCCCCAGAACGGGCCACGTGGCCCAATCAGATTATTTGAAAAGAAAATTAGATTTTTGAGGGTGATAATGTCCGAATTTGAGAAAACTCAAAACATGAAAGTTGTAGATCTTGACGAGATCTACAAGTTTCATGTTGACCAAAACTGGAGATGAGATCAAGCAAAGATTCGAAATATTTTGGAGGGTATTTTTAAGGCTAAAAATACCATAGATTTTTGTTTTGCCATTTTTTTGTGGTTTTTAATTTATTTGAGACTCTGTTAATTATAGGACATTATCTGGATTTTATTGACAAAGAGTTAAGAAAGGGGGTTAATAATAAAAAATTAAGATGATGAAATTGGGTTTCATCAGTGTTTGTCGGATCCGTTTCTCCATTTTCTCTTGGCCACCTTTGAGCTCTGTTTGCCTCAAAACTTGGACCCGATAAAACTCGTACATCAGTCATTTTCGCAGGTCCCTTGGATGATCCGAATCACTCTTGGGTTTCACACTTTTCGTCGATCCTTCTAGACCCTCGAGCTCCCTATATAGCATCTCTTACGCCTCCCAGGAGCCCTTGATCATGCCTCACCCCTCCTTCCAGCCTTAGAAATCTCAGGTTGAGTGACAGCTTCCAGAGGGACCCTTAGAATTAGAGTTTGGTGGTGTATTCACGTTGCTCAGCCTCATGGATGGCCAACGTTGTCGCGAATAGCCTCCCAGCCTTCCACAGCTTGGTCGAGGCCACAACCCCGACGTCCATCATCGTCTGGAGCTCAAGAGTCCTCCCAGACCTTCAGGTATCCATTCTACCCCTGTTTATCTTTCTATTCATCCTTTCCATTTTTCTCCGCCGCAAGTTCACTTGCTCCGACCAGCTGGCCGGAGCCCCGATATCCAAACCTATCCTTTCAGATCGACGCGTCGCATCGCCCTTCATCTTCTTCCGCAACCTGTTCACCCTGCAGCTCAACCATCAGGTTGAGATTAGGCTCGGTATCCCTCCCTTGTGTTTGCCGGAGATCAACCACACACATCACCACTGCTTCTTTCCCTTCTAGCATCAATAACCCTGACCAGAGCTTCGCCACGAGTCCTAGCTTTGCATTGCAGGTACCCCAGCGCGCAAGGAACCCCTATCGAGCTCCCATTTGCTTAGGTGGAGCACCCCCAGGTGGTCAACCATCTCCACGACCATCCGCTCGTTACCACGTCCATCAAACCATCCAGCCAAACACGTCATGCTTCCACAAAACTGGTGGACCTCCTTGCTCTTCAATCGGGCTGGTGGATCTCTTCCTATGCTTGATTGAAGCTCGGCCAGGAGCTGTTCTTCCAACATCCCCGTCTGTCGTCGGACAAATCCTCCCCTTACCAGATTCCATCAAAGCCATCCAGCAGAAGGCCGCGCCAGCCATTGGATCTGACGAGTTCTGACATCTTCGATCGCCGTAGCTGACATACCATGAGCCGTCAGATCTGCCTGCCATTGATCAGAACCCTGCACCATCACAACGCAAAAGCCTGCCACGTGTCCTCACGCGTTCTGCATGCACCCTACGAAGGGTATTTTGTACTCTTTCCTGTGTTTTTTATGCTTTATTATCTAGTCCATTAAATAAGCCTGTAGCTCAGATATTTTGTAGTTTAGACCTCGAACTTTCAATATTTACATTTTAGTCCAGTTTCTGTGACCGCATGCCGTCCCACGTCTTTTGTGGTGTTTCTGCAATAACTATCCTAAACTTCATGTATGTTACATTTTGAGTAGAACTTTTCTGATATTTGCAAATCTATCCTTGTACGTGGTTTATTGTGCATGTACGTGAATATATTGAACTTTTTACAACATTGGCCTTGAGGTTTTTTGAGTATGCTACTTTTAGGCATGGATACTTTCCTATAATTCCGAACTTGTCCCTTTGTGATATGTGTGTTATTTTTAATCAAATAATTACTAAATTAATTCCTAAAATTCCATAAAAATTACAGTGACCTCTGCTAACATGTAATATTTATGGTAATTTTTGGGACTTAATTTAGTTTTATTTGATATTTTATAAAAATAAAAAAACCCTAAAAAATATCCTCTCTATTTTAGAAAATACATAAAAATATAAAAATAGCTTCACAAATTCCCAAAAAATAATGATTTCTTAATTTTGTGTGTTTTGTTTCCACCACAATTTTTGTTGCATTATCTTTCATAAAATCTCTAAAAATCTAAAAAAACCAAAAATCTTATAAAAATCGTTAAAAATTCTAAAAAATGCAAAAAAGGATTTCAGTTGCCATGTGTAGTTATTTTTATTTGCTTCTTCATAAAAATCATACCAAGACTGTAAGGCATTTTTACTATTTTAAATTTACCTTTTAGTTCGGTTGTACATAGTTTTTCTTGTTTTGATGCAATTTTATTATTATAAAATCATATAAAAATCGAAAAAATGCCATAAAATTATAAAAAACATCTACATATTTGAAAAATATATAAACATTTTTATTTTGATTTTTGAGTATTTATAGTCTTAATAAAAATTGTTAAAGCTTGTTTTTCACTTGATCTTCGTATTTGTTTTCCCATTAGAAAATATAAAAAAATTACAATTTAAAAACCACAAAAATATGCCTTTATTTCCTGATTAGAACTACTTCATTTGTTTTACTCGTGCTCATTGTGTTCGACCCTAATTGCTATACTAGGTTAAATAAATAGCAGAGACCACACATTTCCATATTTTGATCTTGATTGATTTATGTGGTCTTGATTTTCTTGTTGAGTCCTATTGGTTGATTGAGGTCACAACGACCTTTGCTATTACTTAACCTTGATGGCCCTATCGCTCATCAATACTACTAGAGATTTTTGATGTATGTTGGATGATATTGAGACCCACGATTTCCTCTTCCAGGAGGAAGACTCAGAAAACAGAGACCTTGGAGTTCCCCATTCTGGTATGTGGCAATGCATTGATGACATCCGTGAGATTTACACAATAGACACCTTAGAGCGGAAGGCAGACTCTGAGACTAGATAGGACAGACATGATTTTACTACCATCACTGACAAGTCCATTCCTTTTCACCTTGATTTAGATGAGATTGATAAGGTCAAATTTGATTTGATTGCTTTTATAAAGGAATCCGGGCCTTTTGATGAAGATGATGATCCAGTAGAGGCTCGTCAGGATGGAATTGATCTTACTTTTTCTTATAGTGAGTTCGAGCCTTTTTACTTTGATATTTGCGAGACTTCCCAAGCTGAACATGACCACACTACTTCCATTGACCAGTTCGTGCCTGCACACTCTGAGACCACTCAGGATACATTCCTGGTCGATCCTGATCGGTTTGTAACTATTGATGACCCTGATATCAACCGACACCTTGTTAGATCCAATCCTCAGCGATCTCGCAAGAAGGCCCGCTTTTGACCTTCTTGATCTTTGTACATCCACTCCTCTTGTATAACCTTTCGGTTCATTCTTCCTTCTTTCATTTTACCATTCACCAGTTTCCGTATGTATATATCTTATACTTATGATGTGCTTTATCCTATGTATAGGGGGGTGAATGATTTGTGTTGTTCATATTATTTTTTTGTGTTTTTCTTCTCTACCTTGCCCCCCAACTTGTTGATATTCTATACTTATATAGGGGGCAAGATGAACCGTTGAGTCTGTCTATTCTCTTCATCGAATTTTATCTGTTATACAGTCTTCTATACTTAGGATTACTTTATCCTAAGTATACGGGGGATCACCGACTTATATTCTTTTCATCTTTTCTTTGAGTCGTTGTAGCATAGGAGTAGCACGAGTTATGTCTTCCTTAACCGCTCTCTGATCACTACGAGGACATGGTTTGAGTTAAATATATGGGGGTATTGTATATATTGTATATATTTACTGTAGACATAATTTGTACTTTTAAATGTAATTATTTTTGTATATTTGTGGGATATATATATATATATATAAATGCGTAAAATCCATATGTATGAATATAGACTTTGGTCACCTTACATATTTACAAAAAAATAACAAAAATTATAATAAAAAAACAAAATCAATAAAAAAACTAAAAAACAAAAAAACATTAAAATAAAAACAAATATAAACAAAAATCCTCTTATATATATAAATCCCATGTATATACTTGTATATATCACTAACCCTTTTTTCTTAAAAAAACCCTAAAAACTACAAAATCAAAATTCTATAAAAATTTGCAAAATTAAAATTGTTTAAAAAATCTCTTTTTACATGTGCATCATTCCAACAATCCATAAAATGTTCAAAATTAGAAAATTGTTTCAAAAAAATTGCTCTCTTTTTGCATTGTACATATTTCTTGCATTTACATGTGCATTTTTTAGGATAGTATTGTCATTTAAAATAAGTTTGGAATAAAATTGAATAATGGAGCTTAGTTGGACTTTAATCCACTTAATTTTAGAGAAACCTTATAAGAAATAGAGTTAAGACTTTTCAGGTCTTAGCAACTTAATTTTTTGCTTCCATAAGACTATGTTCACATGTCATCTGGATTAGTCTAAGTAGAATATTTAACAACATACGCATGATTATTTCAGACTGTGGCTTATCTTGGACAAGCACTCTACACGTAGCTCTTCATGGAGGAGGTATTAAGGAGGCATGATCTTTTGGCTTGGAGTAGCATACGAGGGTAGTACATCTAGGCGGAACCTCTCGTCTTCCTCTAGGGAGGATTGTGCATCTCACCCTGGTCTAGTGGCATTGAGGTCTAAAGGCAAGATGCTGTGGGGTTGCAATAATTCTTCAAAAGAGGGATAGTCTACTAGCTCAAGTGGAAAAACACCTTATGTACATGCTACACCTTGTATATATTTTCAAAAAAATGCAGAATCTCTAAAAATAGACATGCCTGATTGAAAAGTAAAATGTCTGTCGGAGTGTATATACAAGTGAAAAATAATAATAAGAGCTTCAAAGTCATTTTTTTTTGTAAACTTGCAGAGGATGAATTGGCTAAACTGATGCATCCAATGATAGGTGGCTACACGGGTTACCGTTCATTCTTTTCTCCATCTCCTCTTCTTGATATGGTTGTACTTGAACTTAGAAAAAATATCCCCGCTCCTCGAGGAAAGCTAGACCGGGGGACTAGAGTTACGTTGTTGAGAGAGGTTGTGTCTCTGCTAAAGATGCAAAAGTTGGCTTTTGGGCCCTCATTTGTGCAATATACATGTATACAATATTCAATATATTTATTCTTTATATTTTTACTTTCTTAAGCTTATGAAGTTGTATACAAAAATCTTACTCTAAGGAGGTCCAGAAGGATATATTCAGGTTGGCCAAAGCAAGAGAAAGAAAAACCAAAGACCTTTCTCAAGTGATATGCCTTAAGAATGAGGAAAGTCACGTGCTTGTTAGTGACATGGATATAGAGATTTGATGGAAGAACTATTTCTATAAGCTCTTCATTGGGAAATGAAGTAGAGAGATCAGTTTGGGTTATGTAGCTAGTAGTTGAAGTTACTTGAATCGTGCAAGTTATAAACGAATACAAAGAAATGAAGTAGAAGAAGCTTTGAAGGTTATGATACCTAGGAAATGTGTAGGACGGATGACATTCCTTTAGAAGTTTGGAGAGTTTGAAGTGAGCGTGGTTTGACTTGACTTACAAACTTATTCAATGTTATTTGGCGAAGCAAGAAAATACTTGAAGATTAGAGGGAAAGTATCATGGTTCTTTTTTATAAGAATGAAGGGAACATTCAAAATTGTTCAAATTAGTCACACTATGGAAATTGAAGAATGTGTGATCGAAAGAAGGTTGAGGCAAGTTTTCAAAGTAAAAGAAAATCAACTCGGATTCATGCTAGGTCGTTCAACCATTGAAGCCATCTATTTCTAAGTAGGACAATGGAGATTTATAGAGTTAAGGAAAAACCTTTATACGATTTTATTGATATAGAGAAGGCTTATGATTTTGTCCCACGTGAAATATTGTGGAGAGTTTTGGAGAAGAGCTAAGTACATGTTTTTTACATTAACCTCATAAAGAATATGTATGGTAAGGTTTTATCTTGTTTATGGATCCAGTCTGGGAAGAATGATATTTTGACATCAACATTGGTTTACATCAAGGTTCAACTTTGAGTATGTTTATTTTTACTTTGATTATAGACTAGTTGACAAGTTACATTCAAGATGAGATACATTGGTGTATGTTATTTGTTGATAATATTGGATTGATTGATGAGATTAGAAATAGAGTTAATGAGAAGCTTGAGTTTTGAAGACATGCATTGGAGACTAAAGGATTTAATATAAGTAGGCCTATGGCTTAATATATGGAGTACACTTTATGGAAGCAATGATGATGGAATCGAGGTGAAGATTGGTGATTGCACGAGAATCACACTAACAACTGAGGTAGAAAATAAATCACAATGTCGTTGTCCTCAATCGCTCAGAAAGTGTCAATCAAGAAAAATGAACCACGAATGAAAATAAATCAACGAAACACAGAGAAGTGGTCCTGCTAGAGGATTAACCTGGTATAGCTCCCAGGGTCGAACACAAGGAGCACAGATTGGCCTTGCGGCCTACGATGTAGTCAGAGTGAACTAAAACACAGAGAACATATTTTTGTGGTTTTTTATTTGTTTTTATAAATTTTTTTGATTTTTTAAATAATGAGAAAATGAAAGAAATTAAATACAAGTGCACTTCAACAATTTATTTAACACTCCAAAAATAATGCAAAAATTAAGGAAAAATGGTTTTTGTGTTTTAAATGTTTTTTACTGTTTTTGGTGAATTTTTGGAATTTTTCTAATGGGTAAATTATTTATTAAAAATCAAACAATGCAGAAACACCAAGGTACTGTCCAGCAAGGTTAAAAACTCAAAAATAAAATATTTAAGAGTTTCAATCAACCTTGGAGGTAATTTTCCTGTAATCTATGAAGAATAAGGAAAATGTAGGCACCCTAATTATTGTTTTTGGATTTTTAATTTATTTATTATAATTTTTATGAGTTTTTAGGGGTTTTTCAATTTTTAAGGTTTTTATGTGATGAAAAGTAGCCAAAATTGGCTAGAAAATCAAGCAACAAGGAAACAACAATATCTAATTTTTTTAGAATTTTTAGTGGAGTTTTTATATTTTTTTGGTATTTTTAAAGTCAAACAGTGGCAAAAATATGTGTTTTTGAATTTTTAAAAAATAATAAATGAAATCAAAAATGTCCCCAAAAATCATAGAAATTCCTACACCATGGCAGGAGCCATGTGTCAAAATTTCATTGGATTTGGAGGTCGTTTGATATTTTATTCAAAAATAAAGGTGGGGCACTGTGCACAGGGACCTAAGTGCAAATACCCAAAGATCTGGGGGCCTTGGTGCAAAATACCCAGCAAGTCACGCGCTTCGCGCGTGGCTGGGGCACACAGGGACCAAATTGCAATAAAAACCAAGTCCTAGGGCTATTTGATAACTCGTATCAAAAGCCCAGGGGTATGGTTGCAAAATTCCCAATAAATAACGCACATGCGCATAAACAATGCTCACAGGGGTATATATGCAATTATTCAAAAATATTCATGCATTCATTAACACTCCAGATCTACAGGACAAGATGTGTAAAAAGCCCAAAACACACGTGACGACGCACGTGTTCACACACACACAGGGGTACACATGCAATTAAAATAAAGCACAAGGTCCATACTGCAATTTACCCTACGTAAATAAAGTTTTAAAAACAATTACAGGACTAAAAAGGAAATGAAAAACTACGAGGGGGCCCTACGATATTTACCCCTTTATTTGGCGACGGTTGGATAGGCGCCACGTGGAAGATCGGATGGTGGCGATGAGCGGCGCCTTTGACCTTGAGAAGCTTCGCCTGATCGAACGATGGAGGGTCCGCCACGTGGGGATCGAACGGTCCGCGTGCGTGGTGACCGAACCCTCGGTGAATCAACGGCTGAGATCACGCTGCGGCTGATCTGACGATATCTGCTGCTCCCCGAACGAACGGTTGAGATCTGATCTGGAGCGCCACGGCTGATCTGACGGCAATGGAGGGTCCTCGAAGAACTGCTGGCCGGCGAACTTCGCCGGCCTCGTGAAGGTGTCTCCGCTCTCCTCTGCTACGCCTGAAGGTCGGAGAAGATCCGGCGTGAAGTTGCGCAGCTGCTGCGGGTCTCCAATACCCCGGCCGAGCCCTGGAAAGCTCCGGCGAGGTCGACGGAGAAGAAGCTCCTGGCTTGAAGTTGGGAAGCCTCAGACGCCTCCCTTTGGACCTGCAAAGTGGACAAGAAGCTTCGCGGGTCGAGGGCAAAGTGCCTCGACCCGGTTAGGCGGCGTGAAGGTGGTCTGTGAGTCGGAATGGCGAGCTCCGGCGAAGGTGGTCGGCGGAGGAGCTCGATTCCCAGATCCTGTGCGATCTGGGTTGTGTGGAGGGGTGAAGAAGGCGCGGAGAGGTCTGGCGGAGATGATGGCGGTGTCGGAATGGAAGATGGGTGATCGGATTTGGTTGGCGATGGCGGCGGAGCTACGCTAACAGTAACTAAGAAATCGAAATCTACGCTATCCTACGGCCTAAGGATTCTACCTGGGTGGTCGGAGAGACTGGGGAAGAGCAGGGGGTGCTCTTGGTCGTAGCCTCGAGGGTCGTCTCGGCCCGAGGCTCGATGCTCGACGCGGTGGCGGAGCAGCGGCGGCGAAGATCGCCGGATCAATGGATACGCCTCCTCACCTCACTGCAACAAGGGCAAAGGCTTGCTGTCACTCTTGCGATGCCGATGGAGGTCACTGGGAAGAGGGAGATGGTCCAAAGATGGGGCGCGGAGGCGGCGGAGGGAAGAATATATATGGTGACAGCGTCGACTAGGGTTGAGGGTGGACGGCTAAGGAAGGCGTGGATTTGATGGCGGAGGATCCGGCGAGGATGAGGGATGATTGGCGATGAATCCGAGCACGGGGGTTGAGTGGGAGACAGCCTGGAGGCGCGTGGGAAATTCGGAGAAGGAGGCGCGGCACGCATCGTCCAGAATAGGAAGGAGTCCGCGGGGGAGTTGACCGGGGTCAACAGTCCCCCGTGGACCAATCAGGAGCGGCCACGTGTGCCCGAATTTTGTTTATTTAATTTAGGGTAGAAATAGGCCGAATTAAAGAAAACTCAAAACATGAAATATTTTTCTTTTATTTTTTTCTATTTTTTGGTGATTTTTAATTAATTTTTGGAAATAAAAATAGGGTAGCTATATATATAGGTATATGTACACTATATGGGTTTTTATTTTTGATTTTTTTATTTATTATTTTTATGTATTTTTATGCTCATTTTGTATTTTATTTATTTACAACATGAAATATGGAATAAAAGAATATTTTTATTTTATTTTTATTATATATAAATAGGGGTGAAATAAATAGATATATACATTTATATACATGGTATTTATACAATGTATTTTTGTATTTTTCATTTTGTAATTTTTATTTGATTTTTGTTTTGTTTCTTTTTATTTATTTTATTTACAAAATGTAACATAGAATATTCACAAAAAGTTCTGAAAATAATTTCATTTATTTACAAGGTTAAATAAATACAAGATAATGGTCTAGACACATGTTGAAGGAAGGGTATTTTTGATCTTTTTGCTTTTCATCTTTTTATTTTGTTTTTAATAGCTTTTACAACATATTTTTGGGTGAGGAAAATATATAGTTTTATTTACAGAAGTATATACACATGAGCTCCTATCTCCCTCTACTTTGGCTTTTATGCGGTCAGGCCCATGCTGAGCCCTCCCTTGGGTTAGGTTGCTCAATATTTATTCTAAATATTTCCCTCTTTTTCTTTTTGCTCTTTATTCTTTTATTTTGTGCACAAAAACATGCTAATTATAGGATTTTACACAATGCATGCTTTTGGTAATTTATTTGTATTTACACATATCTACATGTATTTGCAAAGGTTTTTGTAGCTAAAATAATAGAATAAAGAGTGATGAATGGGTATTCATCACCCCCTATGCTTTAACTTTGCTAGTCCCTTAGCAAACACTTATTTGAAAAAGAAGTGAAAAAGAAAGAAAAAGAAAAAGAGGATGTACATGGATCAAGATTGACTTATTAAATTTTCCTTCATTAAATTGAAATATGGAGCTCGATCAGATCTTTGGATTATTAATGTGTCGGAACCTTATTTGGACTCAAGCCTAAAACTCAACAGCCTCTAAGTTCCACCAGTCTATGGACAAGACTCCTCAATAAACCAGATCAGAACAAGTCTACATACACAAACTCTAATGACCATGAATCTTTCCATGCAGTGTAAGTGATATGTGGCTCCCCACCTCAGAAGTAACAAAGAAACAACCTCCCTCAACCTGGTAACTCTAATGCCTCAGTCTAGCAACTCTTTCCTCGAGAAGCGGGGTATTCCCTTCTAAGTTCAAGTGCAACCGGCTCAAGAAGAGGGGGTAGAAGTATAGAGTTTTGGAAGCTTAGCCAGTGTAGCTAAGTCTCCCGCTGCAAGCTTCATGAGATGTAACATGATACCATAAGCTTTTGCTTTTCACTCCGGTGGGGTTATTAAATTTTCAATCCGACCCACCACTTTTTTTTGGAGTTCTTTTTGCATTTTTTTTTTCAAGGACTTCTGTACAACATATCTACATGGTGCAGCATATATAAGAAATTTCCCCTTGAGCCAGTAGACTATCCCTCTTTTGAAGCTTTATTGCAACCCACAGCTTCTGTCTTTAGCTTTCAACACCACTAGACCAAGTTGAGGTGCACTTCCTTCACTATAAGAAGAAGAGAGGTTCCGCCTAGAAGTACTACCCTCATATGCTACCCCAAGCCCAAGGAAACTGCCTCCTCACCACTTCATCCGTGGAGAGCCATGTGTAAAGTGCAGGTGCAAGTTAAGCCATTGTCTCTGAGAGTCATGCGTGTGTTGTTAAGTGCTCTACTTAGGCTCATCAAGATGACATATGCTCATAGCCTAGTGGACTCAAAGAATTAAGTCCTTATGGACCTGAAAAGCCTTAACCCTAAGTCCTATAAGGTTCCTCTTGAAGTTAAGTGGATTAAGATCTTTTCAAGCTCCATTTCTCAATTTAATTCCAAGCTTAGTTTAAATGTCAACTCTCATCCAGGAGAAAGTATATACATATATGTACACAAGATGCTATTTACAAATATTTTACAATCATGCAAAAATTTTGAAAAATGTTTTGAAATCATGAATGAATGATGCATGAAGTGCAAGTTTTGCAAAATGATATTTACACACATTTACACAAGATTTTTGCAAACTTTTGATTTTCAAAACATTTTGAAAAAATTTTGTACTATATACATAATTTTGATACAAAATATTTACACAAGCTTTACACAAAAGATTTTTGAAATCATTTTTACAAAAATACTTTATACACTAGCTATGTATGTGCAGGAATAAAAGAGGTTTATGAAAAATTTTTAATTTTTGTGATTTTTAGCCATTTTATTTATTAACACACTCACACAAAGTACGAGTTATGGCTAAAGTATATATGAAATATATACACACCCCCCTATACTTAGCTCGAACGATGTCCTCAGAGTGATCAAGAGCGATGGAGAAGACATAACTCGTGCTTAGTAAAAGGGAAGTGAAAAGGGATGGCTAAGTACAGGAATTAATAAAAAAAATGAAAGGAACTCGGTGGTCTCCCCCTATACTTAGGATTAACTAATCCTAAGTATAGAAAGCTGTACATGAAGGGAAAGCCGAGTGAAGAATATACAGAATCTGCCCCCCCTATACTTAGGGTAAAATATCCCTAAGTATAGGCAGCAAAAACAAGAGCAGAAAGAATGAAAAGAATACTCGCAGGTCCGACATCCCCCCTATACTTAGGGTAAAGTACACCCTAAGTATAGCATAATCATAAGATGAAAGACGGGATGTGGGACTAAAGAATAGAATGATATGGACAACTGGATCTATACAGGCGGAGGAACAGTGAAAATCAGGCGTGAGATGTAAAAGATGTGAGTCAAAAGACCACATCTCACGCAAAATGAATAGCGGCAATAATAACGTCCCGCGGCTCATGATCTAGAAATGGTTTGAGCCGCTGGCCGTTCACTCGGAAGGTACTCTCAGAAGATAACTCGGATATATCAATGCTACCGTTATCGTGTACCTTTCTGACCAAATAGGGTCCTTTCCATTTGCTCTGTAGCTTCCCTGGAAATAATCTAAGCCTTGCATCAAACAGCCATACTTTCTGTCCAATCTCAAAATGCTTGTGGCTGATATGAGAATCATGCCACTCTTTGACTTTCTCCTTATAATGTATGCTGTTTGAGAATGCTGCATCTCTAAGCTCTTCCAAGGCGGCTAACTCTGCCCTCCTCTGGTCTCCTATACCATTTGGATCCATCAATATGTCTGTAACTGCCCAGAGTGACTTGTGCCTCAGCTCGACAGGTAGATGGCATGGCTTGCCATAAACGAGGCGAAAGGGAGATGTACCCAATGGAGTCTTGAAAGATGTCCGATATGCCCACAAGACCGAGTCCAAAAGCTGTGACCAATTCTTTCGGTCAGGGCGGACGACTTTCTGCAAAATATTCTTGATCTCCCTATTCGACACTTCAGCTAGACCATTCGTCTGTGGATGGTATGGTGTGGCAACACGATGGTCTATACTGAACTCTCTAGCAAGTGCCTTCACCTGGTCGTTGATGAAATGAGATCCCCCATCAGAAATAAGAACTCGTGGAACTCCGAACCGCATGATGATGTGCTTCTTCAAGAATCTGCAAACTGTCTTTGCATCTGCGGCTCGGGCGGGGATAGCCTCAACCCAACGACTAACATAATCTACGGCCAACAGAATGTACTCAAATCCCTGACTCTTAGGGAATGGACCCATGAAATCGATGCCCCATGCGTCAAAAACCTCACAGAAGTGAATGGGCTGCATCGGCATCATGTCACACTGTCCACAAGTGCCCATCCTCTGACAGTCAGTACATCTCTTCACGAACTCATCAGAGTCCTTGAAGAGTGTAGGCCACCACAAGCCGGATTGGAGCACTTTCTGTGCCGTTCTCCTCCCAGAATGATGTCCTCCTGCCTCAAGCTTGTGGCAGTAAGTGAGGACACTATGATGCTCCTCCTGAGGAATACACCGACGCCAGATGCTATCCCCTCCTTCGTGGTAAAGGATGGGATCCTCCCAGTGGTAGGACTTGGCCTTCGCAAGGAAGGTCTCAAGCTTCTGCCTGGGCCAATCTTGTGGGACTTTCCCAGCAACGAGAAAGTTTACAATATCGGCATACCATGGGAGTGAGGCGATAGCAAGGATCGCCTCATCTGGGAAGGTATCACAAATGGGATCAATCTGCTCAGGATCCTCAGGCTGCTCTAGTCGGGATAAATGGTCCGCCACCACATTCTTGACTCCAGGCTTATCCTTGATCTCAATGTCGAACTCCTGGAGTAGAAGGATCCATCTAGTAAGTCTGGCCTTGGCATCCTTCTTTGACATGAGGTACCTGATGGCGGTGTGGTCGGTATACAAAGTCACTCTAGATCCAATGATATACGATCTGAATTTATCTAGGGCAAACACTACTGCTAGCATCTCCTTCTCTGTGACCGTATAATTCCGCTGGGCGGAATCCAATGTGCGGCTAGCATAGTGTATCGCAAATGGTACTCCATCCCTCCTCTGTCCCAGCACTGCCCCTACGGCAAAATCAGAGGCGTCCGTCATGATCTCGAATGGGAGAGACCAATCGGGTGGCTGAAGGACAGGAGCCTCAATAACACATTGCTGGAGAGTCTCAAAGGACGAAAGACACTTGTCATCAACAAGGAACTCGGTGTCTTTCGTCAAGAGATCAGTCAACGGTCGGGCAATCTTGCTGAAATCATGAATGAATCTCCTGTAAAAACCAACGTGCCCCAGAAATGACCGTAACTGCTTCAGATTGGACGGCGGTGTGAGTTTCCTAATGACATCGACCTTGGCCGGATCAACCTCCATGCCTCTGTTGGAGATGATGTGGCCAAGCACCGTCCCTTGAGTCACCATGAAGTGACTCTTCTCCCAAGACAGAACCAAGCGGGTAGCAATACATCGCTGGAGCACTCGGTCTAGGCAGTCAAGACAGGAATCGAATCCGTCGCCGTAAACCGAGAAGTCGTCCATGAAGACCTCCAAGCACTCCCCTACCATGTCCGAAAAGATCGACAGCATGCATCTCTGAAAAGTCGCAGGGGCGTTACATAGCCCAAATGGCATGCGTCGAAAAGCGTATGTACCGAAGGGACAGGTAAAGGTGGTCTTCTCCTGATCCTCAGGAGCGATGGCCACCTGATTGTAGCCCGAGTACCCATCTAGGAAGCAATAATGGCTCTTCCCTGCCAGTCTCTCAATGATCTGATCTATAAAGGGCAGGGGGAAATGGTCCTTCTTGGTGGCCTGGTTGAGTCTCCTGTAGTCAACGCAGACCCGCCAAGAGGTGGGTACTCGTGTAGCGATCTCCTCTCCCGACTCACTGATCACAGTAGTGATGCCCGTCTTCTTGGGCACCACATGCAAGGGGCTAACCCACTTGGAGTCGGAAATGGGATAAATAAAATCTGCACTCCACCATTTTGATATTTCCTTCATGACAACCTCTCTTAGATTGGGGTTCAGTCGCCGCTGGAACTCACGCGACGGCTTTGCCCCTTCCTCGAGATAGATATGGTGGGAGCACAACGAGGGACTAATCCCATGGAGATCTGCTACGCTCCATCCAATTGCCTTGCGGTTCCTTTCAAGAACCTCCATCAGACGGGATTCTTGCTCTTCAGTCAGATCAACAGAGATGATGACTGGGTACATCTCAGACTCTCCCGCAAGGAATCTATACTTCAGCGAAGTAGGGAGCGGCTTCAGCTCTGGACAGCTGGGTGCTGGCAGATCTGGCTTCTGAAGAAGATGAGTGTATGCGGACAATTCTGCCAAATCTGCCTGGGAAAATGATAAAGAACTCTCACAAACTGGATCTGGAGAAGGCGGGTCCTCTGCATTGTCTCTGATCTGTTCTGCCTCTACCTCCTCCTCATCTATAGGCTCAGGTGGATCCAGATCTGGCATCTGATCATCACAATCTGCCCAATCAGATTCTGAATCCGAGGGATCTATATCAGACTCGGTGGCATCAGTACCACCGGAGAACAAGGTGGCATCAGCACCACCATAGAGCAGGGTGGCCTCAGTACCACCATCACTGAAAATCGTTTCGCGATCAAGGTCCGACTCTGCTGACTCAATGGTATCCTGAACCAAGGCTGTGCTCTCCAGACTATCCTCTGCTATCAATTCTGCATCAGCTGTATCTGAATATGAGAGGATGGTCTGCGCTGCAGGGTCTGCCCAAGCTGCCTCATCATCTGTGATCACAAAATCACAGTCCTGGTGGATGTCTGGTCCTGCGTCTGTCAGCTGTTCCGAATCTGTACTGTCCTCTGAGCGGGATCTAGCTCTGGCTCTGTGGTCCTTAACCGTCTCTATTTGTATACTCTCGCCCTGGACGCGAAAGAATACCTTCCCACTGTCATGGTCAGTCACCGCTTTGGCTGTGGCCAAGAACGGGCGACCGAGGATAATGGGGGAATCGGTCAACGAGTCAGGGGTCTCCATGTCCAGCACTACGAAGTCCACGGGGAATTGCAAACCCTGAATCGTGACGACAACGTCTCGCAACAACCCCTTTGGCCTCTTGACAGACCGATCAGCAAACTGAAGGTATGTCCTGCTCTGTCTAAGAGTGCCCAACTCTAAGTGGTCGAGGAGGGCTGCCGGAAGAAGGTTGATCGACGATCCGCTATCTAAGAGAGTACGGTCGAACCTCTGCTCACTAATCTGACATCTGACATACGGGGCCCCTAAATCTGGCCTCTTAGTCGGCAGATGGTTCTGGATCGCGTAACACGTGGCTTTTGTTAGCACATGAATTTCTGCGGTCTTGCTCCTCTTCTTCCTCCTGACTGTGGTCCTATCTCTCAAGGATCGCTGAAGAAGAGGAATGTGCTGCAAAGCCTCATTGAGGGTCAGCTGGATGTGAAATCGGTCTATCATGCCTTGGCTGAACTCCTCCTGCTCTCTCTTTTTTGGATCTTTTTCTTTTTTCTTCCCCTTCCCCAACTCAAGGGCTCTAGGGAAGGGGATCACAGGGTCCTTCTCAGATGAAGGACTAGGAATAGGCCTAGACGGTTCGATGACCGGATCCTCACAAACATCATTCACCACAGTGGAATCAGAAGAAACTAAACCTTTTCCTTTATTCAAATCAAAGTTCTGAGATACATTCATGCGAGGAAAGACAACATTTCTATCAGAATGAATGTTGGTGGCGTCAGTACCACCTCTAGCTGGCTCTACAACTAGACGTCTTGCGGCCTCAGTACCGCGGGCTGGCTCGGCTCTGCTGGTGGCGTCAGTACCACCTCCTCTATGTGGTGAAATGGCGGCCTCAGTACCGCCGGTGGAATCAGCATCTCGGGTGGCCTCAGTACCACCGTCATCATGATGTGCGGCTTCAGTACCGCTCTCCTCTTCCTCATCTGGCGCTCTAGATGGATCCTCGTGGGGTCGCTCAGATGAGGCGCCGCCTGCTGGTCTTCTACCGCTCCTAAGTGTGACAAAATCAGCATCAAATAAATCCGAAGATGTATCATCAAATGGGTCACTAGGAGTGGCAAATTCAGTGTGAACTACCTGCTCAGATTTCCTCTTCAGGCTATTCGGATTCGGCTCGATCTGTGCAGGGATGGCGGCCTTCCCTCTCATCAGGTCCCGCATCTCCTGGCGGAACTCGTCCATCTCCCGTCTAAATGTAGCTTGTTGCTCTGTGAAGAGACGGGCTAGATCATCCATGGCGGGGCTCTCATGGGGACCCGACGGGTTGCCTCTCTGGTAATGAGGCTGCTGGACCTGCTGCTGCTGTGGCTGAGAGGGGTAAGAGGAAGGATGCTGCTGCTGGTGAGCCTGCTGCTCACGTCTCCAATGCTGTCCCTGCTGCTGGTAGGGTCGAGGTACGAAGGATGATGGCTGATGTGGCTGATATGCAAGGGGCTGCTGGTGATCTCTCTGCTGGGAGTACTGCCCTCCCTGACCGGCTGGCTGCTGTTGGGACTGGTTACCCCCATTCCCCCACCTGAATCCGGGATGGTCTCGTCGGATTCCAGGTTGAGGACGGTCATACCAAATCCCGTTGACATCCATCAACGGCTCAGCATCAAAAGGGTCTGGTGGCAGTGCTGCCAGAGGCTGGTCCGGCTGATATACCACCATCTGTAAGTCTGGAGATGGTGGTGACTGGTAAGGGGGCTGCTGCTGCTGGTACGGCTCCGCCTGTACAAGGTGAACTTGTCTAGGCTGCTGCAAGGAGCTGGAGCGCTGGGACGAGCTGCGGCTGCCGCCGGAATCGCCTCGCGACAGAAGACGGGGCTGAGGAGCCGTCTGTGCCTCCTGGAGACACAAGAGCTGGGTCTTCATATCGCTCAGAGTTTGTGCCATTTGCTCCATCTGAGTTATGCCCTGGCACTGCTTCTTCTCTATGATTTCCATGCGGTCCAACTTCTCGCTGATAATCCCCATGTCCGCAGTG
The DNA here is from genome assembly GCA_037367405.1 of Ottelia alismoides. Lineage (NCBI taxonomy): Eukaryota > Viridiplantae > Streptophyta > Magnoliopsida > Alismatales > Hydrocharitaceae > Ottelia > Ottelia alismoides. The sequence continues at coordinate 103,466 of JAZKJV010003608.1, read as the reverse complement.
GCCGACTCTGCCTGTGCGGCCGCAACTGTGGACGAACTGGATGGACCTGCATCAACCCGTGCTATCCGCTGATACTGCACGGGTCCTGGCGGCTGCTGAGATCTCTGAGTGTACAACCGAGTCTGGGACATCACCATGTAATTTTCTGCCATCTCCTCGTAGATGGCCCAGACTTGGTTGTGGTCCTTGGCAAAGTAGGACCCGCCGCAAGAAGCATTCACCAGACCCTGAAGCTCTGGTGTCATCCCACTAAAGAAGCTCTGAACTAGGTTCGGCTTCGAGATGTCGTGATGTGGGCATCTATCCAGAAGCTCTCTGAACCTCTCCCATGCTTCGTGAAATTGCTCATTAGGGAGCATGGAGAAGTTGTTGATCAGGGCCCTCGCTGCATTCGTCCGCCCGAGTGGATAGTACTTGTTCAAGTACTCGGTGCGGAGCTGATCCCAGGTGTAGACAAACTTCCCTAGATGTTTCAGCCAGGCGGCTGCTCTATCTGCCAGTGAAAAAGGGAAGGCCATCATTCGAATCGTATCTTGGTCCACATGACGGTCGTGGACAGTACTGCAGATCATCAAAAACTCCTGGAGATGGAGATGGGGTTCCTCAGTGGCAAGCCCGTGAAAATGAGGGAGCATCTGCAGGGTGTTCGGAGGGAACTTGAAATCCCCCACGATAGCAGGTACCACCACCCAATGATGCATCAGTGTAGATCCGGGGTTGTGTAGCTCCCGCATCGTTCTCGGTGGTCCTCCTCCGGCGGCGGCTGCCGCTGCTGCGGCAGCTGCTGCTGCGGCTGCTGCCTCTGCATCAGCGTCAGGAATGTCCTCAGGCTCGCTCGGCTCGTCTCGCTCTCTTCGGAGTCGCTCCATCTCCCTTCTCATCTCAATCATAAAAGCCCCCTGATCGCGTAACTGCTGCTGAACCGTCTCTAATGATGCGATCAGGGTGGAGTTGATCGCTCCCTGGTCTAAGACAAAATGTTCGGGCTGGCGATCGTCTGAACTGCCGGCTCCAGCCATAGGGATGTCTGCAAAATCAGATGAGCCCAACTCAGGTTCTGTTAAATCAATTCGTCTTTCCTCGGGCTCATGTCTCTCAGTAGGAAAAGAAAGGGGGTCGAGGGGGAACAGGGTGGAATCGTACTCGGGCCCGGAGAGCTGGTCTCGACTCTCATGGGCCAACCTAGATGATGGAGTAGCCGCGCCTGAAAGCGGTGCAGCCAGAGGCTGCCTAAGAGATCGTCTACCCATCATCTTGATCTGGCGAGTAAGGTGGATGGGATCTGGAGAAAATATGATCGCAAAGCAAACCCCTTGTTCACCAACTCAACACAATCTGAAGACCGTGAAAGCTCGGTCAATTTATCTTGTCAATTTTATTTGGTGAACACTCAAGATATCAGAGCGATTACGTGACCTGCTGGGATACCCGATACTCTCTCAACCGACTGTCCCGCACAGAAGAGTCGGTAATCAGTCGAGATGAGTACCGGAGGGCTTTACCTAGTGTTCGGGTCACTCTCTCGCACAATCAAACCAAACAATGAGGGGGTTGCTCTCCCCAAGACAAATTTTTAATGTGAGTGTCTTTTAGGGTCAATAGTGTTATCCAGTCCCAATTTTTATTGTTTCTCTTTTTAATTTTTTTTTTTTTGAAAATAAATACAAGCGGCCTAACGGTTTTTCCGATTCTCCTGATGATTAAGCCAAACACAGGGGAAGAAGACGAAAAAGCCGATGCGCGAGAAAATCAATGATGCATGCAGAGAAAGAAATGCGTACCTTGTCTCCAGCACTCTACATGCAAGTGATCCGCGCAGAATTTAAATACAGAATTAAACTACCTAAATGATGCAACGAGGAAAAACCGAGTCCTAGCTGAGCAATTTCTATTGATCGTGAAGAACAATAGTTAGCCAACGGAATCGAGTCCGGAGTCCGATCTTGGGAGTCACTCGGTGCCCGCCACAACGGGTCCTGCCAGCGCTGTATGTGACTCCTCACGGCACGTGGTCTCAAATCCAATTAAACTAACTTTTTCAGTGAATTTTATTAAGGTCCAATTACGTTCTATAGGAACAGATATTCTATTAAGTGTTGGGCCTTAGATATTTACGTCACAATCAACATAAATTCCTAAATCTAGGGGCTCGAGAAAAACCGCGTAAACACCGGAAAAGGCAGCTAGCTATCAAAACCACGATAAAAGCCGCGAAAATCCAAATGGGTCCCCCGAGCACACCGGTGCTCGGCGAAACAGACCCGCTAAGTTACAAATGTCCACAAGTCCAAAGTCTGAGTCCTAAATTATTACAACAAGTATTGTTCTCTCTCTCTCTTTAAATAGGAAATCTCTTCTCCTCTCTCTCTTCCTCCTGCTCTTCTTCCCGTGCGGGTCCTCAAAAAAATGTACTCCAAGTTCTCCACGCAGTACCTCGCACAAAAATCCAAGAGAGAATGTCAGAAAACAATTATAATATAGAGAGACAAAAAATAGAAGAATGAAAACTGACTACAAAGCCGTGCTCCCCGGCAACGGCGCCATTCTGATTGCACGAGAATCACACTAACAACTGAGGTAGAAAATAAATCACAATGTCGTTGTCCTCAATCGCTCAGAAAGTGTCAATCAAGAAAAATGAACCACGAATGAAAATAAATCAACGAAACACAGAGAAGTGGTCCTGCTAGAGGATTAACCTGGTATAGCTCCCAGGGTCGAACACAAGGAGCACAGATTGGCCTTGCGGCCTACGATGTAGTCAGAGTGAACTAAAACACAGAGAACATATTTTTGTGGTTTTTTATTTGTTTTTATAAATTTTTTTGATTTTTTAAATAATGAGAAAATGAAAGAAATTAAATACAAGTGCACTTCAACAATTTATTTAACACTCCAAAAATAATGCAAAAATTAAGGAAAAATGGTTTTTGTGTTTTAAATGTTTTTTACTGTTTTTGGTGAATTTTTGGAATTTTTCTAATGGGTAAATTATTTATTAAAAATCAAACAATGCAGAAACACCAAGGTACTGTCCAGCAAGGTTAAAAACTCAAAAATAAAATATTTAAGAGTTTCAATCAACCTTGGAGGTAATTTTCCTGTAATCTATGAAGAATAAGGAAAATTTAGGCACCCTAATTATTATTTTTGGATTTTTAATTTATTTATTATAATTTTTATGAGTTTTTAGGGGTTTTTCAATTTTTAAGGTTTTTATGTGATGAAAAGTAGCCAAAATTGGCTAGAAAATCAAGCAACAAGGAAACAACAATATCTAATTTTTTTAGAATTTTTAGTGGAGTTTTTATATTTTTTTGGTATTTTTAAAGTCAAACAGTGGCAAAAATATGTGTTTTTGAATTTTTAAAAAATAATAAATGAAATCAAAAATGTCCCCAAAAATCATAGAAATTCCTACACCATGGCAGGAGCCATGTGTCAAAATTTCATTGGATTTGGAGGTCGTTTGATATTTTATTCAAAAATAAAGGTGGGGCACTGTGCACAGGGACCTAAGTGCAAATACCCAAAGATCTGGGGGCCTTGGTGCAAAATACCCAGCAAGTCACGCGCTTCGCGCGTGGCTGGGGCACACAGGGACCAAATTGCAATAAAAACCAAGTCCTAGGGCTATTTGATAACTCGTATCAAAAGCCCAGGGGTATGGTTGCAAAATTCCCAATAAATAACGCACATGCGCATAAACAATGCTCACAGGGGTATATATGCAATTATTCAAAAATATTCATGCATTCATTAACACTCCAGATCTACAGGACAAGATGTGTAAAAAGCCCAAAACACACGTGACGACGCACGTGTTCACACACACACAGGGGCACACATGCAATTAAAATAAAGCACAAGGTCCATACTGCAATTTACCCTACGTAAATAAAGTTTTAAAAACAATTACAGGACTAAAAAGGAAATGAAAAACTACGAGGGGGCCCTACGATATTTACCCCTTTATTTGGCGACGGTTGGATAGGCGCCACGTGGAAGATCGGATGGTGGCGATGAGCGGCGCCTTTGACCTTGAGAAGCTTCGCCTGATCGAACGATGGAGGGTCCGCCACGTGGGGATCGAACGGTCCGCGTGCGTGGTGACCGAACCCTCGGTGAATCAACGGCTGAGATCACGCTGCGGCTGATCTGACGATATCTGCTGCTCCCCGAACGAACGGTTGAGATCTGATCTGGAGCGCCACGGCTGATCTGACGGCAATGGAGGGTCCTCGAAGAACTGCTGGCCGGCGAACTTCGCCGGCCTCGTGAAGGTGTCTCCGCTCTCCTCTGCTACGCCTGAAGGTCGGAGAAGATCCGGCGTGAAGTTGCGCAGCTGCTGCGGGTCTCCAATACCCCGGCCGAGCCCTGGAAAGCTCCGGCGAGGTCGACGGAGAAGAAGCTCCTGGCTTGAAGTTGGGAAGCCTCAGACGCCTCCCTTTGGACCTGCAAAGTGGACAAGAAGCTTCGCGGGTCGAGGGCAAAGTGCCTCGACCCGGTTAGGCGGCGTGAAGGTGGTCTGTGAGTCGGAATGGCGAGCTCCGGCGAAGGTGGTCGGCGGAGGAGCTCGATTCCCAGATCCTGTGCGATCTGGGTTGTGTGGAGGGGTGAAGAAGGCGCGGAGAGGTCTGGCGGAGATGATGGCGGTGTCGGAATGGAAGATGGGTGATCGGATTTGGTTGGCGATGGCGGCGGAGCTACGCTAACAGTAACTAAGAAATCGAAATCTACGCTATCCTACGGCCTAAGGATTCTACCTGGGTGGTCGGAGAGACTGGGGAAGAGCAGGGGGTGCTCTTGGTCGTAGCCTCGAGGGTCGTCTCGGCCCGAGGCTCGATGCTCGACGCGGTGGCGGAGCAGCGGCGGCGAAGATCGCCGGATCAATGGATACGCCTCCTCACCTCACTGCAACAAGGGCAAAGGCTTGCTGTCACTCTTGCGATGCCGATGGAGGTCACTGGGAAGAGGGAGATGGTCCAAAGATGGGGCGCGGAGGCGGCGGAGGGAAGAATATATATGGTGACAGCGTCGACTAGGGTTGAGGGTGGACGGCTAAGGAAGGCGTGGATTTGATGGCGGAGGATCCGGCGAGGATGAGGGATGATTGGCGATGAATCCGAGCACGGGGGTTGAGTGGGAGACAGCCTGGAGGCGCGTGGGAAATTCGGAGAAGGAGGCGCGGCACGCATCGTCCAGAATAGGAAGGAGTCCGCGGGGGAGTTGACCGGGGTCAACAGTCCCCCGTGGACCAATCAGGAGCGGCCACGTGTGCCCGAATTTTGTTTATTTAATTTAGGGTAGAAATAGGCCGAATTAAAGAAAACTCAAAACATGAAATATTTTTCTTTTATTTTTTTCTATTTTTTGGTGATTTTTAATTAATTTTTGGAAATAAAAATAGGGTAGCTATATATATAGGTATATGTACACTATATGGGTTTTTATTTTTGATTTTTTTATTTATTATTTTTATGTATTTTTATGCTCATTTTGTATTTTATTTATTTACAACATGAAATATGGAATAAAAGAATATTTTTATTTTATTTTTATTATATATAAATAGGGGTGAAATAAATAGATATATACATTTATATACATGGTATTTATACAATGTATTTTTGTATTTTTCATTTTGTAATTTTTATTTGATTTTTGTTTTGTTTCTTTTTATTTATTTTATTTACAAAATGTAACATAGAATATTCACAAAAAGTTCTGAAAATAATTTCATTTATTTACAAGGTTAAATAAATACAAGATAATGGTCTAGACACATGGTGAAGGAAGGGTATTTTTGATCTTTTTGCTTTTCATCTTTTTATTTTGTTTTTAATAGCTTTTACAACATATTTTTGGGTGAGGAAAATATATAGTTTTATTTACAGAAGTATATACACATGAGCTCCTATCTCCCTCTACTTTGGCTTTTATGCGGTCAGGCCCATGCTGAGCCCTCCCTTGGGTTAGGTTGCTCAATATTTATTCTAAATATTTCCCTCTTTTTCTTTTTGCTCTTTATTCTTTTATTTTGTGCACAAAAACATGCTAATTATAGGATTTTACACAATGCATGCTTTTGGTAATTTATTTGTATTTACACATATCTACATGTATTTGCAAAGGTTTTTGTAGCTAAAATAATAGAATAAAGAGTGATGAATGGGTATTCATCAATTGGTGACCATAACATTCTGAAGAAAGATTCTTTTAGATACTTAGGGTTCTTTTGGTTGCTAGGTTGGTCTGGGTTAGCTTGGGTTGGGGTAACCCTGTGAATAGTAAACTGTGAGGAGGATTGGGAGGGTTGGAAGGAGGGGTACACCGCTGTACCCCAACCCAACCCTGCAACCAAATGAAGACTTAGGATCTATTTTGCAACATAATGGGAAAATTGATGGAGATGTCACTAATAGAATAAATGCATGCTGGCTAAAGAAGAGAGGAGCCTCCATTATTCTCTATGATAAGAAAATTCCTTTGAAAATCAAAGGAATGTTCTACAAAGCAACCATGAGACCTGCTATACTCTATGGATCTGAATGTTGACATGTAAACTATAGACATGTACAGAGAATATCACTAACAGAAATGAAAATGTTAAGGTAGATGTGTGCACACACACATAAAGATCGGATTCGGAATGACGCAATCAAACTGAAAGTTAGTGTAACTCCGATCGAGGATAATATGCGAGAAAACCACTTAAGGTGGTTTGACCATTTGCAAAGGAGGTTAAGTGATACACCTATTAGGAGATGCGAGTTTTGGGATGTTGAACCAGCTAAGAGAGGGCAAAGAATGCTAATGAATTGTTGAAATGAGATTATACGAAGGGATCTTACTTTTTTGGATCTAAGCATGAGAATGACCCAAGATAAATCTGAATAGAGGCAAAGAATCCATGTAGCCAACCCTATTTAATGTGGGAAAAGGCTCTGTTGTTGTATATTTTTTTACTTTCTTATGTTTTTATAAAATTGTAAATATTATTTAAAATACATGTATATAATAAAATTAGAATAAACTATTAAAATTATTTAAATAAAAAATCCATGTAATATATAGGTAAAGTATACCTATAATACACCTATAATGTATATATACATAAAATTTTAAGTACATAAATAAACTCAAAAAACAAAATAAAATGTCTAAATATGTATTTTAAATAAATTTTAAATATCATATATAGATATTTATATATGTATTATATATTTATATCATATATAGATATTATATTATATAATTATTATATATATACATATATATACTTATTACATATTAAAAAGAAAAAGAAACTAAAAATCAAAAAATAAAAAAAAATAAAATTATAAAATTGAAAATAATATATCGATATAACATTAAAATCCATAATAATTAAATATAATTAAAATCCACAAAAATTTTAAAAAATAAAAAAAATAAAAAAACAATGTTTATCATTTGTAGACAATAATTATTTGCCTATCCCCATAACTATTTGTGGTTCGATAGCTATACTTATTCACTATATACATTATTTTCAGGGTATAATAAATTTCACCTGCATAATTTCATTGATTTATCATTATTGTGGGTTGATTGTTGTTTCATGTGATTGTTGATATCCGAGCACTACGAGAGCGTCCGACAAAACAATTACTGAAAATGTCTTTTCGGGCACCGTTTATCCTCTAAGAACAAGCGTTAAGATCCTTTGACAATCAACTTTTAATCACTACCTTACACTCTCACTTAGATCTGAGCCCTTGGTTTCCATTGAGCTCGATCTAACAGTCCATAATGGGAGACGACATCACCATCATCACCGCTCAATTGCCATGTAGAAGTCATCATCATCGCCTGCTCTTGCTTCGTTTTGAGCCCTTGAACTCCATCTAATCCAATTGTTCAAATTTCTACTCCGAGCCTTCTGCCACACCAATCGTCTCGAAGTCAACGAGCCTCGTACAAGCCTCACCCTCCTACCACCTAAACCGAGCCTCACACGTGAACCGAGCCTCTGCCTGAGCCTCGCCATCACATGCCTCTTGTATGTGGGCGGACAATTTGTAGTGTCGATCCCCCCCCCCCATTTTAAAAATTTACATCCAGGTTCATGCATGTACGCATCATGTATAGTTTTCGAGAATTTACATCAACATCCTGTCATGTTTCTCTTATTGCATATTAGCCCCTGCATGCTTAGAATAATTACAAGAAAAATCCTTGCAGCTTATTTTATTTGCATATAAGCCCATGTTTGCACTATTTGAGTGGTTTTATTTTTTTTTAATTTTGTTTTCATTACAAAAGACCCCCAAACTCTTTGTTTATTATCTTGAGCATGTAAACTCCAAATTCAATGAATCTGATCTTATTTTAAAGCTCTTTTAATTATATTTCTAAGATATGATTAGCTCTCTGATATGATATATCGTTAATTAATTATTAATCAAAGAAGTCTATTGATTTGTATATCTCTTTTTAATTACCTTGTTGAGCACCTAGGTCCAATATTTGCAATTAAGTAGGTTTTGGAATCCCGGATTAACATAGAATTTGATTAGGAAATCGGTTCTCTGATTTAGGATCATTAGTTTTCTGATTTAAATGCCATTGGTGGATCAAATAACTTAAAGTAGGGGTTTGATTGTGGTAATTTGTACATTAACATCACATTTGCATCCATTTTTTATTATAACTTTTCACTTGCATAAAAATCACCAAAGAAATCATGCGTGCATTCATCTTGATCATCATAGCAGTAATTTAGATAAATTAGAATATTTGAACCTAGATTTAATATGCCACTATCTCGTGTCCCTAAGTTCAACCATAACCTTACCCGAGGTAAAAAACTAAGCCACACTCCCCACAGAGAAATTTTAGTGTGGTTCTAAGTCATCCGTTGTTGCCCAACTACGATAATATCACATTATTAAGCTAGGGTAAGAGCGAGTTGTCGCCCTCGTTTAACCATTCTACCATCGAAGAGGACCTGCTTTGATTCTATATATAATGTCCTGAGGTTAGATTCGTGAACTGTTGTTGAGAAAAACTGGCTCTAACAACTTGTGGGTTTGACGGTCCCCCTTGACAATCACCCAACATGCCTCAGCAAAGTTGTCAAGTAATAGTCCATACTCCTATAACTTACACTCACACTTTTGAACTTCTGATGTGGGACTACTTTTGAGGTTGTTATAATATGTGTATAGAATAATGGCCATTGACATTTCAATATAGGATGAATAATGTATCTGTCGATAGATGACGGTCAACAAATCATATAACATTGATTATACGTTGATATTCATATTTTTCTTATTCCTTGATCGATTAGCCTCGAAAAAAGTAGACTTCGATTAGCCTCGAAAAAAGTAGAAGAAAATCGTTATTTGATTGGTTACTATTAAATTCTGATTAATACATTAATGACTACGAAGGTCAAACTAATATCAATAAATTTACATCAAAGCATATCATTTCTTATATATCTACCTCCTTATAATATACACAGTATTAACCTCTATCATTAACATATTTCGTTATTGTGTTAAATATCTACCTCCTTATTCTTGCAATAACTTTAGAGAACTTTAGAGGTTCTTTGGTTGGAAGGTTACCCCCTCTTTGGAGGCTTACCCTTCAAACCTTATATTTCTACCTCTCATGTGAGGCCCATTCTCTCTAACTTTTTATACATTAAATAAATCATTTTTCTTTCATTCATTTCACTACAAATAATATATTATATTATCATATTATTTAAAAATTATAAAATTTTAATTTATATTCATTTTTTAAAACTTCAATACAAATACATTAAAACAATTACTCACTTTTCCAAACTTCAATGCAATAACATCAAACAAACTCTCTTAACTCCAAATCCTCTATCCAAAAACAAAAACAAGTCTTTTTGAAAGGTAAAAATAAAGTATATATTTCTCAAAAAAGAAGCAATTACAGGTAATGGTGAAGGCCCCAGTAAGGGTTACAGAATTGATAAAACCAAAAAGGTATAGTTTAATCTTTGTAGATCAAGGAAAAGGAGTGGACAATATTGTTGATGATATGATCAGCCGGTTGACGAGCAGAGGCAGTCCAGATGTGATTCCTTTCGTTCCAAATCTACCAAACAACAACCGCGAGCAGTATGGTGACGATTGAGCGGACACGCTGGGGCTCAATGGAGATACTCCCAGAGATCAGTTCCATCAGGTTGGTGACAATGGGAACCGACCCGACGATGGCGATGCATGAATCCCTCCAAATGCCAAAGGAGAGGGGCATTGGAAGAATAAATGGGCATGAGATTCGTCATTAGCGACACTGAAGTAGCATGCGGGTGGCATATTAATGCCAAAAGAGATAAGCCGATCCTTGGTGGGTAGATGTTCACGAATGGCATGATAAAGCATGAAGGAGAATCGAGGGGGGGTTGCCCGATCCCAGACAATTGAAGGCCAGGATACCATAGGACCCCGGGATCGCAGCAGATCGAAGGCGTTGGCGAAGGAGAATCCTCTAGGAGAGTTGATCCAAAGGAAAGGAGGATGGTCCCCTCGAATGACAGAACGCAAGAATGGTCTGATCCCAAGTATACAACGCCAGATGCGAGAGGCGGAGGGGCAGCTAGGCAGTCCCAGAAGGAACCGGAGGGAAGGTACTTCATGCGCAAGAAGTCAGCCCAAATAGAACAATCCGAACAAAGGAACCTCGAGACCCAAGATGCGAGCATAGCCTTGCGAAGATCAACAAAAGACTTCAGATCCAAACCACCCTCCCGCTTGGGGAGGCAAATAGACAACCATGCAATGTTGTGGCGATGCCGACTCCAAAGGAAGTTCGCACACAGCATGTCGAGCCTTTTAACCACCGAGATAGGCAAGTACGTACCATCGATCCAATAGAGGAAAACTTCCCGAATTACAGGGCTTTCGAGCACCAACTCTCAAATAGCTTCCGGATCCGATCTTCAAGAGCCCTTGAATCACTGCCCCTCCTGTAAGCAGAGGCAAGAGGGAGGCCCAAGTAGGTTGAGGGCAGATAACACAAAAACAAGTTATCATTTCTCAAATAACCATGTAACTAATCATACCCAAGATTCAAGGTGATGACTTAAAGTCAAAGTAAAATAGGACGGGACCACTTTTGACTTAGCCAAAGCTGTACTATCGCTCCAACTTTCACCAAACAGCCACCGTCTTTCATCTGTGTCAGGACGTGACAATAACGACACTTTCCATTGGCCTCAAAATTGTCCGTTGCACTACTGCCATAAACTCCATTGCCCTTCTCCTCGATACCGCCTCTGTACCGTTTCAGCTTTGACCAACAATTTAGTTACCGTTGAGAGAATAGTGCATTTCACATAGTTGATGATGTGTGTGTGTCCGAAGGTTGCGATATAATATTGGAATCTCGCTTTTTTAGAAAACAAAAATTGGTAACTAAATGGCAAAGACAACAGTTTCTTTTAGGTACTTTGGAAAAAAAGTTGGATCGACCTTTGATTCACACCACAGATATCATCGATCATCATCGTCTCCTTCCACCAACCCCGACTTAACTCCCAACTACTACACTGCTCCATTTAATTGGTGCTAACTAATGCCCTTCTTTGTTTACTCGCATGGCCTGATTGATGCAAAACGAGCCTACTTACACGGTAGCATTCAATGCTCCATTAAGATGACCTATTTGCACGCACGCCCTCCCTACATTTTACTATTTCAGAAACCCCCTGTAGGTAGAGTTTGATGCGTTTTTCTATTGACGATATACCTCTGCATGGGATTCGTTCACTCCAAAAGAATAGGTGTAGGCATCGAAATTTCCAAGCCAACGCAGCGGGCACGCAAGTCTATATAGAGGCCCAAACGGCATGTTGGGTGTTCACAGTTAGATCTCGTAGTAGCAGCAGTATCAATGGCTTTGGGTGCGAGCACTCTGCTCCTGGGCCTCCTGTACTTGGCCTCCGTTCTTGGTGGGCATGGGCAGCTCGTCCCGGCCATTATCACATTTGGAGACTCGTCCGTGGACGTCGGAAACAACAACCACATCTACACCATCTTCCGTGCAGACTATCCTCCTTACGGGAGGGACTTCACCAACCATGAGGCCACGGGAAGGTTTTGCAATGGCAAGCTAGCCACTGACTTGACTGGTAAGCATGCGCAAACCCTATGAACCTATTCGAATTCAACACGATGTAGCATGAATCGGATTGATACAGGATGCTATCTTGTTTAAGAGACGTAAAATAATGGTATTCGAGAACTGATATGTAGTCACGCTGTTTCTCAGCCGATACGCTAGGGTTTAGCAAGTACCCACCGGCATATCTTAGCCCAGATGCATCGGGGAAGAACCTGTTGATTGGGGCGAACTTCGCATCAGCCGGTTCTGGCTTTGACGATCAAACAGCTGCTACATCTGTAAGAAATTGTTAAGTTTTCTGTTGCCAATATTTGTCAAGATCAATGATACGTGTGTCCAGAAATTTATTACATATTTTACTGTTTTCTGATATGAAAATATATTGCTGCATGTTGTTCGAAGCCACCTTTACCGTATAAAATCTTGGCGTCCTGACGAAGAAATATATAGCTACAACAATAGACTGGTAAATGAATAGGAAAATAGGATACTAACAATTCTAAAAATAAAAAAACTGCGAAGATAGTAAATGATCCGTATGTAGTGTAGAGATCTTGATAACGAAGTGGGGAGGACTCCACGCTTAATACGCATGGAATAATGTCGTCAGTCATGCTTGAATATTCCATTTTTACATATTTGACACTATAGAATAACATCTTAAAACCATGTCGTCTAAGTAATTGCGCATATAACCCCTTAAATATTTATTTATTTTTATTAATATTGTTTTTTTGTTGTTGGAGGTTAATATTTAAGCGACATCCGACACAATTTTGAAAGTTGTTAGTCTTTACACAATAGTTTTTTGAGTTGTTATCCTTTGTGTCCTTACTTTTGCAATATCACTTGTGCATATCCCTTTTCTATAATATCATTTGTGCCCTTTACTTCTTACAAAATTAAAAATTCTATCCTTTTATAATATGATTTATTATTTTTATTTACATCAACTAAGGGTTGAAGTGTCAATTTTGTAAGAAGTTGGGACACAACTGATATTACTAGAAAAGGTGGGAAATAATATTAATGTAGAAGTTAAGAAGGATACAAGTGATAAAAAAATTAATTTTTATTGTGTTATTTATCTAAAATACGAGGAAAATAAGAATCTTTATATATTGCGATGACCTATATATTTCTAAATGCATCTGCTGCTAAGATCAGAGGATTATGATTCGTTTGCAATAGTGTACGAGATGGTCAACCATCGTAAGTCCACATGGATAAAAGTAGATATCTTGATGAAAAATGGAAAATATGTAACATCATAAATTAAGCGTCGTTCCAGTAAAAAACCTTGCAAGTTTCTTTAACAAATGTGATCTGAATCATATTAACAAGTATCGATAGAAGCTTCTACATATATAAAGCACCACAAATTTTATGATAAAGTGATATTTTTTAATACTTAAAATAGATCATGATGTTAAATGAATTCATTAAAATAAATAAGTTCAATCTAACATTAAAACTATGATAGGCTATCATATTTGAAATTATAACTTAGGTGACATCACGAATAAGTATATCAAAATTTTACGAACTTATTCGCATTCCTCGTGAAACCCAGTATTTTTGTTCCTTCTAGTTTTGATGAATCGAGACGTAATTATCCAATATTTTCCCCTTATGTGGTCAGAATTTGTGGATAACATAATAAATAAATTAGTGCAACGAGATAGGAATTACTGAAGCGATAAAATCAAATTTATTACTCATGAAATCTAGCAGACGAGCAGCCAGGCTTTTTTGTAAACGCAAGCAGTGATCTTTCTTTATTCATGCATGTATACGAATTGAATATCCTCTAAGTTTGTGGGAATGTATGTATATGCAGCATGTGATTAGCCTGTCACAGCAGCTAGCCTACTTCAAGGAGTACACGTCGAAGCTGAGCGCCGTGGCCGGGAACAAGAACGCCTCCTCCATCATATCCGAAGCCCTTTACATAGTGAGCACAGGCAGCAGCGACTTCCTCCAGAACTACTACGTCAACCCCCTGCTGAGCAAGATGTACACCCCCAGCCAGTACTCTGCCTACCTTATTGGCATCTTCTCCACCTTTATCAAGGTCTTAATCATCAAACTTCAACATAATTATCAATTGCCATCCATGACTAATCTTCTGTTTTTAATGTGGAAGTCCTGTTAGGACTAATTCAGTCAATTTATTGCGTAGTTGGAAAACTGATTGAATCTTGCATTAATACTCTACATATCCTTCAAATTTTGCTCAAATCAGAGCTTATTTGCTCTTTTATCTTAATGGTTGGACGTTCGGATCTTTTTTAAATGGAATTTAAGTTGCTTGGATCTTAACCGAATATTTGACCATTAAGATTAATGAGAAAATAAACTCAGATTTGAGCGAAATTTGGAGCAGATGTAGAGTATTAATGTCAGATTCAGTCTATAAAGTTGAATTTTTGAAGCAAAATCGCAAAAACAGACCTGCTACAATCCTTTCTACAACAGAGGATTGAAGATCTTTTGTCTTTCACCTCTGCTGGAGATCATAGACTAACTTATTAGCCAGTGTACTGCAATTGAATGAAGTCTGAATCAATTCTGTACATTCCTCGGAAAAATGTCCAAAGAGAAATTTACTTCAGTGGAATCCTAATGGACCACTACTTTTCTCTGTTATCATTTATTGCATACGTTGCACCAGTAGTATCATTTATTCAAGACTTTTAACACCGACTAAGTAGCTGCATGTGTTTTGAATGGGTAACAGACGTACCTAACTTGTCAAACGTGGATTTATATCATGCATGTACAGGATTTGTATGGTCTAGGAGCGCGTAAGATAGGTGTGACATCTCTACCTCCGTTGGGTTGCGTCCCCGCTGCCATCACCTTGTTCGGGCTTGGCAGCAATGAGTGCGTGGCAAGGATCAATGTGGATGCCCAGGGCTTCAACAAGAATCTTAAGGGTGCTGCAGCTGCCCTCTCCAAGAGTAACCCGAAGCTAAAGATCGCCGTCTTCGACATCTACACACCATTCCTTAACCTTGTCAGCCACCCTTCAAATTTTGGTAAGTGCGAAATTGGAAAAAGAAATCTACTTCTTTAATTAAGCTCCTATAAGACATATACTATGGAATTGAAGGTTTTGCGGAGGCGAGAAAGGGGTGCTGTGGAACTGGACTAGTTGAGACGACGTCGCTTCTCTGCAATCCGAAAACGCCGGGGACATGCAGCAACGCAACCCAGTACGTGTTCTGGGACAGTGTCCATCCGTCGCAGGCTGCCAACCAGGTCCTGGCGGACTCTCTCATTCTCGAGGGCATTAACCTAATCACTTGATGGGAATTTATGCTTGTGATTCGTCTGTTCGTGGAGAAGGCATTTGTGTGTTTCGCTTGAAAGCATGTTACCGTGATTTAGATTGGAGAGTTGAAAGCTGCAGTAGTTGGAAGATTGTTCGTTTAAATTATGGGCTTTGTCTAGTTTCGATTGTTCGAAGTATAAGTGACAACCGTCAGCTTCTTTGTAATCGATTGCTGTAAAATCATTTCCTTCTGGCTTATAAATGGATGCGTCCTTATCGTAATTATTCTTAACTTTGACTAGTCATGCTGACATAGGCATATTAGAGACGTCCGGTGGATGTTTAGCATAATATAACACTAAAGTGATGTTCCATTTTTACAGTACTATGGCCACCACCCCGCAAAGTCGCGTGGAGATTGTCTGCTGCCGCCCTAATAGGGGTGGTGATAACTTTTCCATTCAAGCTGCACAGTTTCCTCGCATGTTCCGTTGTCAGGTTACTCTCAATCAATAAAGTGGATGCTGAATCCAGTACTAAATCCAATGAAAATTAAACAATATATATCCGGATTGATAAGATTCAATTTGATAGTGTTACATACTATTTAAACAATAATCTTTCATTTATAAATCCACATCCCTTCGCAGACAATAATTAACTAACACAAGATTCGTGATTTTAGCATTAGATGTGATATCAAGCACTATACTGAACAAGTGATAAGATAAACAAGCTGCAAAGGAAAAAAGGATTAAGATCAAAAATACCTGAAGAACTCATGTTGGATTTTTCTTACATAAGATAACAACCTCATGTTTGCTGTGCATTGGGTCTGTCGATCTGCTCACAGGTTATGAAACACACGATTGTTGTTGCCACACTCCAATGTCGATCATCCTGGAAACACCTCACAGAACTTGTTGTAAAAAAAACAGAAAAAGTTGCTAGATTTGTGTATTTGACAAAGCTCTCGCACTAGTGGCTAGTTAATAACATTGTAGAGAGAATACCCTAACTAACCACAACATTAATGGGACAACAACATAAAGGGATGCTCATTGATTTAAAGACACTCATCGAAATTCCAAATATTTGGATTGTCTATAGCTAATTATAACAAAATTATCAAGACCTCATATTTGAATTGACTAACTCGAGCTTGAGCTAGAGCGGAAGCGTTCACATGCGGCTACGTGGTCCTCTATTGATATGCCTTGAATCCATTGACCGATTTGATACGAATTGAGACATATAATTTATATTTATTTGGATTCATATAATATTTGTATTGGGAATCGCATCCTATTTGCATTGAGATTTAGATCATATTTTATAATGCGATTAAGAGGATCTATCTATAACGGGGATACTATATAAGCCCACATAAGATTATATTTTTAAATTATCATATGTACTATAGTTCTTTATGTTGGACTTGTATTCCCTTAGCGATCCATTAATGCAATAAAAGTTATTGTATTTTCATGTCCATCTGATATGAACATTTATCAATGCACTTTAATATAGGTCTCTTTGTACAAAAAGGGTTATGTATCATGGTCATATTGAGTACCATGCATTTTGGAGGACACAACTAAAATTAACATGTGATATTCAATAATGATCTCAGGTTTGAGAAGGAGATGGTAATCTTTCTCTAAAGACTAATTTCTGACTGACCTTTTAATGTAGTTCCTTTGCATAGGAATAGAGTTCAAAGGTTTCAGAATAGTCAAGTCAAAGACGTCGAGATAAACTAAGGCATGAATCGTAACTATCACGATCAGGCACACATCCTTTGACAATAGACATATATACATCTATATGTCTAAAAGTGCACATTATACATACCATTAGGTTGAAGACCGGACCAAGGTCCATATACCAATCAACTATTGTGCGTATAAGAACATATGAAAAATATGATCTCTCAAAGGAATCATACAGGTTCATATTTGATGAACTAGAAGAAGGAACTCACTCATGAAAAATTTTGAGAAGATAAAGAATTCAATGCATGGTTGTCTTGTTTATGAGATAAGACACGAATTCGAAATATTACTATATGCTTTTGGAAAGTATAACATTGATATTATCGCTCAATTATCAAATGAGAAATCTATTGATATGCCACGAAGAAGACAACCAAACTAGGGTTTAAACTTTAGATATATCAAAGTCTTCTAGTATGAAGAATGAAAGAGTATTGAGAATACTCTAGACTAAATCTATCTTAATAGATCATATAACATGACACTTCCATCCTGAAGGAATTGTAAAACCAGATGGATTTTATTGATTCCACTTCTAATCTTAATAATATGAGATTCATTTCACTCAAGCATCCAATTCCAAAATCCAATTTCAAGGTCTCGATGTTGGAAATATGAAGAGCACAACTAATAACCTTATTTCTAAGAACATGAAAAATACAGCAAATCTGTGGCTGTTAAAAAATGACGGTCTGGATGGAGGTCGTAGGAGTCTCTATTTCTGACGAAATTTGAATGACATATTAGAGCTATATAGTTATGAAAATCCATGGAAGTATTTTTCAAAAAAAATGAAAAAAATGAAAAAGAAGAAAATGGAGTAGGTAAGTTACCTACTCCATGGAGTAGGATCCTTTTTCACACACACACACATGCGATTAATGGGGTTGTCCCCTTGGGGCATCTAACATGGCTACCCATGCTTTATTTTCGACGTTTTTTTTTTAAAATATCGTCATGTATATTCATCCCTATATCCCTCCTATATGTCATTCGAATTTCAACAGAAACAGAGACTCCTACGGCCTCCATCGAGACAATCATTTTTTAACGGTCGCATGATTTTTTTAATCGACACCATCTCGATGGAGGCCGCATGAGTCTGTTTCTGACAAAATTTGAATGGCATATTGATGAATCCCCATTCATCACTCTTTACTCTTTTATTGTAGCTAAATATCTTGGCAAAACATCATGTATATAGTTGTAAATACAATAAGTTACCAATAAGCATGCATTTGTTAATAATTAATTATTAGCATGTATTTGTGCAAAAATAAAAGAATAAAGAATAAAAGAAAAAGAGAGAAATATTTAGAATAAATATTGAGTGATCTGAACCCAAGAGAGGGTCCAAAATGAACCTGATCGCTAAATAAAATAAGTAGAGAGAGGGCCACTCTACCTTGTACATACCCCCTCCCATGTATATATGTATATTATTATTATTTTATTTCCACAAAATAGAAATGAAAAGGTACTCTTATCACCTTGTATATATTCCTAAAAATAAAATAAAAATTATAAAAATAAAATAAAATTAAAAATAACTTTCTCTCTCTATCACCTTGTATATGATACATGTACATATGTATCATAAATCTATTTATTATACACTTGTAAATAACTCATAAAAATAAAATAAAAAATTACTTTATACTTCAAATAATATATTGTAAATAAATAAAATATAAAATTGAAGGATTTATACAAAAATAAGAGAATAAAAATAAAAACATATAAGTATTTTATACATGTATATAATGCAATATAATGTACATACCTTAATTTATTTTCCTAAAAATAATTAAAAATCACAAAAAAATAGTTCAGAAAATAAGGAATATTTTTCATTTTAAACATTTTTTTAAAATAAAATCATCTTCTATTTTTAATTTATTTTTCAAATATTTTTGACCTGGCCTTTTCTGATTGGTCTAGGAGGGATGTTGACCCCTGTCAACTACCCCTCCCAGACCCTTTCTTCGCAGATCCGTCTCACGCGCCTGACTTCTCCGAATTCTTTGGAGCGGATCTCGCCTTCTCTTGCCCCAATTCCTTCGCTCGCACCTTCCCCTTGGATCCAAGATCCTCGCGGATCCCTAGGGAAGGGTGGATCCTTCTCGGTTCGTACGCCAACACCCGATTCCTCCAGCCACCTAGGACTCCCTATATATTCTTCATCCGATTTTCCAGACCTCGAGCTCGTGTCACACACCTCTCTACTACCCTAGAAACCTTCCCATTGGTGACAGCAATTGGAAGAGCCCATTGGTAGTCGGAGAAGGTTGTTGTAGCCGACGCTCGCCACTCGTCGCTGGAGATCCACCGCGACGAGCCTCCCCCGCCTTCCGCAGCGAGGTCGAGGCGAATACCCCCTTCGACATCATCCCCTGGAGCTCAGGGTTCAGATAGGACCCTCAGGTAGCATCCATTTCAATCCTAGCTCCGTTATCTTTCAAATCTTCCATTTTCGCTCTGCCGCACCTCCGCCAGCTCCGACCCGACGGTCGAAGCTTCATCAGTCACCCTTATCCGCTCCGATCGACTACCTGATGAATACCCATTCATCACTCTTTATTCTTATATTTTAGCTACAAAAAAACCTTTGCAAATACATGTAGATATATGTAAATATCAATAATTACCAAAAGCATGCATTGTGTAAATACTTATAATTAGCATGTTTTTGTGCAAAAATAAAAGAATAAAGATCAAAAAGAAAAAGAGGGAAATATTTAGAATAAATATTGAGCAACCTAACCCAAGGGAGGGCTCAGCATGGGCCTGACCGCATAAAAGCCATAGTAGAGAGAGATAGGAGCTCATGTGTAGATATCTATGTAAATAAATAAAATCATATTTTCCTCAACCAAAAATATTCTTGTAAATATTTGTATATATTTAGAAACTCTTAAAAAACAAAATAAAAAGTTAAAAATCAAAAATGCAAAAATAGCCCTTTCACCATGTACATAGACCATGCCTCCTTATGTATTTAACCTTGTAAATAAATTTATTTATTTTCAAAACTCTTTGTGAATATTTTATGGTATATATTGTAAATAAAATAAATAAAAAGAATTAAAACAAAAATCAAATAAAAATAACAAAAATCAAAAATACAAAAATATATTGTACATATGCCATGTATATAGTTGTACATAACTATTTATTTCACCTATGTATATAAATAATAAAAATAAAATAAAAATATCCTTTTATTCCTCATTTTATTCTATAAATAAATAAAATATAAAAGGGGAATAAAAATTGTATAAAAATAATAATTAAAAATCAAAAATCAAAAGCCTCCATATTGTATATATACCTATATAATGTAAATACCTCATTTTTATTTCCAAAAATTAATTAAAAATCACCAAAAAATAGAAAAAAATAAAAGAAAAATATTTCATGTTTTGGATTTTTGCAAAATCGGCCATTTTCTGCCTTATTTTTGAGCTCCAAATCCTATCCACGTGGCAGTACCTCACTAGTCCACGGGGAATGTTGACCCCGGTCAACTCCCCCCGCGGACCGTCTTCTCCCACGGATCTTGCGCCCGACCCGACTTCTCCTCTTTTTCCGCGCGCGATCCGATCGCCTCCTCCGCAAACCCCGGGTCCTATCGCTTCCTTGTACATCCGACATGACCGCCGGGGCATCCGCATTGGGATCCGTGCTTCTCGCAGCCCTACCCGACCAGCCCTAGTCGGGTCGGCACTCACGTATATAGCCGAGCTCCGCCTCTCATTTCCGCCATCTTTGGCTCGCCACTCTCATTCCCGTGACCTCCATTGCAAACCCCGAGGTGACAGCTCGCGGTAGCCTTTGTCGCAGTGAGGAGGGGGTGCCCGGACCATTGATCCGGCAGCTTCGCGCCGCCGTGCTCCGCCACTGAGCAGGAGCTCGAGCCTCAGGCAGTGACAACCTTCGAGGCGACGACCAGGAGCTAGCTAAGCTCCAGCACAGTCTTCCACTCCACCCAGGTAGCTTTCTAGCCTTTCCATTTAGCGTAATTTCTTGTTTCCCCCAAATCTGAGTTTCGTCGAGTTCCTGTGATTCCGGCCATATCGCTTATCTTCTTGATCATCGGAACCTACGCTCACCATCGCCATCCCTCCGCGCACATTCTCCGCACCTCCGTTCAACCCAGCTCGCACAGGAGCTGGGATTCGAGCTCCTCCGTCCATCGCCTCGTCGGAGCTCGCCCATCTCGCCTCCCCGATCACCTTCACCACGCCTAACAGGGTCGAGGCACTTTGCCCTCGACCCGCGAGTTTGCTGGGATACTTTGCAGGTTCATCCAAGCCCATCTGAGGGCTTGGACCACTTGGTCCAGCTGCTCCGCCTCCGCCGACCTCGCCGGACCTCTCCGAGGATCGGTTGGGTCATCGGAGACCCCCATTAGACGCGGAGGGCCCGCAGCTTCCTCCTCCAATCTTCAGCGAGCGCCCAGGAGGGGACCAGCGCCGTCACGAGCCCGGCGAAGTTCGCCGGAGCCCTGTTCGTCCACCATCCTTCTCCGCCGTCCGATTGACCCCCGAGCTCCAGATTCCATCACTATCGTCCATCCGAGGAGCAGCTTCAACCGTCGGATCCATTCGAGGGTCGATCTCCACCGTCGATCCAGCGAGGCTCAGCCACTTCTTCCGTCCACCGTTCGATCTGCAACGTGGCAGCACCTGGACCGTCGGATCACAGTCGAAGACCCAGCCCTGGGCGCCACCCCTTACCAGCCGTCCATCTATCCACGTGGCGTCCATCCATCGGCTCGACTTAATAAAGGGGTAAATTACCTTAGGCCCCCTCTTAGTTTTTGCTTTATGTTTCAGTCCTGTAAATATTTAGAGTACTTTATTTACGTTGGGATATTTGCACACTGGACCTCATCTTTTAGATTATTTGCATTTATGCCCATGTTTGTGTGAGCCACGTGCGTCGTCACGTGTGTATTTGGTGTAATTGCAAATCTAGCCCTGTAGTTCTGGATGTTCATGAATGAATAGAAACTTTTTGATAATTGCATTTATGCCCCTGTGAGCATTGTATTTGCGCATGTGCGTCTTTTGAGTGGGTTATTTGCAACATAGCCCTTGGACTTTTTGGTACGAGTTACCAGAAGGTCCTCGGACTTGTTTTTCTTACATATAGGTCCCTGAGTGCCTCAAGCACGCGCCTCGCGCGTGATCTCTTGGGTATTTTGCACCAGGACCCCCAGAACTTTGGGTATTTGCACTTAAGTCCCTGTGCACAGTGCCCCCTTGTTAGTTTTGAATAAAATATCAAATCACCTCCAAATTCGACGAAAATTTGACACATGGCTCCTGCCATGTTGTAGGATTTTTGAGAATTTTGGAGGACATTTTTGAGTGCATTTGTTATTTTTAAAAATTCAAAAACTCTCATTTTAGCTACTGTCTAGATTCAAAAATCCCAAAAAAAATATAAAAACACCCCCAAAAATTCCATAAAAATTAGATGTTGTTTCTGTTGTGTTGATTTTCTAGCCAATTTTGGCTATTTTTCATTGAGTAAAAACCCTAAAAATCTAAAAACACCTCAAAACTCATAAAAATCATAATAAATAATTTAAAAACCCAAAAACAATAATTTTGATGCTCAAATTTTCCTTGTTTTCTCTAGTATACAGGAAAATTACCTCCAGGTCCCTTTGAGATCCTTAGATATTTTATCTTTGGGTTTTGGGTCTGGCTGGACAGTACCTTGCTTTTTTCGCACTGTTTGATTTTTAGAAAATAAAATACACCTTATAAAAATCCCAAAAATTCACCAAAAACACTTTAAAACCTAAAAAACATAAAAACAATTTTTCTTGAATTTTTGCTTGATTTTTGATGCTTTAAATAAATTGCTCAAGTGTGCTTGTTCTTGTGTTTTCTTATTTTCTTTACATATTAAAAATCCAAAAAATTTAAAAACAATTAAAAATCACTAAAAATGTTTTCCCTTCTTCTTTGACTACTTCGTAGGCTTTTTAAGCCAACCCGTGCTCCTTGTGTTCGACCCTGGGTGCTATACCAGGTTAATCTCATAGCTAGGACCGCACTTCGTGTTTTGATCTCTGATTTATTTCGCGGTTCGATATTTTTCTTGATATACCCATCCTCTGAGATCCGGGTCGCAACGACCCTTGTTTCATTACCTTCACCCGGGTCTTGAGGGTTTTCGGGTTATCACTACCCAGTTCACCGTCACCTTTCTTTGATGCTCTAATCACCTGAATCTAGGCTATACGAGACGAGATTAGGTCATCAGTTTCCTGCCTCACTCGTCAGAAACCCCCAACTCCATTCACTGACGCTTCTCTTTGGTTTTAGTCAAATAACAGTGGCCATAGTACCCCTCTGAGCGAGAGCTTTATCCTGCAGGTCTTGGCGTGCGTGGAGACACCCCCTTTTGCCTTCCACCCACTTCGTCGGAGCTCGTCCAGGTCTCATCCCCCTTCTAGGAGATCCGACTGTCGACGACCTCATCGGACCATTCCACCTGACGCGGAGGAGCCACACGACCCTGTTGTCGCCGTCCGACCGTTCATCAGAGCCGCCGATCTCCCTCGGTGCTCCAGTTAATTTTGCCCAGGCAGAGTTCATCCAGTACCCTTCTTAGCCGTCGGATCACGCCCGTCGCCTAGATTGCATCGCTGCCATCCAGAGCCTGCACCTGTCAGGCCTTTAGATCTGACATCTAACGGCCCTCGTACGCCCACGTTTGCACCTCAATCAGGTCGTTGGATTCGTTAGCTGTCAGCGCCAGAGCAGTCCGTTGTCATCCAATCAGAGTGCGCCACCTGTCACCCCACGTGAGTCGCACGAGCCGCTTGGGTAATTTTCTCCGCTATCCCTGCAGTTCTTTCCTTTTGTTATTTAGTCTGTAAAATAAAAAGTACACAGTAGGGTTATTTGCATCTGTGCCCTTAAAGTTTTCTATATTTATATTTTAGTCCTTCTTGTGTGGTTGCACGTACGTCGTCACGTGTATTTTTGGGATATTTGCATGTATTGTCCTGGACTTATTTGATGTTATGCTTTGATGTTATAGATTTCATATTTGCAATTATACCCCTGTGCATACTTATTTTGGATATGTGCTAGAATTTACGTGAAAATTGTAGATAAGACCTCACACTTTCTAGCGAGTTATCATTTAAGTCCTGAAACATGTTTTCTTTGCGTATAGGTCCCTGTGTGTTGTGTGCTTGACTTTCATTTTAATAAATAGCAAATTTTATCCAAAATTCGTGAAATTTTGACACATGGTGATGAATACTCATTCGTTACTCTTTATTCTTATATTTTAGCTACAAAAACCTTTGCAAATGCATGTAGATGTGTGTAAATACAAATAATTATCAAAAGCATGCATTGTGTAAAAACCTATAATTAGCATGTTTTTGTGCAAAAATAAAAGAATAAAGAGTAAAAAGAAAAAGAGGAAAATATTTAGAATAAATATTGAGCAACCTAACCCAAGGGAGGGCTCAGCATGGGCCTGACCGCATAAAAGCCAAAGTAGAGGGAGATCGGGGCTCATGTGTGTACATATTTATGTAAATAAATAAAAATATTTTCCTCAACAAAAATAGCTTAAATTATGCTTGTAAATACTTGTATATATCTATAAGTATAAAAACAAAAGAAAAAAAAAGATAAAAATCAAAAAGACCAAAAATACCACCTTCACCATGTATATAAACCACTCTTATATATTTATTTAGTCTTGTAAATAAATAAAATTAACTTTTCTAATTTTTGTAAATAATCTATATTCTATAATAAAATAAAACAATCAAAACAAAAACAAAATAAAAATAACAAAATTAAAAATACAAAAATACATTGTACATATACCATGTATATAAATGTACATACATATTTATTTTACCTATGTAAATAAATAATTAAAATAAAATAAAAATACCTTTTTATTCCTTATTTTATGGTGAAAATAAATAAAATATAAAAGGGGAATAAAATTGTACAAAAATAACAATTAAAAATCAAAAATCAAAAATCAAAACCCTATATATTGTATATATACCTATGTATAGTACTATATTGTATATACCTTATTTTTATCTCCAAAAATTAATTAAAAATCACAAAAAAATAGAGAAAAATAAAATAAATATTTTTCATGTTTTAAGTTTTTATTAATTCGACCTTTTTCTACCCTAAAATAAATAAATAAGAAATTTGTGCTTGGCGGGCTCTGATTGGTCCACGGGGGATTGTTGACCTCCGGTCAACTCTCCCCCCAGGACCACCAGAGCCGGGTCTGTCCTGCCCGACCCGTTTTCTCCGCTTTTTGCCCGCCTGACCCGACCGCCAGCACCTCAAACCCCGGGCTCCGATTAACCTCCGATCATCCAGGACCCTCGCCTGGGGTGGGTTTGCTGGATCCGAGCCCCGTGCATCTCGCCCGACCTCCTTCTTCTCGGATCCCGCACCATATATAATGTCGTCTCCGGCGACCTAATTCTTCCATCTTTGGACTCCTGCTCGCCGCCAAGGAGCTCCTCCAGAGCACCCGAGTGACAGCTGCGTGTTTTGGAGTGGAAGCGAGGCCCGAGTTCCAAGGAATCCACTGATCCGGTGGTTAACTCCGTCGTGCGCCGCCGCGAGCGCGCTGAGCCTCGGGGACTCGACGGCCCCTTGCAGGCAACGACCGGGAGCTTCTTGAGCTCCAGCCCAGTCGAATACATCCATCAGGTAGCTGCTTTAGTCTCTAGTTTAGCGTAGAATAGGATTTTTCGCTTTCTGGTAGTGTAGCTCCGCCTCCTTCGCCAGTTGTCTCCGACCACCCATCCGCCAGTCCGACCACTCCACCACCTTCGCCTGACTCCTCTCCACCTTCTCCACCCAGCCATTCCCCCTGTCTCGTCCCAAAGCAGGATATTGGGTCTTCACCTCTGCCGCTCGCCGGAGACCCACCATACCGACGCATCTTTCACCTTCCGCCCGCTCTGACGGGTCGAGGCAGTTTGCCCTCGACCCAGCTTCTTTCCTGTGCAGGTATCAAGGCTAATCGACCTCATCTGGAGGTCGACACTTCTGAGCACAGCAGCTCCAGTTCGTTCACGTCGCCGGAGCTATCTGGAGCTCCTCGCTTTCATCGGAGCAGAGCATCGGGTGCGGGGCTTCACGGCGAAGCTTTCCCGCACCTCAGGAGCAGCAGACGAGGTCCACCGTGCACATAGAGGGCCGGCGAATCACGCCGGCCGCCAGTTCTTCCAGCTGCCTCGTCGACCGTCGGATCTTCCTCCGTACCCCAGTTGCAATCCTATCCATCCATCTAGGCGCACCGTCACCGTCTGATCACCCCGAGGATCGATCTCGACCATTCGCGCGGAGGGAGAGGCACCAGCTAGCCTCGTCCGTCAGATCTGCCACGTGCCCTCCTCTCCTCCGTCGATACACCAAGAGTTCAGCCTCCAGCAAACCGTCACCGTCCGATCTCCACGTGGAGAGCTCTCAGACGTTCGATCAGGCCGGGATTTTCAAGGGTAAAGGCGTCGTCGTTCTCCGTCGTCAGATCTGCCACGCGTCACACATCCGGCCCTCGACGTTAATAAAAGGGGTAAATTGTCCTCAGACCCCCTTGCTTCTTTTATTTCGTTTTAGTCCTGTAAATATTTAGTGTAGTTGTTTAAGTTTTGGTACAGTTGCATAGAGGACCCCGTACTTTATTTTCTTTGCATTTATGCCCCTGTGCGTTGTGTGACATGTGCTTCGTCACCTGCTTTTCTGGTTTATTTGCAACTCATGCCCCTGTAGTTCTGACTGTTATCAATGGAATGAATGTTTTAGTATATTTGCATTTATACCCCTGTGCGTGATTTATTTCGACATGTGCGTGATATTTTTGGGTTATTTGCAGATAAGCCCTTGGACTTTTGGTACTTGTTACCAATAAGCCCTCGGAACTTATTTTCCTTACATTTGGGTCCCTGAGTGCCCCAGACACGCGCATCGCACGTGTTTTGCTGGGAAAATTGCACCAGACCCCCCAGACTATTGGGTATTTGCACTTTGGTCCCACAGTGCCCCCTCTTTATTTTTGAATAAAATAGCAAATCACCTCCAGATTTAATGAAAATTGGACACATGGCTCCTGCCATGATGTAAAATTTTTTATAAATTTTGGAGACATTTTCGTCACTTTTATTTTTAGAAAATCAAAAACATCTATTTTTGCTTCTGTTTGACTTTAAAAATCACAAAAAATATTAAATAGTGTCCAAAAATTACAAAAAATTGTCTACTGTTTATTTTGATGTGTTTGATTTTCTAGCCAATTTTGGCTATTTTTCATTACTGAAAACCACTAAAAATTGAAAAACACCTAAAAACTTATAAAAAATCTAATAATTAAACCAAAAATCCAAAAACAATAAAATAGGTGCCTAAATTTTCCTCATTTTGTCTTCCTTACAGGAAAATTACCTCCCGGCTAATTTGGGGGCTTCAGATATTTTATCCAAGACCTTTTAGCTCGGTTGGACAGTACCTTGTATTTCTACCACTTTTTGATTTTTAGAAAATTCAATAAACATCAGAAAATTCTCAAAAATTTACCAAAAACACAAAAAATATAAAACACATAAAAACATTTTTGTTTGAATTTTTGGTTGACTTTTAGTGCATTTAATAATTTGTTGAAGTGCGTGCTTGGTTATTTTTCTCATTTTCTTAATAAACTAAAAAATCCAAAAAAATATAAAATATTCAAAAACCACCAAAAATATTTTCTCCTTTTATTTTATCTCTTCTGTGACTACTTCGTAGGCCGAGAGGCCAACCCGTGCTCCTTGAGTTCGACCCTGGTCGCTATAACAGGTTAATCCAATAGCAGGACCGCTATTTTGTGTTTTATCTGTTTTATCTCTATTAGTGGTTCATTATTTTTCTTGATTGAGCCGACTTGATCGCGTGGGTCGCAACGACCAATTTAGCACCTATACCCTAGCCTTCAGGTCGCTCGTCAGAATGGCGCCGTTGCCGGGGAGCACGGCTTAGTAGTCACTTTTTGAGTTTTTCCGCGGCTTTTTATTTGCGCGGCTTTTTGTATAGCTTCCTGCATATATAGACATATTTTTCCTGACATTTTTATAATAATTTGGTTTGTGACACCTGCTCTTTTTCTTGCGAGGGCCCGAGAACCGAGGCGGCCGATTTCGAGAAGCCGACGCAACCGCGAGACTCGGAGGCAGTTCCCTTCTGCACGGAGCCGCAGGAGAGAGCGAGAGAGAGAGTTGAGTGGGTGAGGTTTAGATTAGATTTTTTATTATTGTTGTAATAATACAGGGACTCAGACTGGACCTTTGGACTGTGGTTGACTTAGCGGGTCTGTTTCGCCGAGCACCGGTGTGCTCGGGAGACCCTTAGGAGTTTTTCGCGGCTTTTTACGCGGTTTTGTTTTCTTCTCTTTTTACTGCCTTTTCCGGTGTTTACGCGGTTTTTGATCGAGCCCCTAGCCGTAGGATTTTCTGCTTGATTATGACGTAACTCATAGGATCCAAATACCCTAATATAATTGTCTGTTCCTATAGTGCGGTAATTGGACCTATAATAAAAATAATAATAAAATAGCCGTTCCATCACCTCCAAGCCTACGCGTCGTGAGCCCACCCCGTCAAGCGCTACTCCTGAACTCGACCTGTCGAGAAGAGGAGGGGTGGGTCTAGACCGGACCCTTTGGATTGGAGGTTGTGGTCGGCTAGCCGTTCTTTCGAGTAGCACTGCTGTTTAGGGACTCAGTTTTCCGCCTGCATCATTTAAGGTAGTTTATTTCAGTCTTTACATTTATGTGTGGATCATATTGCATGTAGAGTACTGGAGTCAGGTACGCCTTCCTTACTTTGCATGCATCATTGATTTATCGTGCATCGGCTTTTTCGTCTTCTCCCCCTGTTTTGGATTAAATAACCAGGAGAACCGAAAAATTCGTTAGACGTTTGTTTTTTATTGAAAAATATTAAAAACAAAAACAATAAAATCCGGACTGCTAATCACACTTGACCTAAAAGACACTTCACTAAAAATCTGTCTTGGGGAGAGTAACCCCCTCCTTGTCTGGTTTGGATGAGCGAGAGAGTGATCCGCACATTAGGATAGAGCCTCCGATCTATTCTTGACTGATTACCGACTTTCAGTACGGGACAGTCGATTGAGAAAGATTTGGATACCTATTTACCTCACGTAATCGCTCTGATAAACTGGATGATCACCTAAAATAAAATCGACAAGATAATTGACCGATCCCTTCGGTCTTCAGCTTTGTGTGCGTAGGTGAATTCGGGGTTTGCTTGTTCATCTTGAGTGATTCCCAGATCTCTTCGATCCTTCCCCATCCTCTTCTCTATCCATCTGCTTCCCCACCCTCACCTCCCTTCATTCCATTTTCTTCTCCTTTACCCCTGGATGATGGATCCCCCTCACTGTGAGCCGACTCTTGCGGCTTTTTCTTCGCTTTCTGACCATCACTCCAGTCCACCTTCTAGGGAGGTCGGATCTCTGACCAACCTCCCGCTCCCTCCCTCCCTTTCATCTCACTACTCTGGACATGCTGTGCGAGACGTCCGAGGATACCAGATAGAGCAGATGCGAGACCCGGACGATGTTGTTGCTAAGTTGAGAGCGCACTCCGTTGGTGACCAGAGAGAGCAGTGGAGATCAGCAGACATATCCTATTCCAGAAGAATGGAGGAGCAGATAACACATGGAGCTCAGTTAGCTTCTACACTAGGTCCATTCGTTTTGGAGTTGGATTACATTCAGCGACTGCCGACATTTTCAGGAGAGGTGCACGAGGAGCCTTATCTTCACCTGTCCGCTTTCGAGGAGTTTTGTAGAGCACAGAGAGATATTCAGACGTCACTGCAGATGAGCTGATGAGCAAGACCTTCCCATTCACGCTTCACGACAGAGCCATGAGATGGCACCGACGTTTGGGGAGGACATTCGAGATGTGGGGAGAGCTATGCCGAGAGTTTCTACAGAGATACTTTCCCCCACGTAGAGCAGAGTTTATGCGGTCTTTGATCATGGACTTTTCAGTTGACCCCCAAGAGCCATTGCACGAGGCATGGCCGAGGTTTCTTGACCTCTTGAGGAGATTTCCAGACCATGGACTTCCACTGACAGATTTGATTGAGATCTCCATGCGGGGGATGACCGCAGAGCATCTTGCACTGGTGATTACCACATGTGGCGGTTCACACCGCAGTTCCGACATTCACTTCCTGGATACCATCTCGAGGCTACTTTCACAGAGTTCTTCTTCACGAGATGTTTCAGTCGGGACAACACATGAGGCCGATGCAGTACCAGTGCGGTGTGTCACTTCACATGGTGAGTCAGCTTCTACACACCAGCCCGAGGATTTGGATGATGCAGCACCACTGACAGAGGAGATGACTGTGATAGCAGAGGTTCGTACCCATAGTCTACTTGAGTTCCCGTTGGCCTTCCAGTGGGACTTCGAGTCAGCCCTAGAGTTCCCTGTTGACGAATCTTGGATATCAGATCTTCTGGTACTCCAGGAGCCGGAGGAGCCCCAGCTTTCGCAGCCGTTGATTCAGACACTTCAGATTCCAGTCCCGGAGGAGTCAGTTTTCTTCTTGCAGAGACACTTCTTGGATGCAGACAGTCACCATGACTCAGCTCAGCAGCCACAGCTTGATGAGGGACACCACTTTGAGAGTACAGACACAGAGTCTCCCGTCTTCGAGCCTTTTGTCCTCCACTTTGTTGAGACAGATACACTTCCTGAGGACCAGCTGACAGCCAGCATAGCCGCAGAGCGAGGATCGACCACAGACACTTTGCCAGCCTCCGCAATGTTGACTAGTACCTTCTCCTGCTTCCAGATTGCCGAGACCTACACTTTTGATGATGATGCAGCATGGTGCACTGAGTGGATACTTGATAGCAGCGCAGATGCTGATCTAGATCCTGATCCTCTTCTAATCACTTCTGATCTTGCATCTCTCCCCGAGGGTTATCTGCGGGAGGATGCCGCACATGATGAGTACTCGGTTTCACTTTCTGAGAGTGTTACTGATCTGACGGAGCACGGAACCGAGTCTTTAGATCACTCTGATTCTGAGTCTTCTCACCTTGACGACCCTCGCGAGGATGAGCCCATTCTGGAGATATTCGATGATTTGCCTGATTTGACTCTATTTCATGCATCGAATATCAGTCTGCTTAGAGAGTCTCCTGATCTTCATTGTCCACACCTGTTTGAGACACTGATTGACGTGGAGAATTCTATTACTGATCCATCCTTCTCCACATTTGATTTCGTCGGCTCCATACTCTCACTCCAGTCTGATCCAGAGCTGATGATTTCTTTTGTGCTACCGGATCCCGATCACTTCTTTCCATATCACTGGCCGGTAGCAGACACCCGCTTGATTGCATACCTGGGTGTCTTTGTTTACACTGTTGACTTCATCGCTGTTCTCATACCAAGACTGCGACGACAGTACGGCATTCGCCTTACCGATGCCATACTGAACCTTGATACCGCGTTGTCCTAGCCTTTGCGCCCAGCTAGGGGCGTAAAATCTAGCGCTTATTGAGAGGCACCTCAACATTGTACTCTTTTGTATATACGTGTTTCGTCTTGTTTGATCTTTCTTTCTTCCGTTCTTGTTCTCACCCCATGTCTCGCTTAGGATTATCTTTGCTATACTTAGGATATTACTCATCCTAAGTATAGGGGGGTGGAAACACCGGGTTGTTCATTCGTTCAGTTTCATCACTTCTGTTTTATTGCCTATACTTAAGGTTCTCCACCTTAAGTATAGGGGGAGTGATGTCCTCCTTCTTGTATATATTTGTGATTTTCTTCGTGTCTTTCTACCCCTGTTTTGCTGCCTATACTTAGGGATATCTGACCCTAAGTATAGGGGGGGCAGGCCCTGTACATTCTCCACTCGGATTTCCCTTCATGTACAGCTTGCTATACTTAGGATTAGTTAATCCTAAGTATAGAAGGAAACCACCGAGTTCCTCTCTTTCTATTCATTTATTCGTTTCTGTACTTTGTTATCCCTTTTCACTTCCCTTTTACTAAGCACGAGTTATGTCTTCTTCATCGCTCTTGATCACTCTGAGGACATCGTTCGAGCTAAGTATAGGGGGGGGTTTGTATATATTTCATATATACTTTAGCCATAACTCGTACTTTGTGTGAGTGTGTTAATAAATAAAATGGCTAAAAATCACAAAAATTAAAAAATTTTCATGTACATAAACTTCTTTTATCATGCACATACAGAGCTAGTGTACAAAGTATTTTTGTAAAAATGATTTCAAAAATCTTTTGTGTAAAGCTTGTGTAAATATTTTTGTATCAAAACTATGTATATAGTACAAAATTTTTCCAAAATGTTTTGAAAATCAAAAGTTTGCAAAAATCTTGTGTAAATGTTTGTAAATACTTTTGCAAAAACTTGCACTTCATGCATCCATTCATTCATGATTTCAAAACATTTTTCAAAAATTTTGCACGATTGTAAATATTTGTAAATAGCATCTTTGTATATATATGTATATAGTTTTTTCTGGATGATAGTTGACATCTAAACTAAGCCTAGAATTAAATTGAGAAATGGAGCTTGAATAAGATCTTAATCCACCTAACTCTAAGAGGAACCTTATAGGGCTTAGGGTTAAGGCTTTTCAGGTCCATAAGGACTTAATTCTTTGAGTCCACTAGGCTATGAGCATATGTCATCTTGATGAGCCTAAGTAGAGCACTTAACAACACACGCATGACTCTAAGAGACAATGGCTTGACTTGCACCAGCACTTTACACATGGCTCTCCACGGATGAGGTGGTGAGGAGGCAGTTTCCTTTGGCTTGGGGTAGCATATGAGGGTAGTACTTCTAGGCGGAACCTCTCTTCTTCTTCTAGTGAAGGAAGTGCGTCTCAACTTGGTCTAGTGGTGATGAAGTCTAAAGACAGAAGCTGTGGGTTGCAATAAAGCTTCAAAAGAGGGATAGTCTACTGGCTCAAGAGGAAAATTTCTTGTATATATGCTGCACCATGTAGATATGTTGTATAGAAGCACTTGAAAAAAAAATGCAAAATGCAAAAAGAACTCCAAAAAAGTGGTGGGTCGGATTGAAAATTTAATAACCCCACCGGAGTGTATATAGTCAAATAAAGCAAAAGCTTATGGTATCATGTTACATCTCATGAAGCTTGCAGCGGGAGACTTAGCTACACTGGCTGAGCTTCCAAAATTCTATACTTCTTCCCCCTCTTCTTGAGCCGGTTGCACTTGAACTTAGAAGGGAATACCCCGCTTCTCGAGGAAAGAGTTGCTAGACCGAGGCATTAGAGTTACCAGGTTGAGGGAGGTTGTTTCTTTGTTACTTCTGAGGTGGGGAGCTACATAGCACTTACACTGCATGGAAAGATTCATGGTCATTAGAGTTTGTGTATGTAGACTTGTTCTGATCTGGTTTATTGAGGAGTCTTGCCCATAGATTGGTGGAACTTAGAGGCTGTTGAGTTTTAAGCTTAAGTCTAAATAAGGTTCCGACACATTAATAATCCAAAGATCTGATCGAGCTCCATAATTCAATTTAATGAAGGAAAGTTTAATATTCAACATTGATCCATGTACATTCCCCTTTTTTTCTTTTTCTTTCTTTCTTTTTCACTTCTTTTTCAAATAAGTGTTTGCTAAGGGACTAGCAAAAGTTAAGTATAGGGGGTGATGAATACTCATTCATCACTCTTTATTCTTATATTTTAGCTACAAAAACCTTTGCAAATGCATGTAGATGTGTGTAAATACAAATAATTATCAAAAGAATGCATTGTGTAAAAACCTATAATTAGCATGTTTTTGTGCAAAAATAAAAGAATAAAGAGTAAAAAGAAAAAGAGGGAAATATTTAGAATAAATATTGAGCAACCTAACCCAAGGGAGGGCTCAGCATGGGCCTGACCGCATAAAAGCCAAAGTAGAGGGAGATAGGGGCTCATGTGTGTACATATTTATGTAAATAAATAAAAATATTTTCCTCAACAAAAATAGCTTAAATTATGCTTGTAAATACTTGTATATATCTATAAGTATAAAAACAAAAGAAAAAAAGGATAAAAATCAAAAAGACCAAAAATACCACCTTCACCATGTATATAAACCACTCTTATATATTTATTTAGTCTTGTAAATAAATAAAATTAAATTTTCTAATTTTTGTAAATAATCTATATTCTATAATAAAATAAAACAATCAAAACAAAAACAAAATAAAAATAACAATATTAAAATTACAAAAATACGTTGTACATATACCATGTATATAAATGTACATACATATTTATTTTACCTATGTAAATAAATAATTAAAATAAAATAAAAATACATTTTTATTCCTTATTTTATGGTGAAAATAAATAAAATATAAAAGGGGAATAAAATTGTACAAAAATAACAATTAAAAATCAAAAATCAAAACCCTATATATTGTATATATACCTATGTATAGTACTATATTGTATATACCTTATTTTTATCTCCAAAAATTAATTAAAAATCACAAAAAAATAGAGAAAAATAAAATAAATATTTTTCATGTTTTAAGTTTTTATTAATTCGACCTTTTTCTACCCTAAAATAAATAAATAAGAAATTTGTGCTTGGCGGGCTCTGATTGGTCCACGGGGGATTGTTGACCTCCGGTCAACTCTCCCCCCAGGACCACCAGAGCCGGGTCTGTCCTGCCCGACCCGTTTTCTCCACTTTTTGCCCGCCTGACCCGACCGCCAGCACCTCAAACCCCGGGCTCCGATTAACCTCCGATCATCCAGGACCCTCGCCCGGGGTGGGTTTGTTGGATCCGAGCCCCGTGCATCTCGCCCGACCTCCTTCTTCTCGGATCCCGCACCATATATAATGTCGTCTCTGGCGACCTAATTCTTCCATCTTTGGACTCCTGCTCACCGCCAAGGAGCTCCTCCAGAGCACCCGAGTGACAGCTGCGTGTTTTGGAGTGGAAGCGAGGCCCGAGTTCCAAGGAATCCACTGATCCGGTGGTTAACTCCGCCGTGCGCCGCCGCGAGCGCGCTGAGCCTCGGGGACTCGACGGACCCCTTGCAGGCAATGACCGGGAGCTTCTTGAGCTCCAGCCCAGTCGAATACATCCATCAGGTAGCTGCTTTAGTCTCTAGTTTAGCGTAGAATAGGATTTTCGCTTTCTGGTAGTGTAGCTCCGCCTCCTTCGCCAGTTGTCTCCGACCACCCATCCGCCAGTCCGACCACTCCACCTCCTTCGCCTGACTCCTCTCCACCTTCTCCACCCAGCCATTCCTCCTGTCTCGTCCCGAAGCAGGATCTTGGGTCTTCACCTCCGCCGCTCGCCGGAGACCCACCATACCGACGCATCTTTCACCTTCCGCCCGCTCTGACGGGTCGAGGCAGTTTGCCCTCGACCCAGCTTCTTTCCTGTGCAGGTATCAAGGCTAATCGACCTCATCTGGAGGTCGACACTTCTGAGCACAGCAGCTCCAGTTCGTTCACGTCGCCGGAGCTATCTGGAGCTCCTCGCCTTCATCGGAGCAGAGCATCGGGTGCGGGGCTTCACGGCGAAGCTTTCCCGCACCTCAGGAGCAGCAGACGAGGTCCACCGTACGCACAGAGGGCCGGCGAATCTCGGCCGGCCGCCAGTTCTTCCAGCTGCCTCGTCGACCGTCGGATCTTTCTCCGCGCCCCAGTTGCAATCCTATCCATCCATCTAGGCGCACCGTCACCGTCTGATCACCCGAGGATCGATCTCGACCATCCGTGCGGAGGGAGAGGCACCAGCTAGCCTCGTCCGTCAGATCTGCCACGTGCCCTCCTCTCCTCCGTCGATACACCAAGAGTTCAGCCTCCAGCGAACCGTCACCGTCCGATCTCCACGTGGAGAGCTCTCAGACGTTCGATCAGGCCGGGCTTTTCAAGGGTAAAGGCGTCGTCGTTCTCCGTCGTCAGATCTGCCACGCGTCACACATCCGGCCCTCGACGTTAATAAAAGGGGTAAATTGTCCTCAGGCCCCCTTGCTTCTTTTATTTCGCTTGAGTCCTGTAAATATTTAGTGTAGTTGTTTAAGTTTTGGTACAGTTGCATAGAGGACCCCGTACTTTATTTTCTTTGCATTTATGCCCCTGTGCGTTGTGTGACACGTGCTTCGTCACGTGCTTTTCTGGTTTATTTGCAACTCATCCCCCTGTAGTTCTGACTGTTATCAATGGAATGAATGTTTTAGTTTATTTGCATTTATACCCCTGTGCGTGATTTTATTTCGACATGTGCGTGATATTTTTGGGTTATTTGTAGATAAGCCCCTGGACTTTTGGTACTTGTTACCAATAAGCCCTCGGAACTTATTTTCCTTACATTTGGGTCCCTGAGTGCCCCAGACACGCGCATCGCACGTGTTTTGCTGGGAAAATTGCACCAGATCCCCAGACTATTGGGTATTTGCACTTTGGTCCCTGTGCACAGTGCCCCCCTCTTTATTTTTGAATAAAATAGCAAATCACCTCCCAAATTTAATGAAAATTGGATACATGGCTCCTGCCATGATGTAAAATTTTTTATAAATTTTGGAGATATTTTCGTCACTGTTTGATATTTTTAGAAAATCAAAAACATCTATTTTTGCAACTGTTTGACTTTAAAAATCACAAAAAAATATTAAATAGTGTCCAAAAATTACAAAAACATCTACTGTCTATTTTGATGTGTTTGATTTTCTAGCCAATTTTGGCTATTTTTCATTACTGAAAACCACTAAAAATTGAAAAACACCTAAAAACTTATAAAAACTCTAATAATTAAACCAAAAATCCAAAAACAATAAAATAGGTGCCTAAATTTTCCTCATTTTGTCTTCCTTACAGAAAAATTACCTCCCAGCTAATTTGGGGGCTTCAGATATTTTATCTAAGCCCTTTTAGCTCGGCTGGACAGTACCTTGTATTTCTACCACTTTTTTGATTTTTAGAAAATTCAATAAACATCAGAAAATTCTCAAAAATTTACCAAAAACACAAAAAAATATAAAACACATAAAAACATTTTTGTTTGAATTTTCGGTTGACTTTTAGTGCATTTAATAATTTGTTGAAGTGCGTGCTTGGTTGTTTTTCTCATTTTCTTAATAAAGTAAAAAATCCAAAAAAATATAAAATATTCAAAAACCACCAAAAATATTTTCTCCTTTTATTTTATCTCTTCTGTGACTACTTCGTATGCCGAGAGACAAACCCGTGCTCCTTGAGTTCGACCCTGGTCGCTATACCAGGTTAATCCAATAGCAGGACCGCTATTTTTTGTTTTATCTGTTTTATCTCTATTAGTGGTTCATTATTTTTCTTGATTGAGCCGACTTGATCGCGTGGGTCGCAACGACCAATTTAGCACCTATACCCCAGCCTTCAGGTCGCTCGTCAGGCTCCTGCCATGGTGTAGAAATTTACATGAATTTTTGGTTGCATTTTGTTTCCATTTAGTATTTCTAAAAAGTTAAAACCTTAAAAATTGCTACTGTTTTTCTTTAAAAATCCACTAAAAATATTAAAAACCATTGAAAAATTCCTAAAATATTCTTCTTTGTTTGGTTTGAGTTGTTTTTGCTTCAATCGAATTTTTGTTGTATTTGCATCTATAAAACTATAAAAATTGAAAAACATTAAAAACCATATAAAAATCATCAAAAATTCATAAAAAAATCAGAAAAATGTTTCTCTTCTTCTATAGTTAGCTTTTAGTATATAGTTTATCATAAAATTGCTGACCGAATTTTATAGGTATTTTAAGTATTTTTAACTTACCTTTAGATTCGGGTTGTACACTGTTTAGCATTTTTAGCCTTGTTTTATTTTAAAAAATTAACTAAAAATCAAGAAAATTAACAAAAAGATCTGAATATTTTAAAAAACCCAAAAAAAAATTTTATTTGAATTTTTTAGGTATTTTTGATGTTTTAAATAATTGTTTGTTTTGTGCCCTTTTGAGTCCTTTTAGCATTTTTCCTAATATTAAAAATTCTAAAAAATGAAAAATATAAAATCCATCGAATTCTCATTTTTCTGGATTCTTTACTACTTCGTAGCCTTTGCATACCGTGCTCCTTGTGTTCGACCCTGGTAGCTGTATCGGGTAAAATAAATTAGTGAGATCGCTACATTTGTCTGATTGTTTGATTTATCTCTATTTTTGGTGGTCTTCTTTCTTCTTGTTGAGTTAGGTCTGGGTGGTTGAGGTCGCAACAACCTTTGATACCATTCTTGCCTTAGTCGCTCGATTTTCCGGCTCATCACATATAGGAGGGATATAAGGATGAATATACATGGTGATATTTTTCAAAAAAATAAAAGAATACCGAAATAGGAGGATGGGACAATCCCATTAAATCCTATATATATGTATGGAAAAAATGGGACTGCTTTCTCGGGGCAGCCAACATTCTTGGCTGCCCCTACCCCATTTTCACCAATTTTTTATTTTTTTTGAAAAATATCACCATGTATATTCATCCATATATCATTCCTATATGGCACTCGAGTTTTGACTGAAACAGAGACTCGGATGCCCTCCATCTAAAATAATTAATTTTAACGGTCTTAGAATTGTTGTAGTCGTACATGTTCTACATGGAGGGTATAAGAGTCTCTATTTCTGACGAAATTCGAATAACATATAGCAGGGATATAGGGATGAATATAACATAACGTTATTTTTCAAAAAATAAAAATAAAAATTTTAACGAAAATGAGGCAGGGGCAACCATGTTGGGTGCAACCTCATATATATAACCTATATATACATATGGGAAAATGGGGGCTGCCCCCTAGAGGGAGCTAACTTAGCTCTCCCCGCCCCATTTTCCTAGTTTTTTTTTATTTTTTTTTCGAAAATTTATGCCTTAAATATTCATCACTATATCCCTATATATATATATATATATATCATGTCATTCAAATTTTGTGCAAAACAAAGACTCCTACGGCCTCCATCTAAATGGTCATTTTTTAACGATCGCAGGATTTTTTAAATCGACTCTGTCTGGATGGAGGCCATAGGAGTCTCTGTTTCTCAAGAAATTTGAATGACATAATATAAGGATATAACAATGA
The DNA here is from genome assembly GCA_037367405.1 of Ottelia alismoides. Lineage (NCBI taxonomy): Eukaryota > Viridiplantae > Streptophyta > Magnoliopsida > Alismatales > Hydrocharitaceae > Ottelia > Ottelia alismoides. Next base: position 64,076 of record JAZKJV010003608.1, on the reverse strand, counting down.
AATTACATAGTTTTATTTTTCAAAAAACTTAAAAATTATGGGGAAAATGGGGTAGGGGGAGCTAAGTTAGCTACCTTTGGGGGCATCCCCATTTTCCCCTATACATATATGTATATATATAATGAGTGTGTATGTACACGCACGCTCGCGCGTGCACATATATGTATATATGGGTAAAGAAAAGCTATACCGAGGGTGCAACCAACTAGCTACATCCGGCTATTTTTATTATTCAATTTTGATTTTTTTATGAAGGAAACTTAGGATAATTTACTTAGTTTATTGTGTGGAATATGTATTTCAAATTTCATACAAGATAAACATTCCTAACATGCCCATCTAGATAGCATCAATTTCAATAATTTTGAGACCGTTAAAATGTGAGTCCTTGATGGAAATGATAGAAGTGTCGAATTTAGTTGAAATTGGTATGATATCATGATGATATATGGTGATTTAATTCCTCATAGGTTTCATTTCAAAAGTACAAAAAATCAATGAAAAAAATGGTTGGGTGCAACTAGTTAGCTCCAACCCTAGGTGCATCATCCCTAGCCCCCCCCCCCCCCCCCCCACACACACACACACATATATATATATATATATATATATATATATATATATATGAGAAAAGGGATCCTAAACCCAGGTGTAGGTAACTTTCCTACACCCACACTTTTTTCTCTCAATTTTTTAATCTTTTTGAAATGGATCCTTGGAGAATTTAGATCACTATTTTGTCACCATCGTGTCATTCAAATTTCAACTTATTTTTAGACTTCTAACTTATCCATCAAGACAGTTAAATTTTAACAGTCTCAGATTTGCTGAAATCGACCCTATCTGATGGACATGTTAGGAATGTCTGTTTTACGTGAAATTTTAAACACATATTCTACTTAATATTATAAGTAAATCCCTCAAAGATTCATTTAAAAAAATAAAAAAATTGACAGAAAATGGGTAGGTGTAGGAAAAGTTACCTACAACTGGGTTTAGGATCCTCAATCCCTATATATATAATATATTTAAGGGGGAAACTTCCAATAAGGTGGACCTTTCCGCCCTATTTTCATGCAAAAATTTTTATTTTTTGCAAAATATCACCATGTATATTCATCTATATATCTCTCCTATATGTCATTCGAATTTCATCAGAAACAGAGACTCCCATGCCCTCCATCTAGAACAAGTCGATTGCTACAATGTTTAGATCGTTGAGATTACCTATTCTAGATAGAGAGCATATGAGTATCTATTTCTGACGGATTCGAATGACATATAGGAGGAATATATAGATGAATATACATGGTGATTTTTTGAAAAAAAATGAAAAAGTCTTATAAGAAATATGGATAGGGGCAGCCCCATTTTTTCCATATATATATAGAGAGAGAGAGAGAGAGAATGATCCTACACCGGCGGGTGTAGGAAACTTCCTACACCCGGCTTAATTTTTCATTATTTTTGATTTTTTTGAAATGAATCTTGGAGGATTTAGATCACAATAATGTATCACCATATTGTCATTCCAAATTCAACTTAATTTGAGAATTCTATCATCTCCATCAAGACTACCGAATTTAAACAATCTCAGAATTGTTAAAATCGATCATGTCTAGATGAACATGTTTGGAATATTTGTTTTGCATGAACTTGAAACACATATTCCCCTCAACATATTTAGTAAGTCCCCTCAATTTTTATTTAAAAAAATAAAACAAATAATTAAAAACTGGGGTGGGTGTAAGGAGTTTCCCACACCCTAGGGTGCAAGCTTCCTGCCCCCAATATATATAGGATTTCTTTCAAATAGGACTTATATGTGTGTGTGGGTGCATGTATGTATATATATACACTTGTATATATATACACATGTGTGTATGCGCGTGTGCATGTGCGAGTGTGTGTGTGTGTGATAATGCGTAGCTCCCCCGTTTCATTTTCCTTTTTTTATTTTTTGAAATTTTCTTCCATGAATATTCATCATTATATTCTTATATTATGCCATTCAAATTTCGTGCGAAACATTAACTCCTACGGCCTTCATCTAGCTAGTCAATTTTTAACTGTCGTAAAATTATTGACATGTCAGGATGAAGGTCATAGAAGTCTTTGTTTCGTCTGAAATTTGAATAACATAATATAAGGATATAATGATGAATATTCACAGAAGAAATTTTCAAAAAAAATAAAAAAACGAATAAAATATGGTGGGGAGCTAAATTTGCTCCCCTAAGGGACACCCTCATTTAAACTATATATATTTAAAGTTATAGTTATTGCAATAAGTTTCAAATCTGGGAGTAATACATCCTTCATCCACAACTTGATCTCTCGTCAACCAGATTCCGTATCGAAGACTACACATTATGATGTCAAGAGATATAAGCTTAGATGTTTCTTTTAGCATGCGCACAGTTGTTTGGATTATTGGATAGCTACTTCTCTCCAACTCACGGTGCCATTTGCTTATTCTCCGCTCGTCTTTCCACATGGTGCCTCCACACCAAACATGAAACCAACTATAAAATATGGAAGTTGACCAATACGAGAAAATATATAATCTCCGATAGCAAGACATATCTTGACGAAAGGAACGTGGCATTCGGTTCGGAAGAAAACAATCATGCATTCCAAAGAGGCTTTCTCCCTGTTTGTGGAGTTTTGCTTTTCTAAAAGTTTGTGGAAAAAGATTAAATTATGGACGCAATGCAACGGAAAAGCTTAGAAAACTGCACAACCTGAATTATTATGGGCACGAAAGTGATATGACAGTATCAAAGTTATCTTTTTTGATCGGGAGATTTCTGAATGGACAGAATGGATGGCGCTAATACATGATGTAAGCCTAAGTATGAGATTGTGTGGAGTACTAAGGATAGGACATGTGGCCGTTTAATTGCTGAATCAGCTTTCATTGAATTGTGCTGAATCACTTTCTTTCTTATTGAATTGTGATGGACTTATGATTGGGACGTAATTCGTAGTAAGGAATTGCTTCAATTATGATAGGATTTATGATAGGAATGTGATTGTGATTAAATTCATAGGATTTGTGATAGGACGTAATTCGTAGTAGGGAATTGCTTCAATTGTAATTTCGAATGATACTCTGACCGTCTCATAGTTACTTCTTGTTGCACCATAACCTTCCATTATTTTACAGCACTAGCTTAACGTGCCTTTGAATTAGTCACATCACGAGTAGATCCAACAGTTCATATTATCATTTTTTTTGTTATTCTCCTCTACAACCCTCCTCCATCTCTTCTCTATCCATCTGCACCAACTCCAATAACAGCCATGGTGTCGAAGCTCAAATCTCCTTACTTGCACATCGTTTCTCAATGGTGATGAAGAAATCGTATTCTACAATTCTCAATGTCCTATTGCCCTCAAGATGATCGCAACAATTCGACTATCTTTTTATATATTGTGAATGAACCATATCTGATTTGTGGTCTTTATTTAATCAAGCATCTATAAGAGGTCCGCAAGATCTGGATTTGAGATGTGATCTCAATATCCAAGTCACTATACGTGGAACAATACAATCGTCATATCCTTATCTCCAAGTATCTGCGGAGAAAGCGCATTATCCTTGAAAGAGTTAAAGGAAAATTTCATTGTTGATATATGTATTCGAGCATTGACAAATTTGATAATTAAATGTGATTAATTATCATGAATAATATGAATTTGATTCATATTATAAGGAGAGTTATCGATGTGCCCTTTTGCATTGGAAGCCATTGCCATCTTCGTTTTGTCTTCTGTTTTCCATCCTATTTAAAACCGAACCTGGGTCCAAAGCTTCTTTCTTCATAGAAAAGCTGAGTTCAGGGATTCATTTGAATGTCGACTAAATTCCAGAATCCAGGGGTAGAATGAAGAAATCGAGAACTACCTATATTACACTCGCTTCCTACGTACTTGAATTCCTGTTGAATGAAAGCCGAAAAATGAAGGCATTTCAGTCAATTTTGACGTGGGGCTTTTGCCTCTGAAGAGGGATCTTCCTATGATTTGTCCCCCTAAGCCTTGAGAGATAATTAAATGTGATTTAATTATCAAAGAGGTGAATAATGTGAATGTGATTCATATTATTTGGGAACATGAGAATAGAGATCCAAGATGATTAAATGTAATTTAATTATCGTGGATATGAATAATATGGATAGCACTATCTATATTAGCCATATATATTATTAATATGATTTATAATATAGAAAAGAGAGCTATTTGTAACTTACATTTGTTAATTAAATGTCGATGTGAATTGGATTCACATTGGACAATTAATTGAAAATGTAATTTACATTTTATTTAGGGTTGTGAATGTGATTCACAAAATTCTAATATTAAGATTGCAATATTCACAACATAATCATGAATTATTTTTGTAGAATAATTTACAACAATTATTGTTGTAAATATTGGAGAAACATGGAATAATGTAATCTTGGAGATTACATGAAGATTGCCCCTTTCCTAATAGGAGAAGGGGATAGCCACCAATTCCTATAAGGAAAAAGATGGCCGTCCACTCCACTTATACGGAAGGATGCTATCTCTCCTTTCCATTGTCTCCAAGTTTGATTGATTTAATTTTAAGATTAATTATATTGATTTATCAATATATATTTAATCTAAATTAAATTAAATGTTGTTATCTTTTTCCAATAAAATATTGGCCATTGAAAGAAGCACAACTCAATCTTATCCATTGATTTTGTGTAGTTTATGGATGTGATCCATGGACTCCCAAAATTTTATATAAGAAGAGGCACCCCTTCTCTTCTTAAGTTTACAACAATGAGAACATAAGGCTCTCTCTCACACACACACACATTTCTCTACACATCATTTCTCCCTCTCTTTGTATGGGTTGTCCACTATGATGCCCTAGAAATAATCACCATCGCCGCAACGTCGTTGTTATGTTGTCGGATCATTGCTCGTGGAACTCTGTCTCCTTTGGTGCGCCTCTATAGTGAAGAAGACATCGGATCTCGTGTGACGAATTAGGAGATTCACCACTTGGATCATTGACATGAATTGCAAGAAGCATGTGTTTCATCAACGCGCTCGCAAGCGTCCCTCCGTAGGATCGATCTTGAGACAAGAGGTCTCTTTGTTTAGAGACTCGATCGCAACCAGCTTCAAGAGGTAATCCTATTACTTGTTTTTGGTTTAGATGAAACGATCCAAGAAGTGTTCTTGGATCATGTGATTTCATTGTATGAAAAAAATATATTCCGCTACCTCGAGTAACTAGTGCGACTAGTCACTCCCGAATATGATGCGATCCTCACGCTTCCGTGATGCGCTTAAAGATCTCACCATATCCTTCTGGGTGGGCTAGAGGGAGGAGGAATGTTGGTAGATATGATAGTGAGGGGCCAAACTTATTAATTTTTTAAAGAGATCGTTACGGCTAGCACATATATATAGTGTCGATCCTATGAGATGGAATTTTTGTGAGATAGCGAGATGGGAGATTCTGGACCACTAGTTTCAACCAGGGGAGAGAAGACTGGTTCAGAATCTCCCGTCTCACCATCTCACTGATGACACGCCTGACAATCGGGTTAAGTATGTAAATAAAAATGGTTGTTGTGACCCAAATCACCAAGCGCGGCCAACGGAAAATAATTAAAAATCACTCGGAAATGCTAGAAATCGATGAAAACAATGTAAGCGGCTTTCGCTATTCTTTTTACCTGGTATAGCGACCAGGGTCGAACACAAGGAGCACGATTTAAAAACTATGTAGTCAAATTTCAGAAAGCTAATTTTTTAGTGGTTTTAGATTTTTTTAATTTTTTTATTTTTAAAAGACGAACAATGCAAAATATTCACAAGTGATAAAAAAAGCAAACGCAATCTTTTTTGTATTTTTCAAAATATTCAAAAATGTACAGAAAACTCCAAAGAAAATATTTTTTGTGTTTTATAAAAGGAAAAAGCACAAAAATTGGACAGAAATTAAAACAAGTCAAAACACAGCTACAGGAATTTTTGTAGAATTTTTAGGCACTTTTGCGATTTTTATGAATTTTCAAAGTTTAAACATGCAAAAAGACACAGTTTTTGATTTTTTAAATATATTATACGACAACAAAAGTTGATGAAAACTTTATACAATGACAAGCACTAAAGAAGGACCATATGTGATTTTTTTCAGAATTTTTCAAAACATAAAAATGTTTATTTCAGTCAGAAGAACATGCAAATTATTGTTCTGAAAAGCAGGGACGTAATTGCAAATAAACAAAGTTTCTGCACATAAGATAACAAAAAAACTGCAAGATTAAAGATGAAATTTACCCCATTTATAATTTTAAATTAAAATGCTGCTAGGGCTTCCTTCATTTCCAGTTTAAGGGGGAAAAGGGAGAGAGCCGCCACCCACTATACTTCTTCTCCAAGGTGGCGTTCACGAGCGCGGGGCGGCGCACACTCGGCGGAAGCGCGCGGGAAGAGGCGGCGGAGCCGCCGCTGGGAGGAGGCGGCGGGGCGTGCTGGAGCGGGCTGGAGCTGTGGAAGGCGCGGTTGGAGGGGCCCGCGGCGCGCGGGTCGATGAGGGAGAAGGGCGGCGCGCCGCCACGAGCGGATGGAGATGGCGGAGGGCGACGCCGCCCGCGGGTGCTGAAGGAGGCAGCGGGGCCGCGCTGGCGCGTGGCCTTGGGCAGACGGGCTGGGCGAGCGCGCAGGAGCGCGTACTCGAGCGGGGGAGGAGGGAGGAGGACGCGTCGGCCCCGCGCGCGGCCATCTGGCGCGCGGTTGGCTGGAGAGGTGGTGCGGCCGCGATCTGGGAAGACGATGGGGCGGAGGTCAGTCGCGCGGGTGGCGCGGCCACAGAGGTTCTGGGCGGCCGTGGATCTGAAGGACGACGGAGGGGGGCTGCGTGCGGGGCGCGGCTGTTGGTTGCCACGCATGGAGATGGAGTTCTGCCCAGGCGGAGGGGCAGTCCTGCGTGGTGGTGGGCGGCGGCGGGTGACGGGTTGATGGCCGTCACCTGCTGCAATTCAATTTTTTTGTTTTTTTTTATTTTTTATTTTTTTATGCAGGAAATGGTTAGAGAAGAAAAAGAAATGTTTTTTTATTTTTTTATCAGAAATATGTAAACAATAATAAAAATTTTTATTGTTCTTTTTTTTATATTTTCCTGCAAAACAAATTGTTAGAGGAAAATGATGATAATTTTTTTATTTTTCTTTATTCCTACAAAACAACCGTTAGAAACAAAGAGATTTTATATATATATATATTTAACCTGCAAAACAAATGTTAGAGAAGAATGAAGATAAAAATGTTATTTTTTTTCTTTTAATTTTCCCTGCAAAAACAATGGTGAGATGAACAGGAAAAATACTTTTATGTTGTTTTTTTATTTTTATTTATAGACAAAAACAGATGTTTGAATGGGAGGATCTCGGCGAGATGAGAGAACGGATCCGTGGACTCCGACAACCGTGCGTTGTTGGAGGTGTGTGGTTGCGTGAGATAGAAAAAGAACTGGCGAGATAGCGAGATGAGATGAAAATCGGTGTTGGATGTGGATTAAAGTGTGATGGAAATTTTTGGGATTTTTTTTAATCTAAAAATTACTCCCTAATCCTACGCTAAGATCTAAGCTTACAATTTACCTAGGAAAAACGACAAGTAAAAGTGGATCTCACCTCGGGGATCGGACAAGCCATGATGGCCTCAACGAAGCTCAAGTCGCTGTCACCGACTGGATCAGAGGCTAGGACCCTCTTCAACAAGAAACCTCTCGGAAACCGGGCTCCTCTCCGCCAAAGATTGATCCAGTGTGAATGAGGGAGGAGGAGCCCATTAAAAAGAGAAGAAAATCAAAAATGGAAGATATTCACAAATGAGGAAAGTGTTTATTGGTTAATTAAATAAAATAATTGAATAAATAAAATACATAATTAATTAAAAACGAATTTCGTAATTAATTAAAATAAATAAATTAAATAATTCCCAAAAATCAATTAACCAACTTAATGGTGGCTATTTAAGGCACAAAATCAAATCTTCACATAAAAGGTAAGTTATCAAATCAAATGAATTAAATAATTACATATGATTTTCGTAATTAATTAAATTAAATTAATTAATGTGAGATAATTAATTTTTTTGGTAATTTTTATTTAGGGAAATTAATTGTATACATATATTATATACATATAGTATAATGTACATAGGTGCAAATAAGGAAATAATTTTTATAAAGGATTTTTTAAATTTTTATTTTTTTATTTTTTTTAATAATTTTTTTTAATGAAAACAATATTTACAATATATATTATGTATAAAAATAAATATAAATAAATATGTTCATCAAATATATAGGAAAACTGCACAAAACACCCCAGAAAACCGACTTTTTAACCGTAACTCCAAAAATAATGAAACCACAGCCATTTGAAAGATAATTTAATTTATAGTATGATGGAAGTGAGTTTGGTTCAATTTGAGCTTGTGTGGAGCCGGAATTGATGTTTCAATTATCACTTTGTGGCTTTTTCTGGGTGTAATTATTTGCAATATATACAATATTTTATTTTACAAATATTTTTATTATTTACAACACAATTTTATTTACACCTTTTATTTACGAAAATAATTAGTTTGAGGTCACATTATGTACAGATAAAATAATGTAAGTTTTGTATAAATATACATGAAAAATATTTACAAGATATTTTTGATTTTTCTGACAAACGATCCTATCTCCCCCTACTTTATTCCTGGTCGATCAGGTCAAGTCTTGACCTTCTCTCGGGGTTTGGGTCAGTCTGTATTTATTGCATAACTACATCCTTTATTTTTCTTTTCTTTTTTCTTTTCTTCTTTATTCTTTTATTTATGTACAAAAAGTGTTAAAAATGCAATTTTAACAAATGCATGCAAAATGGTAAAATTATGAAATTAATGGGTATTTACATGTGTTTGACTAAGAAAATGAAGCTAAAATAAAAGAATAAAGGCGATGAATCGTGGATTCATCACTCACAAAATCCCATCTCGTAGGATCACTCCTATATATATAGGGGTTGATGGGGCTGCCCCCTGGGGGCAGCCGACATGGCTACCTTGTCCCATTTTTTGGGCAAATTTTTTTAATTTTTTTGAAAAATATCATCATGTATATTCATCCCTATATCCCTCCTATATGCCATTCGAATTTCGTCAGAAACAGAGACTCCTATAGTCACCATCCAGACTGGGCCGATTTAAAAAATCATGCGACCCTTAAAAAATGACGTATGGATGGAGGCCATAGGAGTCCATGTTTCTGACGAAATTCGAATGACATATAGGAGGGATATAGGGATGAATATAAATGGTGATATTTTTCCAAAAAAATAAAGAAAATACGAAAAATGGGATGGGGGCAGCCCCATTTTTCCCATATATATATATATATACATATACATATATATATATATATATATGGATGGATGGAAGTTAAGATAGGAGTGTGTCATGTAATACTTAGTCATATACTGGGGTTTAGGTATAATTTAAAATAATAGAGTAATTAAACTGTAATTACAAAAGTATATAGGGGAACGTGATGAATCTTAAATTCATCATCTTTATTCATGATATTTAGCACTCTATCTTAAACTATTCATTTAATCTAACAACTAATTAACCAGAATTAACATTTTACATATTGTAATTAATTAAAGCAAATAACAACAAATGGATAAAATATTTGAATATATGTGTTTATATTTACCTTTATTTTATGTGTTTTCATTATTCAAAATCCAATAAAAATTAATGTAATATTGTATAATATATTACTTATTATTTAAAAATATCAAAAAAATTATAAAATAACTAAAAGAAATATTTTCATATTTATAAAAATACTTCAAATTAAATATGTATATATTATGGTTTGGGTTTGTATTCTAAATAAAAGCCGTAGACATTTAAAAAATACTTAACATTCATGTAGAACACTTTTTAATTTGATTTCATTTATTATTTTACTATGATTTTATATTGAATTTTTATTTATCTTTTTCCTAATTGGCTACACATCTCTTTTGGCGAAGCCACATAATTTGGCTCTTCAATCCACACCACCCTCTTTATGGGTTATCTCATATTTCGATTAGGCAGTCCCAGATACAGTAGATTCGCTTCCATCCTGGGTCGCTTGATCATATGGTCAAGCGATCCTAGGAGTTTGCATGTACCCTCATCTGGGCCATTGGATCTCTTGAACCAATGGTTGATGGTCGACGTCTTACCCAAGAAATTGCCCTCCCTAAATGTTGTGATGCTTTGCTGGGCCAACTTCTCCCCGTTTCCTCCATTGACCCATGTGGCTTCAAGCCACGATTTCGATTCCACATCATAACCTTCTCATCCCAATTTCATGCCAATGTTGGACATTTGAGCGCATGATGAGCCATTATGCAATAAAAGTTATTGCAATTCGCTCCTTAATCTGAAATGAATAATAACTAATTTCCATAATATGTTCCTTAGTACAATTAGGGTTTTGCATAACAACTATCTTGATATCATATTGATGTTGATCTAAAGGTTAGATCATAGAGGCTGGTGTAGGGTTGAACATCTAAAGAGTTAGATTGAGGACTCAATCGCACTATCAAGTGATTCTGAAAAAGGGATCTACAACCTAAGAAGGAGATATCGATCCTTACTCCAAATGCTACATCTGACCGACCTCTTGATACATGTCTTATGCATAGGAATAGAGATTCAGACGTGTTGGATGAGTTAGGTCAAAGTGTTGATGTAACGAGATTGGTATAACTAAGAACTATGTCATATGCTATCACATATAGGAATGCATTCTCTAACCTGATATAGATGTATTACTATATGTCCGAGTATGTACATTAGACAGACCAATAGGTTGATGACATATTCAAGGTATAAACACCAGCAAGCGAGTTTGCATACAAGGGCATATGAGTAATATGATATCTCATAGGAACCATATAGGTTCATTACTAAATCAGAAGACATGAGCTTACTCATGGCATATTGGAATAAATCAAATACCAATGTTGGTCGTGTTATTTGGGAAATAAGATAGGATTTAAAGGTATGATATATGTTTTTGAAAAGCATATGTTTTATACCAACTCCAAAAGATCGAATGAGAAACTTAGTGATAAAACATTAAAGGAGACAATTTAAAATTGATCAAAACTTCGAGTTTATTCTAGGTCTTCTAGTATGCAGGATGTATGGATATTAGGAATACTCGAGGGTGATATGATGTGAAATGATTATATAACCATGGCACTTCCATTCCAAGGGAGTGATGAAACATGTTTGAACTTTAGTGATTCCACTCAATAGATTGATTATCCAATCTTAGCCAAAATGTTGGACATTGATCTGAATATGATTCAGATGAGAAGAGAAGATTAGATGTTCTGTCTGACTAGATCAGTTGTCTCTAAGATTGAGGACTCATCAAGCACCGTCAAATGATTATTATTGAACTCTTTCAAGAACAATATGCTCTCTCCATAGATACTTGGAGATAAGGACATGGTGATTGTATTGTTCCACATACAATGACTTGGATATTAAGATCACATCTCAAATCTAGATCTTGCGGACCTCCCATAGATGTCGATTAAATAAAAGCTGTAAATGTAATCTTTTCATTGATTCTGAATCACATTCAGATCACAGTCCGACATTTGGACAAAGATCAGATTACTTCTCTTTTGAGAAGAGTCACTAAAATCCAAACCCATTTCATCACTCCCTGGGAATAGAAACGTCATTGTTATACAATCGTTTAGGATCACATCACCCTCAGGTATTCCTAATACATGTACATCCTACAAACTGGAAGATCAAGAATAAACCCGAAGTTTTAGATCTCATTTAGACTATGTTCTTCAGGTTTTTTCATTAAATTTCTCATTCGATTATTGGGAGTCGGTATCGATCAAATACTTTCCGAAAGTATATATCATCCCTAGGTATTGATCATATACTTTCGAAAAGCATATAACAAATCTACAAGCTTCGAAAGTGAGACGATCGTATACGAAATTTGATTCTTTCAAGTATCTCATGAGTGAGCTCATGTGTTCCGATTCAGTAACTGAACATGTATGATCCTTTAGAGAGATCGTATTACTCATATGCCCTTGTATGCACACCAACACACTGGTGTATAGACATTGATTAGGTCATCAACTTATTGGTCTGTCGAATGTACATACAAAGATATATAGTAACACATTTGTCTTCAGTCAGAGGATGCGTACATATATCGTGACACCATATGACATAGGTCTTTCGTTATCTCGATCTCGTTAAGTCAACTCTTTGGCCGAACTTATCTAACACTTCTGAATCTCTATTCCTATGCATAGAATCTGCATTGAGAGGTCGGTTAGATATTAACCTTTAGAGAAAGGATTGACATCTCCTTCTCAGGCTGGAGATCCTCTCTTAATAATCAATTTGACGGTGTTTGATGAGTCTTCAATTAAACTCATTAGATATGTATCCAAGCACAAGCCTCTATGATTTAACAATTGAATCAACAGATGTATGATCATTAAGATGGCCATCGTACATAACATTAACTGTACTAAGGGACCTATTAAGAAAATTAATTATTCTTCATTTTAGATCAGGGAATGATATTTGCAATAAGATTCATTACATAATACTCGTTGTGATCTCGCATGTCCAACAAGGGCCTCGTTCCCATGTTCTGATATCACGCAAGCATCCCTTAATATGTATATTTTCTTGTACATATCCTTAGAGCCTGAGGTACATACCGTGAAGCACAATTGGAAATATATTTACAAGATCGAAACAAAAGATAATTCACCAACAATAAGAGGAAGGCCAGGGGAAGGACCAATCCCTTGAAAGTGACAATCAACGATAATATCATACAAGAATTCCAAGGGATAATTGGCATCAGGTACATCTCCAATTACCCAATATTTATATCCTGGGATTATCCCAATACCACAGCTCCTAAATTATCGAAATTAAGTTATCAGTCGAGCATCAACTATGCGTAATGCTCACGTTCCTGGTCTCGTTGCCAAGCTTTCGGCGAGTGCTTCTAATGAGTCCAAGTCAGGGGTGTTATCATCATGTAGGCATCAAGTGCCCCCTTCCGATTTAAGGTGACAAGGAAGAAGGATAACGACGTGTTGTCAATGGACTAGAATCCATTACGTCACTATGTATTATTGTGCTCTACATAACATAATTCTGCCTTGTTTCTTCTTCTTGTTATTATAGATATGTACCTAACTGTAGTTAATTACTCGCTATAACGTTGTGATATCAGCAGCTTGTTGAATGCATGTCCATATATTTAACTTATTTTATATTTTTTCACATGTTTTTTTCAGAAATAATCTTGTTCCGTACGTCACTAGATGCTGCACTGCATTATTAGCATCTGCATTTGTTTTGTTTACTTTGTTGAGCGTCATCTCAGATCGTACTCGTGTTGTATTTAGGTGATGAGATATACCAACATCATACTATAGCATATTACTTGCACGATTGATGCCACCATTTGCTGAGGTGTCTATCGTATTTACTAAGTCCTCAAGTTTATTTAATATCTAGAAACTTCAGAACACCCGAGCATGATAATTTAGTGGAGGTGTTTTCTTGACAACATACAATTCAGTGGAGGTGCTTTCTTGACAACATACTATACACTCGCTCCGCATGCTTTGACATATATAACACATATGCATGTGCACATATTTCACTCCAACAAAATTGAGGTAAGCGGATAATTCGAATTCTCGTTAAATATTTTTTTTGAAAATGAGTAATAGGCATTATCAACCTATCATTTATTCGGTTCAATTAGCAATGAATATCATATTCATTGTCCGTATTTCATATAACGACGATTTTCCTTTTTTTTCCCTTAAAATATATACTAATCGTTAATAAAAAATTTTAAGATAAGAAGAAATTTCTTCTTATCTTAAAAATTTTTATTAACGATTAGTATATATTTAAAGAGTCAATGAATAATCAATGAATAATCACTGTTCATTAATATATTTAACTATCCAAAATATTATCACGAATATTAAGCTATTTACTTCCCTAGACCAATTTCTTTATAGTGTTTGTTTCTTTATTTATATATACATATGCTCCTGCAAGAAATTCGATCTACAGTCCTTTTCTAATAAATAATTTAAATATTCGTTGACATATATTCCGATGTTAAATATATAAATGGAATATTATTCATCGTAAAATTATCTTTTGTTCTTGTAGTTAGTAGCGACTGTAATCTTTGTTGCTAAAGGTTCATAGTGCGACGATTTATCCTTTGGCTTATTCATTAAAATGTGTACAAGTCGTTACTAAATTTATGAATGATTAGGTGAACGTCAAAAAATAATCGTTATATATGATTCTTTTGTAGAAATATAATAACAAATAGCATAATCGTCTAACAAATATTATTCATTGTTATATATTTAAATACGATTGGCAACAGTAGTTGAATTATCCAATGCCTTAGAACAATTTTGTTTTAGCGTGCATACATGTGTTTGTTTACGCACATGCACATGTTTCCATAGGCACTTGTGGTTGTTGGTGGACTTCTCTGTACAAATTTGTACCACATGTTGTGCAACTGATCAATAAGATTCTACATGGTTAATGGGTTCTTAGTAAGCCCACGTCCATGTACATACAGGCTGTGTAGAACGTGGGTCCGAACCTTTCTTGGGGCGAGACGTGACAACTCGACCTTCGTAGTCAGCCGCCCTCGAGATTGCTTCTCTCCATTTTTCCTGGGTATCATCCAAGTCGTTTTCCGAAAATCTTGGCGAAACCCCTGACATTGTGCCAGATAGTCATCAAATCCTCCTTGTCGATGGAGCGCACCCTAGTGCTTCTGTGGCTGTGGCTGTGTTTGATTCCAAGGTTTTAAAAATCGGATCGGACATTGAATCGGTCAGTTTCCGGTTTGGTCCAATTGGATGGATTGTCGGTCCAAATCAGTCTGACCGGTGATGACATTCCTATCGATTCGGAAAAAAACTGGACCTGATTTAATTTACTAGTCAGACTTAATGAAATAATCATTTAAAATGTCCAATCTTTCAATAAAATAACATGATTATCTATTTCGAGTAAACACTACAAAAGTTAGTCACAGTTTTTAGAGTTATATATGAATATAATATTGTAATCGTTTATTTATAGTTGCTTTAGAAAATTACTCTAAGAAAGTATTGGCACAATGTATATTCCAAAAAGAGGTTAATGGGGTTGCCCCCGCGTCATTTTTGGCACTTTTTTTATTTTTTTTTCAAAAAATTTCGCATGTATATTCATCCATATATCCCTCCTACGTGTCATTCGAATTTCATTGGAAACAGAGACCCCTACGGCCTCCATCCAGACAGTCATTTTTTTAACGGTAACAGGGCAACCATGTTGGCTGCCCCCAGGGAACAGCCCCATTAAATCCTTACAAAAAAGAGAGGGATATAACTTATATCACAAAAGTTAAGAAGCACACAAGTGATAAAAATCATATTATTCCATTTTTTTAACCTTTATTGTTTGAAAATTTACCAAACCATCAAAACTGGGTCAATTCAGTTCAACCCGGTCAGACCACCGATCAGACCCGATTTTTTTTTAAAATTAATTACACAAAACCGACAGAACCAACCGGGTTGGAGCCGGTACCCGTTCCAACCGGTCCGACCGGTTGATCAGTCCGATTTTTTAAACCATGCATGGTTGATTCCATTGATCAGAACGCTCCCGGAAGTTTCTTCCCTTATGAAATGTGCTCCAAAGTAAATGCTTTGAATGGAATTTACGCCCGAGATACATTTATTTTGCTTTCAAATAGATTTGTCAATAAGCAAAATGGTTCGATAACACAATGCTGAGAACGCTTGCTTGTATATGAATCGAAATTAACTTGGTCATGTGGCTACGGAGATGTTCTGATGTTAGACAGTGATAATGAATGAGTTATTTTCTATTACTTGTACGTATTCACAAATTAATAGACGCAGATTACAAAAGACGAGCAGTATTATCGGCTTCACCGAAAATTAAATAAAAAATGCAGTGCAAGGTAATCTTGGAGTCCATTCTTCGAGATCGAGATTATTTTTCAGGATATCAATGTGATGTGATGCCCTTATAAACTTATCACTACAAGGAAAACAAGCTGTGACTACAGAATTATGCCCACTGATGTGGAATTTATGATCATAGAATTGGAGTATGACCATAATACATCGTGGCCAGTAGCCGTAGTTACAAGTTTCATCGTGATAGTTCTCTAACTACGAATATGTCGTGGTCATTACAACTGACCACAGAACTTGTCGTGGTCATAACTCTTGTTGAAGACTTTGGCCACGGAATTGTAACTACGAGAAACTAATGGCCACGGAATTATCGTTGTCAGAAGTTTTCGTAGCCACATTCCGTGACCACAAACTCATTTTTCTTGTAGTGTATGTTCCTATCAAGTTTAGTTCGAGAAAGGTTGTGGAATTCTTTTTAAGTTTCGAAATTCAAATAGACCATCATCATCTCTCGTTTTGAGGATTTATTAAAATAGCTGGAAAACTCATTACAAAACTAAAAATAATAGTTGATTTATTATAAAGCAGACGTTGGAAAGTAATTAATAGCTAACCACAAAGCGGAGATGTTAACAAAATTTATAGAAATCTTTGTTTAGTCGTGATTTCACGGTGAGAATATTACACCATAAATCATTGAGCATTAAACTTCATTTATTAAAACGTAGATAAATTACGGATAAGATCGTTTATTCTGGCCTAATTGTTGAGAGTCCATTCATGTAACTATTCCAAAAAAATGTCGTACTAAGGGTGGCTATTCCGTCACGAATATTACGTCAAGCGTTCTTCGGAATAGAGCAGATGCTTGGATGTACAACAGAAGACTGCTGTAAAAAGATCGGATGCCCGAACCACTCAATCTTGATTGAGCAGTTCGTTCCAAATCCAAATTTTGTGAGCATTTATCGTGCGAACCGCTTAATCTTGCAGTTGAGGCATCCAATTGTTTTACAGTAATTCTCTGCTGTATAATTTCGGATGTGTAATATGTATGTGACTAAAATATGGAATGTAGTGTGAGGGAGAGGAGTCGTGTGAGTCTCGCCATGGCCATGATCTGGCAAGAGTGTTGACGACAAGCAGAAGAGGCATCTCAATTATTAGTCGCGTATCGCTGACCTGAAGTTGAAAGGTGCTCGATCACCCTATCTCGTGACGGAGATTTGGCATCCACCTGTTGTCCTTGAACCTTCATACCACGATTCCCCAAGGACCCCACCCATCATTTCATTCGGTGGGCTCCTCTTATGTAATGCTGCCTCGTGACAAAGCAATATTGACAAGGCGTGTGGTTCTTTTGCTCAATAATTTTGCGACATTGTCTCTCGTGACGGAACTTGTAGGACACATTGGTTGACCTCTACCAATAACTCCATCTAGATTTCTATCACGTCACTCCCAATTAGAAGTGATATCGAATAAGTCAGGATTTAGCCGTCGTTCATTTGGGACGAGTGATTAGCAATAAGGAGAGATGATGGATTGGGGAGTTTCCACCAATGGTCTTGTTTAACGAGATAAGATAGAGATAAATATTCTAGTTCGGGAAACAACAAATGCTTTGATCAGGATACACTCATTTTATCTCAGAATTTCTTATCTTCGGATAAAGAAGGTTAACTTCTTGGTTTGATGTTCTCAAATGACAAGGTCGATTTCCTTTTCCCTCAAAGACATGCCTTCTCTTCAGACTAATCTTGCATATATGGGGTGTGGGTATTCAAGAAAAGAACAAAATCGAATATCATTTGTAATAGAGATCACTACTTGGCTCCAACAACTCTTCGGATACTTGCTTGGTTGTAGATGTTTGTAATCAACTTCGTAACTAGGCCCTTCGATAGGTTCTTCAAACCTCCAAAACATACTCGGAGGGGTCCCGATGTTGGCAGCGATAGGGGTAGTGTTATCTCCTCTTAATGGGATATTTGGTTCCAAGAAATCATGTTCTTATCATTATCCAGATCAGGAGCGATTCTGTCCTCCGAAACTTCCAATTCTAACATACTTTGCAGTTCAAAAATGTTGACATCGGTTATCTCATTCGAGAAACCGCTATTCGATACTGCTAGCACTGGAGTCTCCAAAGCTTCAATATCTTCTTCACAGGCAGCCAAGCTCCCTCTTAGCCTCATATGTCCATCAACAACAAGAATTGAGGTGGAAAGTAGGTTTCTAACTCCGGAGGACAATCTTGTTAGGAAGTAAAATGAAATAGACTTAAAAGTGGAGCATTCGGGAAATCACATAATATTGAAAAGCACATATGTCCCATGCCTTCCGAAACGCCTCATGATGAACACGTGGCTTCAAAATCAGAGGGAAGCACGAGTTTTAGTATCTCATAATGGGATTGGGTGGATTTTCCATAACTCTTTTCGCCTTGGCATGATAATTTAGCGCCCATATTGTACCCCATTTCATGGCCAAGTGGGTTCTCGTCATGGTGATTTGAAACATTCAAAACCTATCACATATCTGGAACCCTCGTCTCACTCTTAACTCCTCAATTGTGGCAGGTTCTACATTGAAGAGCCGTGAAACTACTTCAGCTCTCTGATGTTTTAAATGCTTACAACATGGGCATCTCATGCATTCATGCTCTCTTCTGATTGATTGTTCATCTGTAAGTAGAGAGAACATATACCTAGGCTAGAGCCCACTAAGAAAACCCATAAAAAATACATCCAACATATATTCGTGTCGGTTGCTCTCCAATAATGGGAGGCAAGATCTTCTAACCCACTATCGGCTCTATGCAACATAAAGTTTTGCAGGAACCCTCGGCGTAGCTAGCTTGACCTTCCATCCTACGAAAAAGACTTACACTTCTCCAAAGAAAGCTGGCACTAATAATTATCACATCCACATTCTCCAAAGATATCCTATCTTTGAACTAAGCTAGTAATGCCTCTCTATATCTTCATGCACCACAAAATTATTTATTATCTCCAAGAAGCAACTCATAGCACAAGTCGGCACTGAGAAAACATACAACGAGCTTGTGCATGCCTCTATGATTAATCTCTACTTCACCTTTATTCTATCATTTTGGCCTTAAAACCCCTAACTTATGTATGTAAATAGCATTATTTATACAGATTAACCTCCATTATTTATCCCATTTATTGTATATAAAATATTATTTTAATGCTAAAATTATAGAATAAATAAAAGAAAAGAAAAAAATAAAATACCAAAGGCATTTATAACCCTGAACCTCGAGACCAAGTCAAGAATTGATTTGGTCGAGAAGGAATAAAGTCGGGGGAGATAAGTGCCAAAAAGACAATAAAAATCTAATTCTTTTATAATTCTTTATTATTTATTCATTAAATCAATAAAATTCATACATAAAAGTCGTAGATAATAACATATAGAAAAATACAAATTTGAGTTTACACAAAAATAATATAGTGTACATTTTGTACTCGAAATAAAAATCCAAAATCGCAACTTGTCATGCCCATATCTCCTAAATAAAAACGTAAAATACATATTTAATTATATAAAACTTTTAATAATCTATTTAATAAAGGTGGTTTCATTTAATTTGGAGTTAAAGTGTAAAAGTTGGGTTTTGGACCCCTATTGTATAGTATGTCCGATTAAAATATTCATTTTATTTTTTCTTTACTATTTTGCAATTTTATATTTTTATAATTTTGTAAATATTATTTATAGTATATCTACATATTTAGAATATAAGAAAATCGTATATAAAACATAAAAATAAAGTATTATACATAAATGCATAGATAAAATACTTATACATAGTTGATCAGAAAAATATAAAAAAATATATTTATGTATATAAAAATAATTTATAAATATATAAAATAATAAAAATAAATAAAAAAATACCCCAAACATAGATGGATATACATATAAATATACCCTTAAAATGAACTTATAATAAATAAACCTGAATAAATAAATAAAAATCATATTAAAATGCTAAATAAAATAATAAACATTTTTTATTTTATAAACAAATATTAATAAAATCATTTACTATTTTTAAATAATTAATTTCAAATAAAATTGGCTATTTTTTCCTGTAGTATCCTATATGGACTAATCATATCGTAGGGATAGTTGACCCAAGTCAACTGCCATGTCTTCTCTCTAGACCGCGTCAGATGCCTCGAGCGGCCAACTTTCTTGAATTTTCCTCATCGCTCCATTGATTCTTCTCCCTCGAGCCCTTCATCATTTCTGCTCCTTGATCTTCCATGGCTCTTGTCGTCCCTCTAGATATGTTGTACATAACTTCGATTCGCCCCAAACCCTAGGTCAATAAGGGTGCCAACCATTATGTATAAATAAGAACTTTCGCTCATTCTTTGAATTTGATCACTTTTCCAAGCCCTAAAGCCCACGTCTCCGGTCAAGCTTGTCATCAGGTGATAGCTGGCAAACCCCTGGAGCTTTGGAGCAGCTGAAGGAGGAGGGCACGGTGGACCTCCGACCGCCCTACTCCCTGGTCCTCAGGCTAGGTATAAGAGTTCTACCTTTATGATTTTTAGATAGATTTAGTACCTATATTTCGTTTTCTGCATTTGATTTTGTGTATTAGTTGATGATTTAACACAGGATAAGTTAGTTCCCTCGCCCGAGCTCTAGAGCTCCAACGTTTGTTCATCACCGTACCACCTTGTTCCCGATCATTGTTTTGCCCTCCACACTGTCTTCAGTGCCTTCTCCATCTCCTAGATCCATTTTACTAATTAGAACTGTCGTGGTTTCGTGAATCACAGTCCATCACCTCCGCCTTCATCGGACCTCGCCGCCACCCTCCATCCCACTTTGATTACAACTAATAAAGACTTGAATCCTTCATTTCCGTATCGCCTTGCTTTCATCACTTTTGCAGGATTGGAAGGGGGCATTTGAGCCCTAGTCGAAGCCCTTGAACCACCTCCATGAAGCAGAGAGCTCCAGGCCTCCACCGATGAGGCCCCGACGCATTTCAGCCATCCAGCATACGCGGATCAATCTCAGGATCGTCACAAGCACTTCAGCGGCGAGATTGGAGGTAGAAGGAGATAGAATCGGCTCATCAAAGTTCATCAGAGGCATGTTCTTTAAGTGTTCATCCTAGAGCCTCCAGAGCCATCCGATTAGCCCTGTTCGTCGTATGTAGCAGCTGTCGTCCGTTCTGGAGACCTAGACATCGTTTGATCCTAGTTGGGAATCTAATCCGAGACGTTCAGCCCCCGAACCATCATCCACCATTGAGCGGTTGACATGTGTATAAGTGGAACGATCTACGCCACATCATCGCGCACTTAATGGGGTAATTTGCTTATCTAAACCCCATCTTTTGTAATATTTAATTAGCCCAGCAAATACTTTTTGTATAATATTTTGCAAACGAGTATACAGCGTTTGTCATTACTCTTTTAAGGGATATTGTTCTTCAATTTCAACTTTAATCTACATTATGGTATCAAATATACCGGGATTGCATGGTAGAATTTCAAATGCAGTAATACATATTTTAATTAATAAATATTATATATTATATATAATACCAATTCTGAAACAAGATTGAGTTGTTACCTCTCCTACATCTTAGACGATGGTAACACTTTTTTGAAGTTTTGACGGTGGAATTTAGTGTTTCCTGGTATTTCTCAAGTGGATGATGATAGATAATCCTTAAATTCCTACAAAAAGATAGAAGATATATGGGTTAATGCGGGAGAAACATCTAGCATGCAAGAAGATGAAAGAAACAGATCGGTTTTGAAATAAGAATAAGTTGTTACTTCTATTGCATCGTTAGATGATGATAACATTTTAAAATTTTTAACGGTGAAATATAGTGTTTCCTGACGATTCTCAGGTTGAGGATGATAGATAACCCTTAGATTCCTATGGAAGGTTAGAAGATATATGGGTTTATAAGGAAGCAACATCTACTGTATTGTTTCAAAATGTAGAAAAATTGCAAAGTGTCCCCTGAATTTATTGTATATTGCACACGGGTCCATGTCAGGTCACCTCATGTGTCGTCCCACATTAGGTGGCCATTTTGCAGAAATACCTCTAGTAGTTTTTGTATTTATGTTTAGGCCAATAAATTTAAACATATGTCGTATATTCCTGAAAAAATTGCATATGTGCCCCTAACTTTAATTTTATTTGCAAATATGTCCTTCCTTGTTCATGTATTTTTTGTGCTTGAATTTCATTTATTAAAATAGCACATGTGCTCCAAAAATTACACAAAAATTGGATTAGATGCATGCTAGTATGCATTTTCATATAATATTTTTATTTTGGTATTTTAGACATTTAAACTATTTATTAAAAATTAAATGAGCACATTTTTGTCCATGTTTGACTTGAAAAAAATCAAAAAATATAAAAAAGTTCTGAAAATTTTCTAAGAAAATATATTTTATTTATTATTGTATTTTATAACACCAGACTAAAACCATAAAAATATAAAAAAACAACAAAAATAAAAATCTCTAAAATCCATAAAAATGTGAAAAATTATAAAAAAATCTCAAAAATATTTATTTTTATCTCTATATTTTCTTTATTTTAATATCTATTTATTAAATCTGATTTGAGGAATTTTGGATTTTATTTTCTATGTTACTAATATCTATTTTTAATTTGATTTGGGATATTTTATTTTAAAAAAATTCATAAAATAAGAAAAAAAAACTCCCTAAAAATCACAAAAATAATATTTAAAATGCGAAAATATGTTATTTTATAATTTTTATTTGTTTCCAATAGTAAGTATAATTATATTACCATATACCATATATATAGCCTTATATAAGCTTATATTGTATATAAAAAGGAAAAAAATTTAAATCAGAAAACAAATAAAAGAAAATTAAAAATAATTTAAAATAATTTAAAATATAAAATAAAAATTAAAAACCCACACAAATATGGAATAAGAAGATAATAGAAGAGGAATAATTTTTGTGCATTATTGCCCAATCTACACGTGCTTGCACACTATACACTTTTATTGTTGAGTTATAATAAATTTTAACTCCACATTTGCTATTTATTGTTATATTTTATTGCAGGTTAATTATTGATTGACTTGGGATTCTTTGTGGGTCCCATAAGCGATAATTTATCTTCGCAGCCCGTGAGGATCTTTTCAGACCTACATAAAATCTCAGTTATCAAATAGCGTCGTTGTCGGGGAGCAAAGCCGTATAGATTGGATTTATTTATTTCTTTACTCTTGCCTATACATGCTTTTTCATTTTTTATTTTCATAAGTATTTGATATTATGTATGACTTGTCTAATCAATTATCCTTGTTTGATTTTGTTGCGAGGGATCTCTACGCGAGGGGGGACTTCTTAGGAGGACATGTGCACCCAAATAGGGCGGAGCCGCCTTTCTGACTTAGCCAGCAAGAGAGAGCATCAAATGAAGACTTGGAGGATTTTTCAAGACAAAGGGCAATTTTATTTCCATTTATTTATTTTGTAATTTAAAGAGAGAGATTAATTTGTAATAAATTGGACTCCCCTGATACTTTACATTTCACGAGGTCCATTGCCCGAGGGATTGTTCCCTTAGGGCCTCATTGATTTTGGTCATGTTTTCATCGCTTTATTTTTCTTTGTATTTCGATTTTATTTTTATTTGTTTTGTGTGATTGAGCCCTAGCTTAGGATTTTCTTGCTCAATGAATTAAGGTCCAAAGCCCTAATATAATTGTATGTACCTTTAGATTCACATTTGAACTTAGTCAAATCATAATTGTTGTTTATTGAGACTTGAAACAGCGTGCAGTGAGGAACCTCATACAACGCTAGCAGGACCCATTATGGTGGGCACCGAGAGGTTCCCAAGACCAGACTTAGGTTTCATATCTAGATAAGTATCATCTAGTGCTTCACGATAATATCATATTCTGTTTTGTGGCACTTTCATCGCCTTGCATCTCATATAGGGTAGTTTACAATTCTATTACGCATCCCACATGGAGAGAGATGGAAAACAATGTAAGTCTTATGATTTTGCATGCATCATCAATTTCCAACTTGAATTGCTTTTACGACCTTCTCCCTCTGATTTTGACAGATAGGATGCAAATAGAATTGTAAACTCGTCAGGCGATTGCATTGAAAAATAATAAAAAACTGATAACCAAAAATAAAATTGAGATTGTTAACTCTATTAGACCTTTAAAATAAACGTAATGGATTCATTGACGTGGGAGAGAAACCCCTTATTGTCTGTGCATTTTATTCTCACGTACACACTAAGGATTAGTGCTCCTATCCCAGGCCTACCTACGTGTTTGTACAACTTTTTTGAAGCTTACCTAACTCTACAATAGAAAAGATAAATGACCACCATCTCGATCTTCAACGTATTGAATAGGTGAACATGGGTTTTTCTTTGTACACTAATTGTGATTTTGGGTCCATTTGCATTCATCATTCTTTGAGTTGGTAGATCCGTGAGTTTTGAGTTCATCTTTTTATTGAGTCCTTCTTCCTTTCTTTGTCCATATTATTTATCTTCTTCATTAAGTCATGATATCGGGTATTAATCTTCGCTTTTGTAGCCGGATTTTGCTTCTATCTCCTTACCCATATCACCATGAATCTGGTCCTGTTCAAGAAGACTCTCTTCTTAAACCACAATTTTGTCTTCGTATCACCATTATCGCGCACCTCCGCATTCCCTTCGTGTCATCTCTTCTTTTAGTCGGGATTGATGTGCTACTAGATGAGGCCCACATCGAGGATTTGATTGCAAATATTATTTAATAAGCTGAGTAGATTTGATGATGTTGAGAATGGTGTGCTATTTTTGGTGGATCTGACATTGATATGTGCATAGGTATTATTGAGGATTCTAATTTTGGCACGATTACAGGTGTGATTCTTTACTTAGGATTTTTTATCTCACACACCGGATTGAAGATGTGATTGATTATTGATGATTTAATAATGATTCCATGAGTTATGGTTGTATGATCTTGTATTAGGTTCCGCACGTCTTGATTTAGATGCTTAATGTACTATCTCTATATGTGCTTCAAAGCGACATTGCTCAGAACCCACATGATTTTGATCATTGATGAATACCCATTCATCACTCTTTATTCTCATATTTTAGCTACAAAAACCTTTGCAAATACATGTAGATAGGTGTAAATACAAATAATTACCAAAAGCATGCATTGTGTAAATTCTTGTAATTGGCATGTTTTTGTGCAAAAATAAAAGAATAAAGAGTAAAAAGAAAAAGAGGGAAATATTTAGAATGAATATTGAGCAACCTAACCCAAGGGAGGGCTCAGCATGGGCCTGACCGCATAAAAGCCAAAGTAGAGGGAGATAGGAGCTCATGTAAATAATTATGTAAATAAAATAACAAAATATTTTCCTCACCAAAAATACATCTGTAAATATTTGTACATAGTTATAAAAGATAAAAACAAAACAAAAAAATTGAAAAGTAAAAAGTTTAAAAATACCCTTTCACCATGTACATAGACCATGCCTCTATATTTATTAAACCTTGTAAATAAATAAAATCATTTTCTAAACTTTTTGTAAATATTCTATGCTACCTATTGTAAGTAAATAAAACAAAAAGAATCAAAACAAAAATCAAATAAAAATAACAAAATTAAAATTACAAAAATATATTGTACAAATGCCATGTATATAGTTGTACATAACTATTTATTTCACCTATGTATATAAATAATAAAAACAAAATAAAAATACCCTTTTATCCCTCATTTTATTCTATAAATAAATAAAATATAAAATGGGAATAAAATTGTATAAAAAAAATAATTAAAAATCAAAAATCAAAAGCCTCCATATTGTATATATACCTATGTATAGCTATATAATGTAAATACCTCATTTTTATTTCCAAAAATTAATTAAAAATCACCAAAAAATAGAAAAAAATAAAATAAAAATATTTCATGTTTTGGGTTTTTGCTGATTCGGCCCCTAGCTAGGTGAATTTGTCACCTCAAGATCCAGCCACGTGGCCTGATTTCATTGGGTCCTGGGGATGTTGACCGCCCGGTCAACTGACCCCCCCCCCCAGGACCATTCTTCGCGGATTTGAGCGCCGGACTCTCTTCTCGGATTTATACCCGCTCGACCCGATTGCCTAACACCTAAACCCCGGCTCCGTTTGACACCTCCCACATCCGACACCCTCGCCGGGCATCAACCTCGGGGTCCGCGCGCCACCGTGACCCTACCCGATCAGCCCTAGTCGGGTCTGCACTCACATATAAAGCCGAGCTCCGCCACCTTCATTCGCATCTTTGGCTAATCCACTCCACCCCAGTGAGCTCCAGCACCCGAGCGTAAGTGACAGCTCGCTCCAGGTGCCGTCGCAGCGAGGAGAGGGGCCGGTTTCCATTGATCCGGCGACTGCGCGCCGCCGTGCTCCGCCCATAGCAGGAGCTCGAGCCTCGGGCCGAGACAACCCTTGAGGCCACGACCAGGAGCTACCTCAGCTCCAGCATAGTCTCACCATCCGCCCAGGTAACCCCTTAGTGTCTCTATTTAGTCTAATTTCTGGTTAGCCCCAAATCATACCGCCGCCGTGTTCCGCCGATTCCGACCATCTCGAGTATCCTTTCGATCATCGGAACCCGTCATCACCTCCGCCGTTCCCCCGCGCACCTTCTCCATACACCCATCCAACCCAGCTCGCACAGGAGATGGGGTTCGAGCTCCACCGTCCGTCGCTTCGCCGGAGCTCGCTCATCCCGATGCATAGACCACATCCACACCGCCTAACCGGGTCGAGGCACTTTGCCCTCGACCCGCGAAGCTTCTGACCTATTTTGCAGGACCAGAGGAGGGCTATCTGAGGCCTCCCGACATTCGGCCAGGAGCTTTCCTCCGCCGACCTTGCCGGAGCCCCTCCAGGGCTCGGCTGGGCCATCGGACTCGACCATTAGCTGCGGAGCTCCATCGTGCATCTTCTCCGATATCCGGAAGCAGCAGGCGAGGACCACAACGCTCGCATGAGGCCGGCGAAGCTCGCCGGCTGAGTGTTCTTCCACCATCCTCGCCAGCCGTCCGATCAGCCTCGACCTCCAGTTGTCATCTTGTCCGTCCATTCCAGGAGGAGCAGCCACCGTCCGATCCTTGGAGAGGAGATCTGGAGCGCCCACCAGCGTACCCGTCAGATCATCCACGTGGAGCGCATCCGACGGCCCGCTTAATAAGGGGTAAATTACCCTTAGGCCCAGCCTTTTTTTTATTTAGTTTTAGTCCTGTAAATATTTTAGCAAGTTGTTTAGTTTAGGGTTATTTGCACACTGGACCTCGTACTTTAGTTTATTTGCACTTATGCCCCTGTTTGTGTGAGCCACGTGCTTCGTCACGTGTATGTTTGGTGTAATTGCAACTTTAGTCCTGTAGTTCTGGTTGTTCGTTAATGAATGAAAACATTTTAGTATTTGCATATATGCCCCTGTGAGTGTTTTAATTCCGCATGTGCGCCTATTAGTGGGTTATTTGCAAGACAACCCCTGGACTTTTTGGTACGAGTTACCAGAAGGTCCTCGGGACTTGTTTTTCTTACCAAAAGGTCCCTGAGTGCCCCAGGCACGCGCCTCGCGCGTGATTTGCTGGGTATTTTGCACCAGGACCCCCAGAGCTTTGGGTATTTGCACTTTGGTCCCTGTGCACATTGCCCTCTTGTCATTTTTGATAAAAATATCAAATCACCTCCAAATCCAACAAAAATTTGATACATGGCTCCTGCCATGGTGTAGGATTTTTGTAGATTTTTGAGGACATTTTTGATCTTATTTGCTATTTTTAAAAATTCAAAAACATCTATTTTTGGCACTGTTGAGTTTTAAAAATCACAAAAAAATTATAAAAACCCCCCTAAAAATTCTATAAAAATTAGGTTCTGTTTCTTGTGTGTTCTTTGATTTTCTAGCCAATTTTGGCTACTTTTCATCACTAAAAACCCATAAAAACTTAAAAACCCTCAAAAACTCATTAAAATTCTAATAAATACATTAAAAACCCAAAAACAATAATTTTGGTACTCAAATTTTCCTTGTTTTCTCTATTTTACAGGAAAATTACCTCCAGGCCCTTTTGAGGTCCTTAGATATTTTATCGAGGGATTTTGGGCCTGGCTGGACAGTACCTTGTATTTTCGCCACTGTTTAGTTTTTAGAAAATAAAATACATATCAGAAAAATCTCAAAAATTCACCAAAAACACAGAAAAATATAAAACACCTAAAAATATTTTTTTCCTGAATTTTTGCTTGCCTTTTAGTACATCAAATAAATTGTTAAGGCTTGCTTGTGGTTGTTTTTCCTTATTTTCTTTACATATTAAAAATCCAAAAAAAATTTAAAAACAATTAAAAACCACTAAAAATGTTTTCCCTTTTTCTCTGATTTTTGACTACTTCGTAGGCTTTTTAGCCAATCCGTGCTCCTTGTGTTCGACCCTGGGTGCTATACCAGGTAAATCTCATAGCAGGACCGCTCACTTTGTTTCGATTGATCTTTGATTTATTTAGTGGTCTGATATTTTTCTTGATTGAGTCGACTTGATCGCTTGGGTCGCAACGACCAATTTAGCACCTATACCCTAGCCTTCAGGTTGCTCTATCAATCATCTTTTTGAATGATCCATCCTCTATCTCCTGACCCTCCTATATCCATTTAGTACTTGTAGAGGTCTCCTTATGACATCTTTATCCATTTCAGTTGTTTTGATTGATTTGAGAGATTGCATTATGATTGCACTGATGATCTCTTACCCCTCCCGTAGCCTTATATCCTCTGACTGACTGATGATTGATTAATTATTTTTTAGGACCTGAGACTTGATGCAAGCATTTCCCTGATCTCATTGACTTAGTTTGCATTACTCACTGGGGAATATATATGAGAGAATGCAACATTTTCTTTATGGTCGGTTTCAGTCACTGCTTGTGTATCCATCTTGGTGGAGCACAATTGAATCTTCTCTCCTTGATGGTCTTCGCAAGGATAAGTCACATTCTTCTTATTATTCCATGCCTAGTTCACAGTACTCTCTGAGAGTTGTCTGCGAGAGATTATGGCATTTTCTATATCTTTCGGTCTCTTCTGTTGGGTAGTCGACATGCCTCCTATCGAGTTTGCTCATGTCGATCTTTCTGATGGATTCGACTCCTTTGATTATGTTCTCCTTGATGACCCTTGCAAGAATGAGTTCCGTTAGATTATTCATTTCATAGCATGTATCACTCCCCGAGGGTTATATGTGGGAGGATACATTATTTTATAGATACTCAACTTAACTTCAGGTGTCTCCGATCTGGTGGAGCATGAAGCTACGTCTTCGTATTTGGGTACTCAATCTCCTCACTGGTTGTACATACCATTTGGTGGATCACGAGACCGAGTCATCTAATTTTTTCTGAGACCCTTGACTCCTTTGAGTCTGCTCACCTTGACGACCCTCGCAAGGTTGAGCCATGTTTTGTGATATTCTATGTTCTCTTGATCTTTCAACCTTATGTCCATCGGATATTGAGCTATGTAGAGAGTCTCATGTTCTTCACTTTTTGTATCTTCCTGAGACTATGAGTGAGACGAAGGAATCTGTACTGATCCTTCCTCCTCCATGTCTATGAGTGAGACGAAGGAATCTGTACTGATCCTTCCTCCTCCATGTCTTACAATATAGGCTTTGATCTCACACTCTTTTCTCATGAGCCGATATTCTTCTTCTTGCTACCGGATCCTGGCTTAGTTTTTAATCTCTTTTCCTCGACAACAGACACCCATTTGATTGCATATCAGGGTGTCTTTCTGATTCCAACTGTATCACCTTTCTCACAAAGAGACGAGGACGAAAGCATGGTATTCGACTGTCGGATATCATCATGCACTTCACCACGCTCTACTTTTTCTATATGTGTGTGTGTGTTTTGTCTTTCCATTCCTTCTTTCTCCTGTATGCCAGGTGTACTCCAAATCATTCGCTATATTTGTGTGTATATACTTAGGATGTACTTTGTACTAAGTATAGGGGGTACACACATTTTGTTGTTCTTTTTCTGTTCTGTTTCATCACTTCTGTTGTTGCCTATACTTAGGGTTGTCTTACCCTACGTATAGGGGGAATGATGTGTATATTCACCTAATGTAATTTCCTTTTTGTTATCAGTTTCTTTGTATTGATCCCCTCGGTTGTCTCCTCTCTTGTTGATTTACTCTGCTATACTTAGGGAAATTTAACCCTAAGTATAGGGGGAGACAGACTGAGTTGTGATATGTTCATTCCCATCCTCAACCCTCCCTGCATGTAGATACAATTTATATACTTGGGATTATTTCATCCTAAGTACAGGGGGACGGTCGACTTCTCATTCCTTTATTTCTCACAAGGAGATGAGGACGAAAGCATGGTATTCGACTGTCAGATATCATCATGCACTTCACCACGTTGTACTTTTTTCTATGTATATGTTTTGTCTTTCCATTCCTTCTTTCCCATGTATGTCAGGTGTACTCCAAATCATTCGTTATATTTGTGTGTATATATTAGGATGTGCTTTATACTAAGTATATGGGGTGCACACATTTTGTTGTTCTTTTTTTGTTCTGTTCATCACTTTTATTGTTGCCTATACTTAGGTTTGTCTTACCCTACGTATTGGGGAGTGATGTGTATATTCACCCAATGTAATTTCCCTTTTGTTATCAGTTTATGTTTATTAATCCCCTCGGTTGTCTCCTCTCTTGTTGATTTTCTCTTCTATACTTAGGGAAATTTTACCCTAAGTATAGGGGGAGACATACTGAGTTGTGATATGTTCATTCCCACCCTCAACCCTCCATGCATGTAGATACATTTTCTATACTCTAGATTATTTCATCCTAAGTATAGGGGGGCGGTCGACTTCTCATTCCTTTATTTTTTCATTCTTTCATTCCTTATTCAATCGTTGTAGTATAAGCTTTTATATACTTAGCACGAGTCATGTCTTCTCTTTTTCTTTTCTATCTATGAAGACATAACTCAATCTAAGTATAGGGGGCCATATATAATTTGTATATATTTTAGTCATAACTCGTAGTTTTGTATTTTTAAATAAATATGGCTAAAATACTATATATATATACAATTCATTAAAGTAACTAATAGAAAGATGTTTGTTATTCTTCAAATTATTTTTGTATATATTGATTAATAAATCCGGCAAAAATATTTTGTAAAATGTTTGGAACTGTTAGAAAAATATTTTATAAAATATTTGAAAAATATATCTATATATATATATATATATTGTTTGAAAAATCTTTGCAAAATGGCTTGCAAATGTTCGTAAATGTTTATAAAAATTATTTGCTATAAAAATAACTAACACTCATTCGTAAATCCTCCAACCTCAATTCTTTTAAATAAAAAGAGAGACACTTCTGCGTAAATATCTGCACATACTGCCTTTCTTTTTCTAAAAATCTTTTTGATTTTGCAAAAACTTTTTGAAAAAATTGCATAAACATTTGCAAATCTTTTCAGAAACCCAAAAAAAAAGTTCAAAATTAGAAAAAATGCATCATAAAAATATTTTCTGCATTGTACATAACATTTGGATTTTTCGGATTGAGTTTGATGATTGAACTTGTTTAAGTAAAATCTGAAGATTGGAGCTTGGTTGGACCCTAATGCACCTAACTTCACTGGAAACTTAAAGGAACTAGATTTGAGGTGCTTCAAGTCTATTCGGAATTAATTCTTTGAGACTTGGGCTGGGTTCAAGACACCTCAATTGCCTAACTAGAACTTTTCGAGACACATGCATGACTCTTGTCGGTTGTGACCTAACTTGGGCAGTTGTACATTTCACTTGGCTCAACTTAGTTGAAGTAATGTGGGGATCATATTTTCTTGTATGAGATGCACATGAGTGGAAACGTTCATCCTCGTCTAGGGAGGGAAGTACACCCCAATCTATCCAGTGGCGTCGACGTTTAAAGACAAGAGAGTTTGGGTTGCAATGATGTTTCAAAAGAGGGACAGTCTTCTGACTCAAGAGGAAAAACTGCTTGTGTAAATGTTGTTGTATATAGTATTTTCTTTTGTAACAAAAGTGTTGAAACAAAGACTCCAAAAAAGTGGACAAGCTTGACTGAAAATAAAATTCTTGCCGGAGTATGTATGTATTTGAAATAAGCAAACTTGAGCTTCAAAAGACAGAAATCATGTGAGCCTACAGTTGGATGACCTGACTACACTGGTCATGCATCCATGGATAGGTAGCTAACTGGCTACTGTCCATTCTTCTCTTCAGCCCCTCCTCTTGAGCCGGTTGCCACTTGAACTTAGAAGAGAATACCCTACTCCTCGAGGAAAGAGTTGATGGATTGGAGAATCATTGAGTTGTCATACTGGAGAAATCAACTCTTCTATCATTTGAGTTAAGAAGAGCCACTATCACTTACATTGTATAACTCAGCTTCGTAGTCACAAGGGTTTACATATAATGTAGATTGGTTCTGGCATGGCCATTGAGGTGGTTTGAGCTGAGTTCGGTGACTCTCGAAGGTTGTTATGTTTTAACTCCGATTCCCAATTAGGTTCCACAAACATTCTCACTCCAAGGTCTAACTTAAGCTCCAAACTTTGATATTGTAAAGACATGTTTGAATATTGAAATCAATCCAGTTTCTTTCTTTTTATTTTCTTTATTTTCATTTTCTGCGCTTATTACATAAGTGTTTGCTAGGAACTAGCAAAGGCAAGTATTGGGGGGTGATGAATATCCACTTCAGCACCTTTATTCTATCAGTTTGGCCTTAAAAACCCTAGCTTATGCATGTAAATAACATTATTTTGTATAGATTAACATTCATTGTTTAGCCTATTTATTGTATATAAAATATCATTTTAATGCTAAAATTATAGAATAAAGAAAATAAAAGGAATAAAATGTCAAAGGCATTTTATGACTGTGAACCTGAGACCAAGTCAATAATCGATTTGATCGGCAAGTAGTGGGAGATAAGGGCCAAAAAGACAATAAAGATCCCATTCTTTTATTCATTAATAATGCATTTTTGGGATCAAATTTACTCTTTATTATTTATTCATCAAATCAATAAGCTGTGTACATGAAATTTGTAGATAATAATGCATAGATAACACAAAATTGAGCTTACACAAAAATAATAAACAGTGTAAATTTTATACTCAAAATAAGAATCCAAAATCTCAACTTCCCAGACCCATATCTCCTAAATAAAAACTCAAAGTGCATATAAATCACTTTTAATTGTATATAACTTTTAATAAGCTATTTAATGAAGGTAGTTTCATATTTTTGGAGTTAAAGTGTGAAAGTTAGGTTTTTGATCCCTATTGTATAGTATACCGATTAAAATATTCATTTTATTCATTATTTTTACGATTTTATATTTTCTAAATTTGTAAATATTATTTATTGTATATTTATATATTTATAATAGAAGAAAACCATAAATAAAACATAAAAATAAAATAATATGCCTAAATACATAGATGAAATAACTCTACATATACATATATATTTATTATCCCTATTTATTTAAGTGTAAATAAATACTATGAAATATATTTATGTGTATAAAAATAAGTTATAAATATATAAAATAATAAAATAAAATAATAAAATAATAAAATCAAAATTATAAAATAAAAAATAAAATACCAAAACATAGATGAATATACCTATAAATATACCCTTAAAAATTAAGTTGTAATAAACCCAATGAATAAATAAAATTCACATTAAATACTACATAAATAATAAAAAATTATTTTATACTTAAATAAACTCATTTAATATTTTTAAATTAATTCATTTCGAATAAAATTGGCTATTTTGTCATGTAATGTCCTACGTGGACCAATCATATCGCAGGGAGAGTTGACCCAAGTCAACTGCCATGTCTTCTCTCTGGATCACGTCAAAAGCCATGAGTAGTCAAATTTCTTGAATTTTCCTCACCGCTCCAATGATTCTTCGCCCACGAGCCCTTCACCATTTTTGCTCCTTGATCTTCCATGACTCTCGATGTCTCTCAAGATCTGGTGTACATAGCATCAATTTGTCCCAAACCCTTGGTCAATAAGGGTGCCAATCAATGTGTATAAATAAGAACCTCCACCTCATTCTTTGAATTTGGGCACTTTTCCAAGCCCTAAAGCCCCCAAATCCGGTCAAGCGTATCACCAGGTGATAGCTGGCGAACCCCTGGAGCTTTGGAGCAGTTGAAAGAGGAAGGAAGTGCACTAGTGGCAGACATCCGACCCCCCTGATCCCTCGTCCTCCAGCCAAATATAAGAGTTGTGCCTTTATGATTTTTAGGTAGATTTAGTACCTTATTTTGTTTTCTACATTTAATTTCGTGTTTTAGTTGATGGTTTAGTAGAGGTTAAGTTAGTTCCCTCGTCACAGCTCTAGAGCCCCAGTGACTATTCCTCACCATACCACCTTGTTCCCAACTCACCCTTTCCACCTCCACACTGTCCCCAACACCTTCTCCATCTCTCAGATCCATTTGACCAACCAGAACTATCATGGTTTCACGAATCGAGGTCCACCACCTCCACCTTCATCGAACCTCGCCGCCACTCTCCATCCCATTTCAATTCCACCCAATAAAGACCTAGATCCCTCCGTTTTGATATCGTCTTGCTTTTCAGCACTTTTTTAGGACTGGAAGGGGGCATCTGAACCCTAGTCGAAGCCCTTGAACCACCTCAAAGTAGCAGAGAGCTCAAGCCTCCACTGATGAGACCTAGAAGCATTTGAGCCTTCCATAATCCAATGATCAATCCCAGGATCGTCACGAGCACTTCAACAGTGAGAATGGAGTTAGGGGGAGACATAATTGAGTGATCGAAGTTCACTAAAGGCATGTTCTTCAGGTGTTCATCCTAGAGCCTCAAGAGCCGTCCGATCAGCCTCTGTTCGTCATGCGTAGAAGCTGACGTCTGATCTGGAGACTTGGCCATCGTCTCAATTAGGGATCTAATCTGAGACGTTCAGTCCCCAAACCATCACCATTGAATAACCTACACGTGTATAAGTTGAACGATCTCCGACGTACAATCACGCACATAATGGGGTGATTTGCATATACAAACCTCATTTTTTGTATTATTTACTTACTACTATTAATAATTTTTGTACGGAATGCAAAAAATGCATAGACAGCCCCTGAATTTATTGTATATTGCACATGGGTCAATGCGAGGTCACCTCATGTGTCGTCCTACGTGAGGTAACCATTTCGTAGAAATACCCCTAGCATTTTTGTATTTATGTTTAGTCCAATAAATTTCAATATATGTTGTATATTTCTGGAAAAATTTATACATGTGCTCCTGACTTTCATTTTATTTGCAAATATGCCTTTCCCAGTTCATGTATTTTTGGGCTTTAATTTCATTTCCTAAAAGCAGCACCTGTGCTTCAAAATTATGCAAAAATAGGGTTAGATGCCCTCTAGCATGTATTTTTCACATCTTATTTTTATTTTGGCATTTTGACCTTTTTTACTATTTATTAAAATCAAATGAGCATGTTTTTGTCCCTGTTGGACTTATAAAATACCAAAAAGGTAAAAAAGTTTTAAAAAATTCCCAAAAAATATATGTTGTTTATTATTTTATTTTCTAACTCCGGACCAAAAAACTCTAAAATAGAAAAAGAATAATCATAAAAATCAAAAAGCTCTAAAATCCAGTAGAAATGTGAAAATTCATAAAAAATACCAAAATATTTTATCTTTGTTGCTAAATTTTCTTTATATTAGTATATATCTATTAAACTTGTTTGGGGAATTTTGGATTTTATTGCTATTTATAACTTTCAAATATATTCTGTCTATTTATTTATTCACTGATTTGGGATTTTTTATTTTGAAAATTCCATAAAAATTAGCAAAAATTCTCCAAACAAAAATAGTAAAAATTTATCCACAATCTAAAAACATGTTATTCTGTAATTTTTATTTGTTTTTAATAGTATGCATAATTATATTACCTTACCCCATATATATAACCTTATATAGGCTTATATTTTATATAAAAAGAAACAAATCAAAAAACATAAAAAATAAAATTTATAAAATTAAAACAATTTAAAAATATACAAAATACAGAATGCAAAAATATAAAAATTAAAACCCAGAAAAAATAGGATAAAAAGATAAAAGAAGAGGAAAAATTTTGTGCATTATTGCCATATCTATCCTTTGCATCATGAGTTTGACTTCTACACATTCTTTTACACTATACACTTTTGTTGTATAGTTATAATAAATTTCAACTCCACATTTAGTTATTTATTACTGTATTTTATTGTGGGTCAATCTTTGATTGACTTGGAATTTTTTATGGGTCGCCTTAGTGACAATTTATCTCCGCTGCCTGTGAGGATATTTTCTAACCCGCATAAAATCTCGGATATTACTCTATCAAATTGGTGAATGCTTAGCACATAGTGTTTTACGAGTGGTCTCCCACTTTGGTGCAAAATGGGTGGACGAAGTAAAAGTCGATTATGTCAGAGTTTTTGGTCTCCCTTACACCATGGCTAGACATGTATCCTCAACAAATGAAAACCTTTAGCAAACACATAGCATACAAAGTACCCTAAATGGTGACCATGAGGAATTTTTCCTCGTGAAACCCCTAGTGGATATTCTGGATACTCAACCATCTCGACGGGGGTGGAGGCTAACACTATGGATACTATCTTCAAGGCCACTTTCCATCATCCCATCTGGATGACTATCTGACAAAGAGGATCTCAAGGAGGGTCGTATGATCTCACAAGGCAAGATCGTAGTCGATGTAATGACCGCTCACATAACCCTACTTAGATCAACAATTAACCCAAAATATGTATAAATCTTGAAAAGAAAAATACGTGGAGTTAAAATTTATTATAACTCTACAAATGTGTGTATAGGTCGAAGTATGTGTAGTGTCGAACGTAGGGAGAAAACAAGAGATCGGAGAAAATTAATTCCAAAAATGTGTGTTCCGCTTGTTTATTTGTTTTTGTGTGTTTTTTATTTTGTACTTTTTTGTAATTTTAGTTTTTATATTTTAAATTTTTTATTTATTATATTTTTTATTTTTAATTTCTTCATTAATATATAATATAAGAATATATAAGGCTATATATAATAAAGGATAATATGTATATAAATACAACTATAAATAAATAAAAATTGCAGAATTAAATATTTGCTTGGTTTTAAATAATTTTTTACTATTTTTTATGATTTTTTAGATAATATTTCAAATTTTTATATATTTTTAATGTCAAAAATATCACAAATCAGATATTAAATAATAGGTCAAACTAATTTGGAAATCAAAACTAACAAATAATGTCCAACATTTTCCAAATCAATTTTAATTAATAATATATAACAAAAATAAAACTCAGAAATAAAATAAGTATTGTGGGGATTTTGGGGGATTTTTTATATTTTTATATAGGATTTTAGAGCTTTTTCAATTTTTTTATTTTCTATTTTTAGGGTTTTTGGGTTCTGGAGTTGTATAAATAGATGAACAATATATATGGAATTTTTCAAAAAGTATTTATATTTTATACTGCAAATAGGGAAAAACATGCTCTTTTTGAATTTTATAAAATATTAAAAGTGCCTAAAATGTAGAAATAAAAAATATGATGTGAAAGTTCAACCCATCAGATAGTTAATCCTATTTTTGTGAATTTTTCTGAGCACAAATATTGTTTTAATAAATAGAGGGAATACACAAAAATTAATGCCCTAGAAAGGGTATAAACATAATTTACATAAATATCAGGTGCCAAATTGCAAATAAACCACAAAATAATACACTATATTTCAATTTCATAGACCAAACATAAATAAATAAACTCGAAAGGAACCGAGCGCAAAAGCCAAACCCACATGCACAAGCACATGAGCCTCTCTAGCACGAGTCAAAGTGCAATAACAGTTAAATACAGGATCCAAAGTGCAATTTATACAAAAGTTGTTACATAACAAATGAAAGATTTAGTACTAAAATTAAAATGCAAAATACACTGGGTTAGAAGTGCAAAATACCCAGTCAGAGGGTGCTGATGGACAGTCCTGATGATCTCACTTACGCATGCATCACGTCCTCAGCGGTAAATGACAGTTTGTTTTCGATGCATGGGATTAGAACCTGGGGTGGAATCCAACAGTGAAGGGTTCTTTTGATCGGGCGTCGGCTATACAATCGGGTGCCTTCGATCGATCAGATGGCGACAAAAGGGCATGGAAGAACATGCTAGAACACATGCTCTCTCGAGGTTCGATCCGATGTATCACTCAGCTCCGACCACCCGGGATGCTCGTAGGAGGCTCAAAATGGAGCCCAAGTTCCTACACGGCCGTTGGGCTCTTCAGAAGTCTCTGGGTCCCATTAGTGGGTTTCTGGCATCTCTCAAATGTATGGGACTACCGGATGCTCTATTTGGAACCAAAATCGCCTCGATTGAGGTTGAAACGCTCGGGCACATGGAGGGTTAGCATAAGCATTGAAAAATGAAGGGTCGCAAGGAGTTTTGGGGGTGGAGCAACATTTGATCATCGTGGCGGAGCTCACTGGTGGAAGGGGAAGAAAGGAGACTTGATCTCCCGATCTCGAGCTAATCGGGGTGAATGGATGGGTAGGAGCGATGGGAGGAGAAAGGGACCGAAGATGGGGGGTTCGGTTGAGTGGAATACGATCAGAAATGGGCAGGGACACTAGCCAGATCCTAGTGCTCTCGCGAACATTCTAACTGAAATCTAGGCTACAAAAATGCTTGAATCGTGAAAAAAATGATAAAAATGAAAAGATAAGAACAAAAACTACTTAGAAAGTGAGAAAAAAAGGGGCCTTGAATGGATGGTGGTCCTGATACAAAACCTCGACGGCAAAGGAGCTTGTTGAAGGTGGATCGCCTCAATTCAATGCCAAACCTATATGCGATGTTGCCGGTGAGTCAATGTTGTCACCTTGCTTCTCTATCCGGGTAGAAAACACAGAGTATGAAGAGGGATAAAAGAATAAATAAGGAGGCAAAGTTGGTTATGTACTATGGTGGAAGAATCGAGGTGGAGCGCTAAAATCAGAGGTCCAATCCTCGATGAATCACACCCGCGTGAAAGAGGGTGAATCAAGGAAGAAAAGTGCAGAACAAATCAATTCATTTCGATGCTTACATCAATCAGAGGAAAAAGGCGAAAAGTAGGTCAAAGCTAGGTCTGACAAACCTAGACATGGGAATGGACAGTTGACGTGGTCAAATGTGGACTCAATCCGGTTCATCTACGTGGACTAATCAAGAAAAACCTTGCCCAAAAATTATTATAAAAACAATAATAAATAATAAATGATTTATTAAATTAAATTTATAAAAAATATTTATTATTTTTTGTAGTATTTCAATATGATTTTTATTTATATTTTCGAATCCATTTATTAAAAAGCTTATTTTTATGGTTTTATTTATAGGTAAAATTGCCAAGATTTTGTATAATTTATTTTTATTTTTTTATTTTTGATTTTATTGCTTAATTTTATTAATTTATATATTTATAACTTATTTTTATATACATAAATGTATTTGTATTATATTTTTCTAATATATTATGTACACTCAAATAAATGGGCGTATGAAATATATAGGTATGAGTATTGTATATTCATCTTTGTGATTTTGTATAATATTTTATTTTAGTGATTTATTTATGGTTTTATTATATTATAAATATGTACATATATTATAAATAATATTTACAAAATTATAGAAATATAGAATATAAAATAATAAATAATAAATAAAATGAATATTTTATATGGTATACTATACATAGGGGTCCAAAACATTAATTTCAGACCTTAATTCCAAAAAATATGAAGCCACTTCATTAAATATCTTATTAAAATATATATACAATTAAAGGTGATTTTGATGGATTTTGAGTTTTCATTTAGGAATTACGGGTCTGGGAAGTTGGGATTTTGATTTTTTATTTAGAGTATAAATTGTTTATTATATATTGTTTCTATATGAAATCTTTTTTATTTTTATTTGTATTTTTATCTAAAAATTTCATGTACGAAGTTTCTTTATTTGAGGTATAAAAAAATAAAAAATAAAATAGATCCCAAAAATGCAATATTGATGAATAAAAAATGAGATTTTTATTGGATTTTTGGCCCTTATCTCCCCCTACTTTATTCCATGTCGATCCAATCATCAAGATGCCTAGGTCTCGGGCTTTAGGGTCATAAAATACCTTTGGCATTTTATTCCTTTTTATTTCTTTTCTTTATTCTATAATTTTGACATTAAAACAATATTTTATATACAATAAATGAAGTAAATAATGGATGTTAATTTGTACAAAAATGCTATATACATGCAGTAGCTAGGGGTTTTAAGGCTAAAATGATAGAATAAAGGTGATAAAATGGAGATTCATCACTATCTTCCCATCATCAAGACTTTTGGTTTCCTGAAAAATATAGAACAAATTTCATACATGAACATA
This sequence comes from Ottelia alismoides, assembly GCA_037367405.1. Classification (NCBI taxonomy): domain Eukaryota; kingdom Viridiplantae; phylum Streptophyta; class Magnoliopsida; order Alismatales; family Hydrocharitaceae; genus Ottelia; species Ottelia alismoides. Next base: position 23,315 of record JAZKJV010003608.1, on the reverse strand, counting down.
TGCACCCAAATAAACAATCCAACTTCCTTCTCATCCTACAAGTAAGTTGATTTCAATGATAAAAATAAATGGATTGCCTCTTGAAGTCACACCTTTACCCCTCTCAAGGGCCTTCGGGAATTTTGAACAATCGTGCTTCCATTATCATGGCTTATCGTAATAATGGAGACGTCCATCTTCATGGATGTCAAATGTGTAGAAGCTTTAAATGATGTGCAAGCAGCTTAACCATTCTTCTTTTTTTGCAGATTGGACACTTCTGAAATCCATGCTTCTGTCATGTTTCCTTGTAACATGTGCAAACATTGCACTACTAAATATATTTATTTCTTCATAATGTCCATAGTGGACCTTAATGTTGAAAAATGCCATTCACATCTCCATACATCCCCTTCGTATTCAAGAGGATGGCAATGTCTATATGTTGCTTCATAAGCACATTAAATAATGATCAAAGAATATAGTTCAAAACATCAAATAATCATCATATCACTTCTTGTTGAAGTCACGGGCATCCTCTAGTTGAGGTTATCATACTTTATAGAGAAGAACACATGCGTTATGTATCCTGTCTGAAGTACGAGTTTCAATTTAAGGATCCAATCCAAATAATTTGAAATGGTCAACTGATTAGTCCCAAGTAGGTTATTCAGTGGGTTGAGAAATTTCATCAAAAATGGAAAGAATGTCCTTTAATTAATCTTGATTAAGGTATTTAAAAATTTTAAAAAATTTAAATCAAATGCTCTTGTATTTTTCCTACTTCGAAAATCTTTCCATTGCAAGCTTCACTACAAGAAGTCCGTTGATTTACTAGCACAACCTTGCAACCATTAATAATTATATTGTCCTCACAATAGTTAATGCAACCACTTTACCTCAACTAGTAGTTGCATAGCTAAATATGCAACAACATTTTGAGGCAGGAGATTTGGCACCTCAATATATGACCATAGTGTGGTCGCACACATATTCTATTGAAACAGAACGACATAGCCTTGCCTTTCTCATTTTGACCAGCTCCTTGCACTAGCTACCTCTCGCCCTCCCTATCCATCCGAACTCCTCCCTTCTGCTAGCCTCTCCTCATCCCTCCATCCTTGACCTTCCCTCTCCTCATCTCTCTTCCATATCATCATCTACTACATCCCCATTCTTCATCCATGTAGAGAAAAATTAGATTAAACTCGACCTTCATGGAGAAAATCTTCCTTTTCCATCTCCGATCATCAATGACCATTTCACCCATCTTATCCTACTATTACTTAGGTATATCTCTTGTCCTTTAATTTTCTTATGTAATAGTTTAAAATTTTCTTATGTAATAGTTTAGTTTTTATTTTGATTTGCAATGATTGTGTATGTTCATTTGAGATGCATTATAGGTGTTTGTTGAAATGCCCAAGAGATGCAATATGTGATTTACAAATAGATTGGACGAAGTAATAAATTGTTGAAATGCCTAAGAGTATATGTGTTCACTTAATATGCAATGTAAGTGTTTATCGAAATGACGACGAGATACAATATGTGATTTATGTAATAGTTTTTATTTTGTTTAAATTGGAAGAAGTACTAAATGAAGTTCATAATGTAGTTTTTTTGTCTAATATGTGATTTTGCTGTCACATGTGAATAAGAAATGCAACTTTCCTGTGTATGTGTGTTGAAGAGCATGTGCATGTGCATCTGTGTACGCGTGTTTGTGCACGACGTATAGGCGCGCGTGTGTGTGTGTGTGCTTGTGTGTGTACGTGCATGTGTTAGGGTAATATATATATAGGATGTTCATATGCTTGATGTTAATGCAATGTGGGAATAAATTTAAGAGTGTGTGAGGAATATGGTTCTGCAAATGTGTGTATGAGGGTATGGTGCAACATATGGATGTGTAAGAGTATATGAAGCAACATGTGCATGTATGTAATAGTGTGAGGAATATGGTTATGCATATGGGTGGAGTGTAGGGAGGGTGTGGATATGAATGTAAGAGTATATGGGGGTATATTGGGCATGTATGCAAGCATGCGAGTAATATATAATAATGTCACGAGTTTCTTGTGTTTGATGAATCTGTAATTCACCACTCTCAAGATGAAAATAGATCTTTTTTCTCAAGTAATTAATTGCATTTAATCATTTATATTGCATTTTTATCATTCATAAATATGTAAATAACATCTATATTTTAGCATTCCTAATTGCATTAATAAGAAGCCATAAATTCTAGAAATATTCATCTGTAAATTAACCTAACTTCTCACATTTTTATTTATTTTATACTAACTTACAAATAAAAATACAACTCCAATGTGTACATGATACTAACATTAATAAAAAAACTAGAAAAATACTAACTTGTATAATATGCTCTTAAATCCAGACCCTAATTTTGAGACAAAAAGCCGCAACGTCGAATATCTCTCAGATAAAGTCTTATATGGACCTCTACTTACTTTTGAATTAATATACATTCAATTCTATAAAATAAGATCAAATTCAGAACAACCAGAGTCCATATGTGAAACCTTGGTTTTGGGGCCTCTTTGTGTATCGTATATATTGGCTGATTTGACCTCATTATTTTACATACAACAATAAATCTTTTTATTTTATTTATTTGATGTTTTAATAAATGTGTAAAATCTAAATCTAAATTTAATAAAAATGAAATAAAATAAATCAATTTGAGTCTATATATATTATGTACGTAAATCCCTTTTATTTTATTTTTGTATTTTATTAAACATTAAAAATTCAAATATATATTAAGATGTAAAAAAATTATTTTATTTTATTTTATTTTGAATTTTATTCCATTTAAAAATAAAAAATTCAAAATATAAAAATATGGTATTTTATAGATATAATATACCACCAAAAATACATTTTATATATACGACATTTTTTTGAGGTTGGTTTCTTCACAAAAGTTGTAGATCTCAACGAGATGAACAACTTTTCTGAAGAATACTTTTCGATTTGACATCATTTAATATTTTATTTTTAATTTTTCTTGATTTTTATTTTGAATTTTATCCCTTAATCGAAATGATAATGTTCTTGATCTTACCCTTAGACTTCGTCGTCAATTTGTTTGCAAAATGGAGTCAGGCGTGTGACTTGTGAAGGGGACCCAACTTCAGTTTCACATACAAGGCATAAGGCAAAATATTGATAAAAAAACCATTATCAAGGAAAGTACATTTTAGACCTAAGAATTTCAAACAGGTTTGCAAACACGATGTCATCGATATGACTCACAATATAGTGTGCACCCAAATCTCTCTTCTTTTTCAGCAACTATTGGTTCTTGAGACAAAAATTAGTGGCTATCGATAAAATATGTGTCTTTACGTAACTATTCGATTTCTTCCTGCTAACATTGGTAGGTATGCATGCATCTTACCTTCAAATATTTCTGGCATGCAAGATTTTTGGACACATACTCGTCAAATAATATTATCTTTGCAAAATCGTGCAATTTCATGATCATCTTTTGAATCTTTTTCACGCTGCGCTTTCTTGCCATAAGAGCATCGGGGAAAGGGATATCACAAGAAGAAGAAGAATGCAAAGAATCATAATCATACACAAGACCATGATTTTTATTACGAGAAATCGAGTTCTTCATAACTGAATCTTTTACATCAAATTTGTAACTTAAAATTGAATATCTACTAGAGGTTGGGGAATGCCTGCTAAATGTGCATTATCCTCAACAAAAGGTGTAAGGTGCTTCGTAGACTTTGAAAAATCCTCGTGTCGTCGTGGTGATCTCGTACTCTAAATCTTCCTCTTTCTCCTCTCTTGGAAGTCTCTGCCTAACGATGAAGATGTTGTTGGAGATGTCTAGCCTTATCATCCTCTGAAGTCTCCTCAAGATGAGCTCCAGAATCGGTCCTCTCCATGTCCCTGTACCGATCATGTATGGCCACAATAATTCCGCTCATGAGTGACATGTGATTAATAAAATCAAATGAAAATATCTCATGCTCATATTTGTGTGAATCTGAGTAGTATCCTGATGAAAAGTGTGCTGCTACTGTTTTATCTTGTTCAGGTTGTTGGGGTTAGCCTGAACACGGGCGGGAATGTATGTACAAGGGGTAGTACACTCATCATTTAAACAAGATAGACGATTGAGGTCAACCCATAAATCATGTACTCTATTCCTTTATCAACGTAACTCCTCAAGAATCTACCTAAAAATCGGTGGGATATTAAGATGAATGTTGTTGCTGTGAAGAAGGGTAGGAAGAACGTGAAGATTGACCATGATGGCCATGGGACTGCTATTGTTGGGTAGAGTGTTGAACATGTGAGCCCTTCTGGCCCAACTGGTACATAAGCTGACGGATGTACCATTGCTGCTACCACGATGCCTGGGAAGGATAAGCTCCAGAGCTATGTGGTGCAGGAAGAGGTGTAGGAGTCAATGATGTGTTATTGAAGGTTTGGGGCTGCTGGTAAGAGTAACGACCCCTAGAACTCCCTTACCAGGCAGGGTCAAGGGTATACCACACATCATTTACCTCCCACACCTAGGAAGGCTCCTTAATAATTGTCTTTGTAGACGGTGGCTGCTACTGACAAGAATGGGTCAGAGGTTGTTCCTTTGCCCAGGGTTGGAGTGGTCCTGACATATGTTGCTCCTGAATAAGATGAACATGGTACATGGGAGCAGCAAATGCAATCACGATAGGTATATTAATCTTCAACACCTTCTCAGAAAGTTCTTCCATCTGCTTCGGTAGTTTGGATAAGTTGATTTCCAACTCATCCATCCTCCTATCGATCCTCTCAACTACTGTGAGTTTATATGTTATGATGCCCATGTCAAAAGGTCAATATTATCCCTTGCTTCCTCTTTAGGTAAGAGTGGTATGGGGTCTCTCACTGAGCTTTACTCGCAGTTTGTGCTCGACTCGTCTCAGCCTCTGCTTGAACACCTTCCAGACGGTGTCCGCACCTCGTGAAGTATAACTGCCTCCACAAGAAGCACTAATCAAACCTTGCACCTCAGAGTTGAGACCGTAATATATCAACTGAACCAGAACGATAGGCTCCAAATCATTGCAAGGACAATTCTGCAAAAGATCATTGAATCTCTCCCATGTATCACAAAAAGCTTCATTGGGTAGTTGGGAGAAATTCGTAATGCATGAGCACATCAAGTTAGTTCTACTTAAGTGGTAGAACTTCTTTAAGAAAAGGTCCTTGAACTGCACATGGGTAGTTATAACTACCCCCAAGTTCTTGATCGAGTAATCATCCTTATCCTTTAAGCCAAAATAAAGGGCACTAAGCATTATATAATCTTGACTAACCCTATGATGCCTAAGGTTAGAACAGACTAACTCAGAGTCCTTAAAGTCTCTTCATGTGCATTCCCAAGAAACTGAGGCAACAAGCTCAAAAACTATAGTTTCAACTCCTATTCTACTTCGGGTTCAACTGAACTCAACTAATTAGTTATTTGGTATTGTCCAGGATTGTATGTCGTATCCAGTGGTGCATCCTAGCCAAGTTGTGCTCTCAGAAGTGTTGTATTATGCTCAGAAGCTCCTAACCTAGCCACCACCATCTGTATCATGTCATCTCGATCTTCCTCCTCTTCATTCTATCTCTTTGGAGGCATCTTGAATGTGTCTTCTAAACCTTCATCAAAAAGTGGATTGGAGTGAGATGTAGATGAAGACATAGAAATCAAGTCAATCTCACAGAGGCAATGATCTTCCTTGGTGAGAAGAGAAGAAAGAAAAAGTGTGGTTGGGATGTAACTACTTCCTAAGAATGAATCATGATATACAAGATCGAAACAAGGGTTATTTTTGATCCATGAAGGTACAAGGTAAGAAAATAGTTGGACCTCTGAAGATGTGATATTTGGGCATTTCAACGATAAGTTTGCAAAATCCAAACAGAAATCCATCCAGTTATCCATATTCGATTTTAAAAAGAGTATGGAAATGAGTATGCTCGATTCAAGAAAAAAATCTAGTACTATGTTGCACTTAAATGGAAGAACCAACCCACACAATACACTCACAAATTCAACACGTGAAAATTGTAAGAGTTTAGCTTATTTATTATCTTTGCCATTTTAAATTGGTGATTGAATGCATTCTTATACAAGCTCATAGGGAGAGTCTCCTACTACACCCAATTGAAGTCCTATAAGTCCTCGATCAATGGAGTGATCTTCCTGTTGCTGCCAAGTTCAATATCACACCCCAAAAGTAACTTATAGTCGTAGACAACCGAAATGTATTTCTAAGATCGAAGGCAAACCAACTGAAGTTTCCGAAATACGTAAGGGTTGGACATAGAGACTTAGGGTGGAAGTCTACAGTTTTGAGCTCTAACCTTAGGAATCCGTCCTCACCCACTCTGTCTGGGGGTAAGTACCTACAAAAAATGAGGGGTTTACCGCACGTAATACAATGTTGATTCTATTCCAAATTATATAGGTCAACTTGCATAATTCAGTCCTAATTTTAGAGTTGGTTATCAATTTGATTTATGTGACCACAAGCATCGCCTAACATACGACTCCTTTTCCTTAATCCTTAAGTTGGCAAAAACAAAGGGAGAATATGGAAAACAAAATGCATTCAAAAATTAATGATGCATGCATTCATTAAAGATAGTTATAGTCCCGACACTCTCCATGTTGATACAATACTGAATTTTTAAATTTTACACTATATGATGCATGTCGAGAAAACCCGTACCTAAACATAATTTCTATTAGTGATGAAGAATTCAATTAAGTTTGTCTAAGAGAATGTAGTTTACATGCATCTCAAGAATCTCCTAAGATTTTTGCAATTGTGGATGTTATGATATTTAGTTATGTTTCCTATGTTACGAAGAATATCAAACAATAAATGACCTAAGATATGTATATTTGGCGTAATGCTTGAATTTAAATTTCCACTTAGGTTGAGAATCACTCTCAACACAACAACACCAAAAGTAATATAATTAAAGGCCTTGTTTACATACATGAGATCTAAATCGAGAACTATCGTAAATTAGGCTATTAATTACAACATAGTAACTATACAAATTACACAAATACTACACAAAAAGTACACAACAAAAATAGATATTTCATCAGCTAAAATTTCTTTTGAGTACAACTCACTTCGTAGTCTCTTCAGTTGAAGCTCCAAGCTTCTAGTCTTTGTAGTCTTCCGAGTGTGGTTTGCTCCACAATCCCTATCACAAAATAACCAAATGTGTCAAATATCTACTCATAATAATTTAAGCAACTCAAATAACTTAAAACAACAGAAAAATACGGACAAAAATAAGTCAACAAAACAATAAAGGAACTTAGCTCAAAAACTCTTAAAGTCACAAGTACAAAGAAAATAAACGCTAAATATAATTAAATAATGTGTATTGTCCCCAACAATGGCTTCATCGAATGAATGCCAAATCAGCTAAGATAACAAGCACACGTTGTAGCACGGGCCCATTTGCAATCAACAGAACCAGGTCAGATATCTCCACGAAGAGGACTCGGTGTTTAATTCATAACATGCGAAGACCATGGTCAAACACAGTGACACAGACAACTATTTAATTAGATTTAATGTAAATTAAATAATTAAATGATTTCTAGATACTTAGTTAAGCTTTATGCAAGTACACAAAAAAATAAATACAATTTTTCAAACCATTTTATTATGCATTTATTTAATATGACAAACAATCATGTCATGATCAAACAAAGATACATAACACAAAAATATGATCCTGATCAAGTAGTAAAATACTTGTGATTTGACTTAAATTAATTAATGAAAACTTAGTGTCAAGCAGAGCCAATTCAACCAATGACTAAATTAAATTTCTTCAATTTTAAGGTTGAATGTCAAGATTAATCTTCAAAAATTCAATGCATTCATAATAGATCAAAAACGTGATTTAAATGCATTACATTTAAGAGGATGAAATGAACTTTTCAACAACACCAAATTCATTAAAATCAGAGTTCTGGATCACGATATATTGTAAATACAAGACCGGGACATAATTGTCAAAGTTTTATTTATTTTTTTACAGAAAAGTCCTAGAAGGATTAAAGTGCAATTACAAAACCCCACATGAGTTAGTTTGTAATTTATCAGAGGTGCGAGGACTTATTTGCAATATTGATAAATCTTTGAGCTTTACTACAATTTTTCTAAGAAATCGTGCATCACACATGATCAGAATGAGGTTCGGGCTGAGGCTCGGGAACACTTGGCATCTTCTGATGGCTCACACCAGGCTATGATGCTCTGAAGCTTCGGTCTAAAATGGTGGCTTAGACTGAGGACGTGTCTTGCTATCAACTGTCGAATCACGTCGAATATGGGTGATCGAATGGCGGTTGTATTTTTATTTCCAACAAAACTCCTCTATAGATGGTAGAGGATAGATTGTGCTCTAGTGACTCCGTATTCCTCCTCTATGCTCCTACACTCTCTCCGAAGGTCAAGATATCTTCATTTTGACCTCACGAAGGAGCTGTTGAATCAATGGAGCTTTTGGAGGAGTGTTGAACGCCTTGTTGATGAAGTAAGATCGGAGAATAAAATCGAGATGAATGCTTTGATCTCCTCCGATTATTGATAGTGCAAAGTTAATAGACAAGCTGAAGCAATTGCTAAGCTATTTGGGTCAAGATGTTATTCAGTGGAGGGTTCTATTTTACTGGAAGATCCCGACCCTAATGGGTTCTTCCTTGTTTCAAGAGGAAGAAGGGGATCGACGAGATCCCACATCTGGAGAAATGGTAAGGGACAATATAAGTACTCGTGTAGATGTATGGGGTGAGACGAAGAAGTGCATGGAAGACAAGTTGATCAAATGAGTTACAAGTGTAAGTGAATAAATCAATGAAACTTCATAGAAAACAAGATTGAAAGCATTACATGGATACAAATCAAATATAAAGATGGAAATGATGAAGGAACCAATGGCCTGATGAAGCTTTAAGCTTCGAAATCTTCGCATAAAGTTCTAGGCTAGAGAATCAAGCTCAAACTGCTATGGATTTAGCTGTGACACGACAATGCAGTCGAGGATCTCGCTGGAGAAGAAACACCATCGTTGCTCTCAAAGTTGACTCACTTTCTGTCATAGGATGAGGACGAGGATAGGTTCTCTCTTACACAAGGGCGGAAAGCCGCTGCACATGATGGAGGGAGGGGTTTTGAGGAAGAGGATGTTGCAGTAGATGGTAACTGGCAATGGTTTCAACCACTTGGAACCGACGATAGGAGTTGGAATGAGGGATTTTAGTATATACGCAAAGATGAGGGAAGGTAGGGGAATCTGAGGGTGGTGGTTGTTGGTCAGAGGGAAGGCTAAGATGGTTGGGATAAGGTAGGAAAGTTGGACGATTGATGGAGGGTTTGCGTCTCTTGAAGATAGAGGGACGGAGGTTAGGGACACTCCACTGACCGTCAGATCAAATATCAGAGTACCTAGAATTGGGCGTGAGATGGCAGTCTGGATGCACCTGATCAATAGATCAAGTAGTCAGTATTGCTGACAATGGAGATGGATCACAAGTTGTTTGATCTGATACGATCAGACGGTTGAGATAAGGAGCATGTGGCAAGGAAGAATTGGGCTGCATGGACGACTGTGGAGGTGCCATGTAGCCCAATCAAAATATAAGAAAAAGGATAAACACTTAGAAAATAAAAAAGAAGTAGTTAGAAGAGAAATTAGAAAGTGATGAACATGAAAGTTATAGATCTCTATGAGATCTACAAATTTCATGTAGAAGTCAAAGAGAAATGCATTCATCTACACAATGACTTACAAGTACTTAGATAAATAAAAATATTTATTTTATTTTCTTTTCTTATTTTTTGGATTTTTGAATTGTATTTTATGTTAAATTAATTATGTACAATATTATTTAAATTTTATTTGATTTTTAATAATAAAGAATGATATAAAATGATAGCACAATAATATGTTATATAATATAGTATGATTAGGGTTAATTATTTACACTTCATACAGAGGTAATTAGTGTTAATTATTGGATTATTTCATTGATCTTCGTAAGCAAGAGAAATAATTTAATTGATTAATACCGATAAATTTGGGATTTATTAGAGGGCCCACGAAAGGTGGCAAGTGTTTAGGTATGAACCCTGATTTAGGACCGTTGCACTAATATCACATGCAAAAAGATGAGAGAACGAATGCCTTGTTTTATTCAATTGGTACATGATTTCTTATATAGCGTGAAACCTTAGAGAGGTGAAAAGAGAAAATGGCATAGATGCATCAAAGGGGTTATATGTAAAGAGAAATATCCCATTAACTCTAGTAATGATATTTCAAGAAGAAGATAAGTAAAAAATACTATAACTATAATAAAAGTCTAGCTTTTTATTTGCAAATGCTAAATTTGTCAATTTATATATGGGCATACTAAATATAACACTTTTCCCAAAAAAAAAGAAAATTCCTTATTTTTATAGATATTCATGTAAACTATCTATCTACAAATGAAAAGTGTGTTAGAGCAAAGTATTTGATTAACATGGTCATATGATAGTTATTTTAATATTTTAATCCTTCAGCAAATGATTTATAATTGACCATTGTATAAAGAAGATTAGCAAAAATAATTACAAACACCTTTATAAAAAATCCAGCTATACATTTGTATTATTTAAAAATATCATAAAAACTAAAAAACGAGGAGAAATGTCTTAAACAATGCTTCGGATGTAGAGATGTAAACATGCAGGAGATATCCATATCAGATATGCTAGGATATTGGTTTATACATATTTTGATGTGTGTGTTCTTATCGATCTTAAAATGGATATAGAAACATATGTCCTTTGATATTCAAAATACATGTGTATGTGTTTATATATACATTTTATATATTTGTGGATATATTTATAACCATATGTAATAAAAGTTTGAACCTTTTATGGCATTATAAAGAAATACACTTTAATACATTTGTTGTATGCATAAGGCATTTAATTCATATATTTTTAAGATTTATTATGTATTTATGATATTATTTAGGGGTGCATGTGGATAGGATCGGATTAGATTTTAGCTTAACACGTATCCAATCTAATCTCAACGTAATTTTATTTTTCGAATCCCCATTCCAATCCATCAAATACTTCGATCAAATTCGATCAAATCCGTCATATTACGGATTGTATCAGATTTTTATACTTGCATTTTCTTGCTTAATAGTCTACTCATTCGTGTATGTATTTTATAGCACACTAGCCATCGACATTTGAATAATATCTTAAAAACCGATAATATGAATAGATGTAAAAAAAGATGACATAATCAAATGAAAGTTGAATGATTCCATTAAGCCATTACAAAAATTTGAAGATCACAAAATCAAATTAAAGGACTATATTGAATTTGCAATTTAAGTTTCTTTTTATAGATGATGAATTAGTGTGTTTTTACTATTTCTAGAAAAAATAATTAAAATAAGAATAACACAAGCTGCCAAATAAGAATACAAAGACACGTTAGATAAATAAAAAATGTGATTTATGTAGTTGGATATTGATGAAGTTCATAATTAATTTAGAGTATTAAGTTATGCCAAAGCCTAACCACTTACAAGAACATCCTTCAAATCTCTATAATATATCATTAATAAACAACAATCAAATAACATCCAAGCTCTATTGAATATCCAAGACAAAACTAACTTAAATATAACCCACCAGTTTAGCAACATGCCCCTCATTTAAAATGAAATTGAAATAAAAATTATTTGTAAGATTATATATATACTAAAATTGAAGTATGGATCAAAATTGTATATCAATTTGAAAATGAAAGGAATTGAAGTAATATTTTTGTTCTTAGATGGATGTGATACATTTTATCATGTAGCTGATCAAGGTTCATACATACAGTAAGGTTGCAAGCTAGATCAAGTAAAAGATAAGAAAGCAAATGGTCAAAAGTAACTAACAAAGGTACTAGGAAACTATCGTAAATCTATTTTCTTTTAATGGAGATCAGAAGAGTATCAACATACTGAGGTCAAATGGTGTCGCACGAGAGGAGGATGACCGTGTATGAGATGTGTGACAACATCACGAAGGAGGGTGTGATGGATTGTACTTGAGGGGAATAACATTGTACAAAAGAGGGCAACATCGAAATAGACTGAGAATGAAGTAGAAGAGGAATATTTGCAGTCAATAGGGAAATGAGAGAAGAGAGAGAATTAGAAGGGGAGTAACCAAACAATGTTTGCAATTTTTATAATTTATATTCATATTTTATTATTTTGGATTTTTAAACATTTGACTTTAAGAGAGATGAGTCATGGTAGGAGGACTTGTATCCAAGACTGATATGAGAAAATATGAGATGAATGTCATTGATTTTGCTCATACAGAGAATTCAAAATAGGCACACATATATATTATACATGTATGTATATAGCTAATTTTAGTTGTGTAAATGTGTGTGGGGTGTATATTAATGGATTAAACAGATCGGATCCGATCGAATTTCGTAAAGATTCGGTCCAATCCATACTTGAACAGATTTGACAAATTACACTCCAATCCAATCCATTAAAATAATAAAACGAAACCTAGATTACGGATTTATACGATAAATGCGCAACCCTAATATTATTCATATTCAATATATATATAGTTTATTAATATCCATTTTTAAGGTTATATTATTATTCCTACGTATCAATATTTGTATTTGCATTTGTGTTCATAATTTAAAACAAATAAATTTGTGGACACCCATATATCTTAATCTGTATCTAATGGCGTACATTCCTACTTCTGTATTTTCAAAGGGTAACTACTCTATATGTTAGACTTCAGTGAATTTCTAATAATCCCACGCCATTAACGGGTTGATTAATTTAAGTAAAGGTATTTCAAAAAAATTAAAGTCTATTATATATATGTGTAAACTTTAAAAAGGCAAACCACTTCCTTCCCTCCTTGTCTCAGTGTACGAAGAAAATGTGATTTTTGATATATCAAATCTCACGGAAATTTAATCATCGTAAATTTTTGATATATCCTTATGATAAGTTTGTCAGCATATATTTGGAATATTTTATCTTAAAATGGTGGAATATTTTATCTTGAAATCGTTATTCCTTTAATGATGATTTTATAGATTCCGATGTACACATTAAAAAAGCAATTACTTTGATCAGCTGTTAAAGATATCTTAGTGATATGGAATTACTATAAAAGTAATCGAACTACAACCTGTGGAGTGGGACAGGAGTTTCTCCACTTGTGGAGCTGCCCTTAAAACTGCTTTAAGAAAAGTAATGAAGCACGAGAAAGCATGCAATGAGAATCATCATGCATTCATCCCCCTTGCTTTTGATAATTTTGATTTCTCAGTACGAGAAGTTGTTGTGCTTTTGAAGATGATCCAAAAAGTCGTGAGTAGTAATGTGACGGTTCCTAGATTTATGGACGTAGTGTTCAAAAGGATTGATTTTTAAAAAGAACTAGCGACGCAGCTTATTGTCCGTTTGTCTCCTATTTCGATGCAATCCCTCTATTTAGTGCAATAACTTCTATTAGATATATTTATCTTGAAAAAGAGGACCGAGGATTGTGTGTGCTAGTATAAAATATTAACACAACTGAAGTGATCTTCAAATTGGAACGAATCTCCAAACAAAGAGATTAAAGTTTGCTTTTTTACTTGTGAAAAGATGAGTGACGGTATAGTTGGTGTCTCCGAATGGCACTCATCAACCCCACAAGTAAATGTCGCCCTATAGCCATTGCTCCACGATTCCCTTCTTGAAAGTCCTGGTTAGACAGTAACCTATGCCTGCGGAACATCCTACAGCATTTTCTCTATATGACACCCCCTCCGTCACATGCACCTTCCCACTCCCAGTTAGATTTGAGCTCGAAGGGAGTCGTGTCGTGTCACCTCTTCCTTCCCATTTCACGGAGGCTCAGTTCCCGCACACATGGGCGCAGTGGAGTATGGGCCGCACCGGGTGCCTCTGCCAAAGCCGAAGCCGTTCCTTGAGGCCTTCCAAAGCAACCTCAAGGAGACCTTCTTCCCCGACGACCCTCTCCGCCAGTTCAGGAACCAACCGGCGTCGCGCCGATTTGTTCTTGGCCTGCAGTACTTGCTGCCCATACTGGACTGGGCCCCCCGCTACACCTTCTCTTTCTTTAAGTCGGATCTTATTGCGGGCATCACCATCGCCAGCCTCGCGATACCCCAGGGGATCAGCTATGCCAAGCTCGCAAACTTGCCTCCCATCCTTGGTTTATGTTAGAACCCACGCTTGTCTCTGTACATGTGAGTCTGCGTTCATGATAGTGCTTGGTGGTGATCGACGCTGACATCTGCCTTGTTCGTGAATGTTTTAGATTCGAGCTTCGTGCCACCCTTAGTGTACGCGATGATGGGGAGTTCCAAGGACCTTGCTGTCGGGACAGTGGCCGTGGCGTCGCTTCTAATCGCCTCTATGCTGGGGAAAGAGGTGTCGGCGACGCAAAACCCGACCTTGTATCTACATATGGCCTTCACTGCCACCTTCTTCGCTGGGGTGTTCCAGGCAGCTTTGGGTATTCTCAGGTATATAACCTGAACTATATTTCATGTGTTTCTTTATGATCAACGGACTGCGGAACTGATTTCCTTTAACGCGTGTACTTTCTTTTTTAGGGTAGTTTATTTATTTACATGCATGTATTATTTATTCCGAGCAAATAGTAAGGTGTCACTACAAGAAAAACAAATTGTATCTACAGAATTATGCCTACGGATGTGTGGTTTGTAGCCACGGAATTGTGTTTTTAGCCACAATATGTCGTGGCCAGTAGTCGTTGTTACAAGTCTCGTCGTGAGAGTTCTCTAACCACGAATATGCCGTGGCCACTACAAAGTGACTACAGAATTTGTCGTGGTCACAACTCTTGTATGAAGATTTTGACCACGGATTGTACTTACGAGAAACTAGTGGCCATGGAATTATCGTGGCCACAAGTTTCTGTAGCCATATTCTATCACCACAACTCATTTTTCTTCTAGTGGTTGTATATTTCACGACCATACAGTGGCGATGGTCTTTACCGGCGAGTTGCCAGAGAAGGCGAAGTTGGGAGTAGCAGTCTTTGAACATCCGGTATACATGACCCAAAGGAATTCTTCGATACTTCACGATCTATAGTCTATACATATTATATAAACACAGACGCCTCCAATTATTGAGAATCAATACTAACACTCCCACGTATTCAAATTTGAAAAATACTAAATATATCAAATTGCTTACATGGCTATGTCTGTCCTACTCAATGAAATTTCACGTCATTAACAGACCGTGTCTTCAAGTATAGAAGAATCATGTGGTTCGTTGGGCAAGAGTTAATAAGTTTACTAGATGAAGTTAGTTGGGTAAGGGTCAATATCAACACTCCACGTGTTCAAATCAGAAAAATACAAAATATATCAAATTGCTTACATGACTATGCATGTCCTACTCAATGAAATTTTACCTCACTAAAGTAGGAATATCGATATTTCAAAGATTGAGAAGTTAATTTACAAAGTCTACAGAGTTCCTAAGTAAAAATCCCTTATAAAAATCAATATTGTAATAGTAATTTATTGTGATTCCACTACAACAAATTATCATAATAATGACAAATTTATACAGAGAAATTTTGGCTATTAGATTCTATTGTTATCGCAATTCTTAGGAATCCTAATTTTGGCAGTAAATTTAATACAATGGTTAAACTTTCGCAAGGCAAAGTTTTTGTTATCACAATTGTCAATCTCACGACACAAATCATCGTTACAACGTAAATTTTTAGAACTTCTGTATTATATCAAATTTAGTTCTATTATGGATTTATTTATTTGTTTTCTCAGTAATATGATTTTACGTCAAAGTATTTATACCATGTATTTTTAGCTAATTCAATATATATTTACTTATTTTAAAAAGAAAAGTTTTCATAGCACATAATTAGCCAGTAACTACTTTCTTTATTACAAAGCGTCAATAATTGTAGCTATATAGCAGTAGTCATGTGATTAAACCTGAAGTTACAAGGAATAATAAGGTGGGATCTACTTTCTTTGGCTATTACGTGCAGGCTTGGATTCATAGTGGATTTCTTGTCCCATGCCACCATAGTGGGGTTCATGGGGGGTGCAGCCACGGTGGTGTGCCTCCAGCAGCTCAAAGGCATCCTTGGGCTCCAACATTTCACCACTGCTACGGACCTCGTCTCTGTCATGGAGTCCGTCTTCTCCCAGACCCACCAGGTACCCATCATCGCCATTATTTTCTTTCAAATATGATCAGTTTATTAATTATCGAAGGCTGTTGTGGCGTTTTGCGCAGTGGAGATGGGAGAGTGCCGTCCTTGGATTTGTGTTCCTCTTCTTCCTTCTCCTCACTCGCTACTTGGTGAGTTCCTTTGCCCTGCTGCCATTCAACTGCGTATTGTTGCAGATCAAATCATATCGACGAGGTTTTTTTGTCGACATGCTTCGTGAAGCACATGCAAACAATTCAATTCCTTTCAAGTGGTCCTGTCGCTAAAAGATGCTCTATTGTCCCAATGTGAGATTGACATCGAGAGAGGTCTGCTGTGAATCCGTAGTGCATCAAGCCGTTCGATTTGGATCAAGTGGTTCCAACTAATTCTCATAGTAAGGATCTACAAAAACAGGGAATTCGTTCTAACCGCTCGATCAAGATCGAACGGCTCGGGTGCTCTACATAAGATATGCTCGCGATTGATATGTATGAGCCTTAAATCATCTCACCTACTGTCTACCAAAATGTGGAATCCGTCTGTTTTGATTCTCTGACAAGTTTTTCCGGAATCACCGTTTCGTATTTAATGGGTTGTGTCATCAAATCATTACTCATCTGATCAACTTATTTCTCATTTTAATGCAATTTCCTTTTTTTCGGGATTTTTGGTGTACATCATCAATGTTACCTATGCATTGTAATTCTTCACGGGAATCTGATTGTGTTTTTTTGAAGAAATACAGTTCACTGGCGCAGAATTAGCATAGTGTATCGAGGGGTCATGATCCCCTTCAAATATTCACGAGATATAAATTATTGAATTTTTTTCCATCAATTATTTTATAATATTTATTCGAATCCAATCTTAGATTGAATTATAATATATGTAAAAGATGTTTATTATAATTTATGCCACACGAATATATATTCCCATCTCTTTCCAACTTGAACACTATATTAGAATAAGTGACAATCTAATGTTAGATTTTTTACGTAATCTTTATATTTAGTTGTCTCATTTACTTAACTTCATACTTATTGTATATTTTAATAAAGGAATGTTTACCCGGCAACCCTAAAAATCTTTGTCAATTACCTCTACGACCTTTGAAACTATGTAATTCCTCCCTTACCCCCGTAAACTTGTTCCGTCTTATCGTACGAACCCTACCGTTAAATTGACACATCTAGAGTTAACTTTCTTGGATTAAAAATGAGTTAATCTAACCAACCATGATCGAACGACTAGAATTAACGAAGAGAAAAAAACGGCGCCGGAGAGGGTGGGGGGCTTGGGGAGCTGCAGGGCGGAGAAGGGGACAGGACGGGCCGGGGGAGCTTTCGACCTGGGGAGGTGCGGGGAGGTGTCGGGGCGAGAAGGGAACAATGTGGGCTGGGGGGGGGGGGGGGGGAGCGCATGGCCGGGGGCGTCCTTCGATCTGGGAAGGTGTGGAGGGTTTCGAGCAGGGGAGGCTGGGTGTCGGGCAGGGAACGAGGCGAGTCGGAGGGGGAGGGCTTCGAGCGGTTGGCAGCGAGGGGCTCGAGCAGGGGAGGCGGCGTCATGGGGGCTTCGCCACAGTGTGGTCTGGGAGAGGCTTGGGGAGGAAGTGACAATTACAGTAAATTCGATAAATAAAATAGGTATTATGTAAAACAAGATAACAGAAACCGGCTATCTTTAATGGTTGAATGGATGACGGTTAACCAAAAGGTATGTTGGGTAAAGGTAACGAGTTTACGCAGGTAAGGCAGAAATTCCGTAGTTTCAAAGAATCGTAAAAGTAATTGACAAACATTATAGGATGTGTCGAGTAAAAATCCCTTTGCAATATGTCTGAGGCACTGTTAATCCTTATCGAATCTTTGGCAATGCCTGCTATGAGAAGACAAAGAGTGTGACATAATTTTTTAAAATAAAAATATAAAAGTGAATACAATCTCTCTTCTTTTATTGCAAAATACGACTGACAATTTCTTTTCATATTGACCTGATTTGTTTAACTTGATTAAAATTAAGCAAGCAATTGGATAAAGATATAGTTGTTTTTAATAACTTCCTGTTAAATAATTGAGTATATATGATATATCTATGTCAAATGCATGGTTTAGTTAATTATCTGTAGTTATTAAAAAAAATTTCGTAGGGATCATACATTGGGATAATGGCTATGATACTCGCATATCTCCAACGTAAATAATTGGTGTTTGTTTGTCTTATCTAATAAACTTGACGGTGCGCACCTAAAGGAAATAGATAAGAACAAATGGCTTTTCTTTTGTGAAGCATTATTGTGAACAAGTATGGGCGTGGCTTGACTTGACTACGGATGATTCTCTTCTTGAATTTCTTCTAATATCATGATGTGACAAATGTGATCTTAATTTCATTCTTTAATAATACCATTAATTTTTTGTCTTACCAAACATGACATCGATATGAATAATTAACTATGGAGAGAATATCAACAAATGCTCAATGATGGGTGCCTCTGATCAGAAGAAGATTTTGTTGTTTGCTTTCGAAAATTTCATTAGTTCGGTAACGAATCCAATTCATGAATATCTTCTGCAATTGATTGGTTAACATCTCAATTTCAATGAAACCAGAGCAAGAAGAGGTCGAAGTTGTTCTGGATCTCAGCAGCGGCGCCGCTTACATCTGTCATCCTTGGTACTATACTCGTCTATCTCACGCATGCTGAGAATCATGGTGTACAAGTGGTAAGTAAATAAATTAATGCCTAATCAGAATCACACGTAATTAAATCCAGGTCGAGGCCAAGTGAACGGCTAAATTAATCAATAGCTCTTATTTTGTGCAGATTGGAGATCTTAAGAAGGGGCTTAACCCACCTTCCATGATGAGTTTGATCTTCAAGCCGCCATATATGATGACCTGCTTGAAGACCGGCATCATTACCGGTGTCATCGCTCTTGCTGTAATATAGATGGACACTTAATTTGCTATAAATATATTTTAAAATGTAAAACTAGGCAAAAGTGGCTTGCTATTCGTCACTGCATAGATCTTATAGCTCCGTCACTGACAACAGGAAGGGATTGCTGTTGGAAGGAGCTTTGCTATGTTCAAGAACTACCACATTGACGGAAATAAGGAGATGATCGCCTTCGGCGCGATGAACATCGTTGGCTCCTTCACTTCCTCTTATTTGACCACAGGTGTACATCATCCCTTTTCCCCCACTACATTATATATATTCGAGTGATTTCAATAGGGTGAGATCCGTTTTCTACCCATGCACAGGCCCATTCTCGCGGTCGGCTGTGAACTACAATGCAGGGTGCAAGACGGCAGTGTCGAACATTGTGATGGCGGTGGCAGTGATGATCACCCTCTTGTTCCTCACCCCTCTCTTCCACTACACCCCTCTCGTCGTCCTCTCATCCATCATCATCTCCGCCATGCTCGGTCTCATTGACTACGACGCCGCCATCCACCTCTGGAGGGTTGACAAAATCGACTTCTGTGTCTGCATCGGTGCCTATGCAGGTGTGGTCTTCGGCAGCGTCGAGATCGGTCTGATCGTTGCTGTAAGAACCCCATTTAGATATGCTCCCTAACTTCTCTACGTAATTGGCTCAGATTAGAGTTGCTCATTATTGCAGGTGGCGATATCAATGCTCAGGGTTTTGTTGTTTGTGGCGAGACCCAAGACTGCAGTTCTTGGAAACATCCCTAATTCCACGATATACAGAAGGATGGACCATTACACATATGCACAAAGCATCCCCGGGGTTCTTGTTATCCATGTTGACGCTCCCATCTATTTCACAAATGCCAGCTATCTAAGAGAGAGGTCGGCATCTCTCTCTCTCTGTTTATATGTTAGCTAGGTCATGCAAATCTTGTAATGACAAACATGTTTTCATTGGTCAATATGCATAATCTTGATGGGAATAACCATGATATAATCATTTGATAATGATGATCTGTTTATTTACAGGATCGGACGGTGCATTGACGATGAGGAGGAGAATCTGAGGGACAAGCAAGGTCTTCAGTACGTGATACTCGACATGGGAGGTAATTAGTTAAATATCGATCCAACACATGGAGCAGATCCTAAAAAAATGTTTTAATCGCTCGGGATGCTGAGACTCTGACCATGATACAAAAAAATGGAGAGATGGATGTTAGTAATTTACCGAACTTGCATTTTCGTGGTGTTATGTTACACTCTTCTCAATGATTGCAGCTGTGGGTAGCATAGACACCAGCGGCATCAGCATGCTCGAGGAGATGAAGAAGATAACAGATAGAAGGGGTTTCAAGGTGTCAATTCTTACCACAGATTAATGGATTTTAAAAAAAATAGCATTCATATCAAAATTCACAAATAATTTACTATGCTATTTTCAAAATTTGAGCAGCTAGTACTTGCAAATCCGGGGAGCGAGGTGATGAAGAAGGCTAGACAAATCGAAAACCATAGAGAATATTGGGCAGGAGTGGATCTTCTGTACTGTTGGAGAGGCAGTTGGTGCATGTAGTTTTTTGCTTCACACCAGCAAGGGTCAATCTGCAAGACAAACCTCGGCAGTAGAAGCCGAGGAAAGCGTTTAAATCTCCAAACATCTATCCATCCTCTTTATGTCAACATCGCAATACCTCTCACCCTGTTTTGTTTCTAGAATTGCTGAGCAGGTACGGGAGGTTCTATTTTTATCCTTTCGTTTGTAAGCTTACAGCTAATCCTGGTTGTCCCGAAATAACAATGTTTTATAAGGAAAATTAGGTGAGAAGCAATTTACAGCAAAAGGGTCGCCTTCGAAGTAATATATATTGTTTCTTCTAAAGGGTAAATTATTGTTGTAGTAACTTCTGCTGTAATTCCAGCGGTTTTCATACGCTTCGTGTTCACAAACTGGACAACGCTAATTATGTAGAAGGGTTTTCGGAGTCGACAAGGATTCTCTGCTGTAATGGCACTTTTTTTCTATTTTGATTTTTAAAAATCCAACCTTATAGATGGTAAAATGTTTCACGTTTCCTCCAAATTTCATTCAAATCTAAGACATTTGTTATTTTATTTTACTAGTCAAAAGTTCAGTTGATCATATCTTTGACCATTAAGATAAAATAGCAAACGGCATTGAATTTAAACAAAATTTGAAGGGAATATAAACATTAGTCATAGATATAATCCGCTCAAATAAAAACTGCATAATATAATTACGATATGATCAGAATCCAGAAATCAAAGCAGCGGCGTAAAAAAAACAGGCAAATGGAATTAATACGTATTTATGTTTTAATATCAAATTAGATCGAGTCAGTAGTGCCGTTCCTGACATTTCATGGACCCTAGGCAAAAGAGAAAAATGGGCCTTGTAAAAAAATAATTTATTTTTTAAATTATAAATTTCTTATAAAAATTTCATTAATTTTTACAAAGAACTATAGATGTTTATGATCGACGAGCATCAAATAGTAAATCATGAACTATGGTCAATAGCTAGCAAAAAAATGTACGGCATGTGTTTTTTAAGCTAGGATTTTTGAGAACATTCAAGCACAGAAGCACATATATCTATTGATTACAATAACACAAATTTTTAAAAAATAAGAGTTTTATCTCTTAATATTTATTTTCCATATTATATGAGCTCGAAAAAGTAAAAATAATATTCAAACAAGTACTAAACAGTTAATTGCAATAAAAGTAATACATGATTTAAACAAACAATAAAATAATAGTTATAGAAAAATAATCAAGTCATCAATTTTTTATTTGACAGTAGAAATCATACCAGGTTGATAATTTCTATTAACAGTCCAAGATCTAAAAAGATACATGTTAATAAAATAACTTCTCAACTAGCATTAATATTGAAACCAAAATTAAATATTAAAGATTTGATTTTTTGAAAAACAATAAAAGTTACCTAAAAAGATTATTTGATGGTTATTCGCAATCCTACAATAAAATATTCTTACAACAAATATAAAATTAATTATAATGACGATAAGAACTTTGAAAAAGGAATGTATGTCATGTGATTGAGAAATGAGTGGTGATTTTTTAAAAAAAAAAGATAACAATTGTTCAAGTGGTTAAAGCCAATTTCCCAATCTCCTACAATGTGCAATAACTTTTAATTTTGTAATTGCTTAGAATAAAGGCAAGAGGTGGTTTATACTTACACAAATATGATGAGTAGGTGTACGGATCTAAAAAATAACCGTGATTTGTGGATTTAAGGAAAAAATGACAATGCATAAATATAAAAAATACCATGAAGACGTGATTTGTGAATGTCCAACAACAACAAAGTCATAAACTAAAAGCAGGAGAAATTGCAACAATGGAGGAAATCGAAAATCACAAGAGGAGGAGGTCAAAGTTGTCTGTGAAGGACACATTTAAGTTAAATATTGACTCTTAACTCTTAAGATATTAATGTGGCATTAGGAATCCAAAGGATTTTGAACCATTTAGGAATACAAAGAGTCAAATGACACGTGCAAATGTAAATAATTATGAACCCATGTAGTTGTTTAGACATTGGATTATTATTTGATAGGGATGAAAAGGATACAAATATATCCGAATATCCGTTGATGTATTCGGAAAATTACTGGATGCGGATATCCATATTCAAATATTAATCGAATATGGATCGTATATGTATATGGGTTGTAAAAAATTTTCGGATATGGATATGGAAATGGTAATGGTTTAAATATTCGGATCCGGATGTCCGAATACAATATTTAATATTATTGTATATATTAGTTAATATAATACATGACACAATCCCATGTTATTATATTAGCATTATATATTATATAATACAATATATTATTAGGAACACGGCACACTGGTATCATCTCCTCTCCGATACCGAACCCCTGAATACGGAAGTAGATATTAATAAACTTTTGTTTATTTGTGGATGGGCACGAACAAAAGTTACGAAATTGTATCCCCCTTTTTGCTTCTGGTTGAGAACACATGTTACA